>JAGDYQ010000125.1:713055-1264922 GCA_021962125.1 Bulinus truncatus
CCTATGTGTTACACTTTCTGACCTCTCTAACGCTAGTTATACCACTGATTTCACTTTCCTATGTGTTACACTTTCTGACCTCTCTAACGCAAGTTATGCCACTGATTTCACTTTCCTATGTGTTACACTTTCTGACCTCTCTAACGCTAGTTATACAACTGACTTCATTTTCCTATGTGTTATGCCATACACGTACATGTACCAAGAACCCCATACAAGTACATGTACCAAGAACCACATACAAGTACATGTACCAAGAACCCCATACAAGTACATGTACCAAGAACCCCATATAAGTACATGTACCAAGAACCACATACAAGTACATGTACCAAGAACCCCATACAAGTACATGTACCAAGAACCCCATACAAGTACATGTACCAAGAACCCCATACAAGTACATGTACCAAGAACCCCATACAAGTACATGTACCAAGAACCCCATACATGTACATGTACCAAGAACCCCATACAAGTGCATGTACCAAGAACCCCAAACAAGTACATGTACCAAGAACCCCATACAAGCACATGTACCAAGAACCCATACAAGTACATGTACCAAGAACCCCATACAAGTACATGTGCCAAGAACCCCATACAAGTACATGTACCAAGAACCCCATACAAGTACATGTACCAAGAACCACATACAAGTACATGTACCAAGAACCCCATACAAGTACATGTACCAAGAACCCCATACAAGTACATGTACCAAGAACCCCATACAAGTACATGTACCAAGAACCACATTCGCTGCAGAAAAATTGTCGAAATGTTGAGAGAATGTCTGACCCTTAAGTGTTTTTTTAAATACTTCCATTTCATTTGAAAATACGTAGGCAGAGACATCTTAATTAGCATGTTTTGTCCGTGGTCGTTTTGTCCGCTGGGGGTTTTGTCCGTGGGGGTTTTGTCCGCTGGGGTTCTGTCCGCTGGGGGTTTTGTCCGCTGGGGGTTTTGTCCGCTGGAAGTTCTGTCCGCTGGGGGTTTTGTCCGCTGGGGGTTTTGTCCGCTGGGGGTTTAGTCCGCTGGGGGTTATGTCCGTGGGCGTTTTGTCCTCTGCGGGTTTTGTCCGTGGGGTTTTTTCCGCTGGGGGATTTGTCCGCTGGGAGTTTTGTCCGTGGGTGTTTTTTCCGCAGGGGGTTTTGTCCGTGGGGGTTTTGTCCGTGGTGGTTTTTTCCGCTGGGGGTTTTGTTTTACATATATTATTATATGGTTTTCGAATTAAAAAGGTAAAATGCCCCGGGCGCAAGTTGCTTGGCCCCCCCGCTACGCCTCTGTTTAAATCTTATTTTGAAGTTTTTGCTTTGCGCGCCGGTGTCTATAAATGTAATCCTTATATTCTTTCATTTATTTACTTTCTTTCTGTCAACTAGTTGTTCAATGTTTCAATAAACGACAGAAAATATAAACTTTATTTTTTTATCGATATGTCAGTTATATATACACAGACACACACACAAACACACACACACACACATTCACACACACACACACACACACACACATATATATATATATATATATATACATGTATATCTATATTTAAATTATATACTGTAAGTGTTTATAGGTTATATAGCAATACATTATATACCGTACTGTATTCTTGTGTGTATGTATGTTAATTAATCAATATACATATTATTCATTTTCATCTCTGCGTTAAATCGAAAGCGGAAAACAAGAATTCAAAATGGCGTCATCCCCTGTCTCTCGATTGAATTTTTCTTTTTTAAATATCTACAGTTTTCAATAGTTTCTGTGCTTTTAATTATGAAATGTAAAAGTCCCCGATATTAAAAATTAATAATTAGCATATAATATCATTCAAATCATTGTAGTCTTTATTACAACAGAGCATTTTAACATCGTCAGACCCGTAAACAATAGTAATAATCGAAAATCTCCGACGGCGGCGACGATAAGACTATTGACCGTGTTTTCGTATCTAATTTCGTAAAACAAGTTCTTTTTAAAAGTCGATATAATATTTAAAAAAAGAAATTCTGCAAATTTCTATACAAATTAAGTTCTCAGCTCTTAAAATATTTATGATTTTAAATAAATACGGCTTTGAATTATTTCTTAATTACAAAATAACAATATAGACCTAAATAAACGAGGTCAAAAGGCAATGAAAACATAACCGAGCAATATTTTTCAAATAGTACATTTGAAATAGTACTGGCTGAGTGGTTATGCGACTCGGCCGACATTCACATTTTTTCTGCTGACTCTCCGGGTTCGATTTCTCCCAGAGACATTTTTTTTTTATTGATTTTTTTTTTTCAGAATATATCCTTTTATTTGTTTTAATGAAAACTAACTAATTAGATCTCTTTGACATTTTTTTTTATTTTAAATAATTTATCTTTTAGGATGTTGTAAGAAAAAGAAACAATAACTAATTAGATTTTAAATTATTTCATAACTTAAAAAAAAAAAATTAACACAGAGGCGTAACTAGTGTGGGGGGGGGGTGGTCCAAAATCGAAAGTCCCGCCGGGCCCTAGCTTGAGGGGTGACCCCCAAAATTATTTTTTACATTAAATATTAAGTATTACATTAATCTCATGATATGGTATCGAGCGTCAAAATGCAGGGGCCCAAAAGAGGCCAAGCCCCGGGCCTCCAAATCCCTAGGTTTGGCATTGGCTTTATAGTAGTCGATCTCTATGCAAAGGCTTTGCAGGGTACAACATGTTTGTGTGAACTGGTGGCTGAATGGCTAAGCAGCTTAGGTTATTCTTTTTATGCCTCTCTTGGACATTTTTTTTAGAATGTATCCTTTTTAAATTGGTTGTTTTAATGAAAAGTAACTAATTAGATCTCTTTGACATTTTTTTTATTGAAATAATGTATCCTTTAGGATGTTGTAAGAAAAAGAAACAAAAACTAATTAGGTTTTTAACTATTTCATAACTTAAAAAAAACATTTTGAAAATATGTATCAAATCTGAACACAGAGGCGTAACTAGGGTGGAGGGGGGGGGGTCCAACATCGATTTCTGTCCATCAAAGATTTCTATTTTCTATAAAATTGTGCAAAAGCATAAAATTGTAATATTCAGATTTACTTAAAAATAATGGTAAGATAGTCAGGAAAGGCGCTTGGAATCTAATAAATTGCGAAAGCAACAGAGAACATATCATGAATCTGCAGTTGAACGGGAAACACACTTAGAGTATTGCAGGATTCAATATCAACTTAAAAAGAAAAATAATAATCAGAGACTTTTAGCTGCAGTTAGTAATGATGTAGAAGTGGAAGAATTAAACTGTGGAAGAATGACAGAAGTTTGTAATTTCTGTCATGCAAAATAGTTTCTCAAAGAACTAAATTGTTTAAAGCAATATCATTCCTGTTTTCATGCTGGAAAAGTACAATTATCTCCTTTGCATGAATCTCCTGACATTATAGAAAATTTACTAATTGAAGACTCTCCAAAAGGAAAACATTTTAGAGATCAAATACGGCAGTAAAATAGTTCTTTTGCTTTTGCATCCATTGGAGTTAAAGTCGAGATACCACCGGGAAAGGGACCATACTGTTACAGAATCCACGGTCAGGTTTTTCATGCTGTAGCACCATTGCATGGAGGAAACCCTTCTTATGCTCAACTTTACATTCTTGATTCCACTGAAGCAATGAATTTCAGGCGTAATCGAAATGAAAAATGCACAGAGGAGCTTTTGATAGTAACTGATGAACTGCTGAAAAATATTAATCCTTTTGCCTCTGCTGTTCAGTATAAAAATTAAAGTTGAAAAAAACAGAAATTCAGGCAGCTCTAAATGAAGGAAGAGAAGCAAAAGAAGTAAAAATGTATTTTAAATCTGATGTCAATGGAGAAAAAATTACTAAAAATCCTGTGTATAAAGAGGTATTGATGCAATAAAAAAATCTTATGTACATAATTTTAAAAATGTAACAAAGTAGAAATTGTACAAAAACTTACTTTAACTGTAATTAACCACCACCAGTTATTTGATCTAAAAGGTCCATTTTAGGTCAACTACCTTTTTTTATTGTATTTAACGGTCCTTTTTAGGGCTATTACCTTTTATTGTATTTAACGGTCCTTATTAGGGCCACTACCATTTATTGTGTCCTAACGGTCCTTTTTAGGGCCACTACCAAATTTTTTGTCTTAACGGTCCTTTTCAGGGCTAATGAAAGTTTTACAATTAGCTTGAGTTTGCTTGCTGCCATGAGTTTTAATAAAAAGGTTCGTTTCAGGACCGCCTAACAGTAGAGTTCATTTAATTAAGGTACATTTACAAGTAAAATATAAACATTGTTGAGGTTAATTCATAGTTATTGGTAATTTAAAAAGTGCTGCAAATGTTTTGTGGGTACAGCTAGTTTGTGCTTATTTATATTTATACTTTGTTTTTATTTATCAATTCATTTTTTTAGTATTTACTATATTTCATTAAAATAATGAATTGAATGGTATAAAATTCTAAAACTGTATGGTGTAATTAAAATTAAAAACTGTGTAATAAAACAATATTATATCATTAAAACATAATATATTATTAAATAATATGCTGAGTTCAACAAATAATACAATTTTGGGTGGTTAAAAACAATTAATTGAATATAAATACATGAACATCAACAAAAAAAAAAAAAATATCTTGTAAAATGACACGCTTTGACCTAACCGTATGGCAATTTTCAGACGTTTATTTAAAGCTAAATTTTTATCGTCGGATTTCATTTTTCTTATCTTCTTTTGTTCTTTCTTTCATGTGTCAACATTATACATTCTTTATTTCGTTTCATTTTGGTTATAGTAACAGTTGTATATTGTCATTGCATTTAAAATATTAAAGTACGCACTAGTCATTGCACTCAGTGATCAGTCAATAGTAGGGGTATGAATAAAATATAAACCTATATCCCCATATCATATTTGGTGCAGTTTTGTAACAAAAATAAAGAAAATATGGGTAATTTTTGTTTTGCATAAAAAAGTTCACCATCCAATCGACACGAATATTTAAGAACATAAAAATTTTCAAATAATTCGATTAAGGTTTCACCATTACAAATACTTCAGCAGAATTGTTACTATTAAGCAATTCGTCCTGGTTCTGCCGCCGTGCAGTAAAACAAGAACAAAAATCTGTAGATTCAGATATCTGTACTGTTGACTGTACTAAAGCTGCACCACCCTGCAGAATAAGTTGAATGGGAAGTGCGCTGCAGGCACGTTTAAAGGTTTTTACAATTTCTGCTTTGTGATCCAAGTTGTCTGTCCAGTTGGTTTAAAATTTTGGGTTGACCACTGCTGCCAGTTTTTCCTCTGGATCAGAAAATATATAATCTAATCGCGTAATGCAATCAATAACAGCTCTGGTAAGGGGTTCACACACCGTGAGAGGGTGTTTATGTCGCAAAGTCATTACCTGTAATTTACCTTTTATAATGATTAATGTGGGCAGTAAATAGCCAAATCCAATATTATTTTTTCCTTACAAAATGTCCAGTCCACAACACAATGGATCAAATATTTCAATGTATTCTGCTCTGAATATTTTCTGCTGCGCAGTCAGTCTCTTGTTCCAAGTTATCGCAAAATCGATGGATTGCTGCCGTCGGCCAAAATCCATGACCCCAAAAAGATAATTGGTGAGATATGGCTTTGGAAAAGATATCCTTAGCTACTGGGTCAGTCTGTGTTAGCTCATTGTTGTAGAGATCAAGCAAACAAGATTTACTAGCCAAACTGTACCTGGTGGCTTTTATCAGGTCAGATAAATACAACTTTCTGGGATTGCTTTGACTTTGAGTGCTTGTTGATGTCGCTGTTTCTTGTTCTACGTACACACTTGTGTCGACTGAAGATTTTATAAAATTATCTGACACAGCACCCCGACTGTTTTGTTCTATAATTTCGCTTGTTGAATTTTTCTTCACGTTAGTAACCAACAAACCGTGACATGGTGACTTAATTTCATAGTTAACCCAGTCATATATTGAATACAGAACAAGTTCTTCTGAACTAGTAACAAGCTTTGAACTTTTTTACAATGTCATAAAACTCGGAATGAGACAGTTGCAAAAATGTCTCCGTTTTTCTGATAACTTCAAAATTCATCATTACCAACTTATAAATTTTCTTTAAAACCTTTGAAGACATGAGAAATTTCACATCCTTGTAAACAGACTCAAAATTTGTGAGTGATAAATTAGCTGATATGTATTTCTCACAATGTGCTAGTAAAAACTTAATCTGGAGCATGTGACACGCGAACCAAATGTTTCTGACGTTGTCGTGTGTCAATACGTCACATCCTGTGTACAATATCTGTAGAATCATTTCTAACGTCTCCATTGAAACGTTTCTATTGTCATCGATTTTTCTGGACTTTCCTTCATGTTAGACCTTAATAAACCACTGAAAAAATAGGAACACGATGCAAGTAGAAAACCGTTACATTTTATTGTTGTCCCGCCAAGTACAACTTTAAAATCTTGAAAATCTGGGGTTTCTCTCAGCCGACCGATTGATGCTACGATAGCTTTAGAAATTTCTGCATCAGGAACTGACATGGTAGAACAATTCTAATATGACCTATGGAAAAAAATGGGTCAGCTTTAAGAAACGAAATAAGTCAATACAATCAGTTATGATCATATTCAATGATTGAGAAACAAAAAAAAAGATAGATAGATAACAGAAAGATAGAAATATAATTAGATAGAAAAAAGGTTTAGCATCACTAAGATAGATAATCCGAAAGATAGTTATAAATTGATAGAAGTTAGTTGGTAATAGATTGAAATATAGAAAGTTAGTTATTAATTATCCCAGTATATGTTGATTTATCAACTTGTAAAAGGTTTTACTTTTGATATGTTATTTCTTTTAAAGATTCGTAAAGGCTGGATAGCGAATTCGATAGTGAAATGGATTCACATGCATTGGGTACTGGTAAAGACAAAAGTGTTCGCCGCTGACTTGGATAGCCTATAATCCCACAGAAAGGACGTATGAAAGCACATCTGTTGATGTGTTCATTGATGTTCATTCGTTTCCACAAACTACCATATAGGTTAAGTGTATTAAAAATGGAACGCTTCTCAATATACCCATATAGACTCTGTCACATTATTGCTATTCAATAATCCATTTAATTTAAATTAAAAACTGCATATCTTGAGAGTCTTTAAAGACAGAAGGTTCAAATTTTCACCGCCTATTTGTGATTATGTGTAGATGATAATGCAAGTGTTACCCTCCTGAGCCCCGGCGACGTGTGTTAACTTAGTTATGTGCAACATAAAAGTTAGATATCCAAACAAATTCCTCTTTGATTTTTTTTAAAAGGATTCAAGCTATTTTGTTGCACTTTTGGTAGCCAAAGCAGTTTCTATAGATGAGCAGTTGAACTCATCATTTAGAAGACAAAGTCTAGAAAATTGCAACAAACTGGGTCCCACCATTTCTACAATCTTTTTTCTGCGGCATGCATGATTTTGGCTTTAGTAAACAATTTTTAATGTATATATTTCTTTATTGTAATAATTACAGGTTTAACTAATTAACTATTTTGACCTCAAATAAAAAGATTGGTCTTAGTTACAAAATTTTTGATTAGTAAATTACTGTTTTAAAACTAAACTAATATTTTATTAAGTTGCAAATCTGTAATAAATATCACTTTTTAGTATAAGATTTCTATTATTGTAATAATTTTGTGTTCTAAAGAATTAACTCCCTTGACTTATACATAATTTTTTAATTATTAATTCGCATGTCATGCTTTAAAAAAAAAAGCCTGACTAAGGAATACATTTATAAATGTCGGAAAGATAGATGCTGAGTCAAATTTAAAGAACGATGCTGCTGGCACACACCCGTAGTTCCAACTTTTGAGGAAGCCCCACAAAGCTTAAAAGATTGGTATTAAAACTGTTATATTACTTTCTTTTTTTAATTTTTTCTTTAGCAATGGGGCCTTTGCCTATTGTTATATTGTAAAATAAAGTGTACCATTATATATCCTCATTACGACATATTTTAACATAAAGTATACCACTATATATTCTCATTACGACATATTGTAACATAATTTATACCATTATATATTCTCATTACTACATATTGTAACATAAAGTATACCATTATATATTCTCATTACGACATATTGTAACATAAATTACACCATTATATATTTTCATTACGACATATTGCTTATCCTTTAGTAAATCTGTAAAGTAAAATAAGAAATCTGGAAGTAAAATTATCTCCGCTCTACTACATTTTTAGAGCATTTTCGAAAAAAAAATGCTCTATTGTCCCCGTTTTGTCTGTCTGTCTGTCTGTCATCACCCTAGATCTCAACAACCATAAGTCCTAGACCCATGATGTATATATCATTTTGTAGGTCTTGGCCTGCCAAGAAATGACTTTTTTCCATTTCGCGATCTGACCTCTCAGGGCCGTAAAAGGGGCCTTATAATGTACCGTTTTTTACTATATAAGCTATATTAATAATGGAACGCCCTATATCTCAGCAACCATAAGTCCTAGACCCATGATGTATATATCATTTTGTAGGTCTTGGCCTGCCATATGTAAATCAAAAGTTCATTTTGCGATATGACCTCTCAGGGCCGGGCTTCATGGCTCCTAAGGGGCTTATATATTATATATAGATTATAAGCTAAACAAAGGGGCGAAATCATTATTTATTTTTGTAACAATTATTCAACATGACTTACTTCCCTTACTTTTATAAAACACATAATCAATGACAACTTTGCAGCACAGCTCAATCAACCAAAAGTCATCATTTGTTGGGACTTCAATCAAGATTTCAAAGAGCCCGGGGCAGAAAATGCGCTAACACGTCCTGTGTCCAGTATGGAACAGGCTTAAATTGCTTGTTTTAAAGCTGTTCATGACAAGTGTTTCTAAAAACTAAAATAAAATCTGGTGACTCACAAAAACAAATCTGAGTTCTGAGTTGTTTGTGAAGGTTTGAGAACAACTACCATAGAGAAAATCGTCTCTGCCTTTCAATATAGTTTAGCTGGACTTTTAGATAAACATCATCCGTTGATTACATGGTACTCTCTAACCTATTACATCACTTGGTTACATGGTACTCTCTAACCTATTACTTCAGTTGGTTACATGTTACTCTCTAACCTATATATCAGTTAATTAAAATGGTACTCTCTAACCTATTATATCAGTTGGTTGCATGGTACTCTCTAACCTATTATATCAGTTGGTTAAATGGTACTCTCTAACCTATTATATCATTTGGTTAAATGGTACTCTCTAACTTGTTAAATCAGTTGGTTACATGGTACTCTCTAACCTATTACATCACTTGGTTACATGGTACTCTCTAACCTATTTTATCAGTTGGACCATCATGCGGGACTCCGTATTTTTTTTCCCAGGGACCATTACTATATTTCCGCATGCGCGACTTTTTATATTTTTTTCCGTTTCCGGGGTCAGGATTTTCGCGCTAATTGATATCTATAGGTCAGTGCAAGTATACCAATAATTTCATTAAAATAATTTATAATAAAAAGTACGCAGAGGCTGTTAATAATCGGAGATATTTTTATAATTGGCATTAATTTTTTTCGGGTCTGTCCAAGCCTAATAAAGTCATTTGCTGTTAATAATCGGATATATTTTTATAATATTTTTAAAAAATAAATACGGCTTTGAAGAGCAATTTTTTTTCTAAAATAGTACATAAAAATTGAAGCTTAGTTTGTGTGATGTGCTGGCAGACATTTTTTATTGTTTGTTTTTTCCTATACAAAATGCCATTTATGAAGCAAAAGAATGTAAAAAGTTATAAATAATAAAATCTGAAACGGACTTGTTTTTTAAATATGACTTCTTACAACTTTTTAAAAGAAATATTAATAAATGTAGTATCTTTCTAGCAACAACTAGTTCTTTTCAATATTGATTTCATATTTTAATCTGTTCCTTGAAGTAATTTTCCCACATGCTATTTTTTTTTCTGGAGCTTGTTTGCAATAAACATCTTAATTTATTTTTTTCTCCTATTCGCTAATAAAAGTGACAAAATTTTATACATCTTTATTTTAGTTAATACGTTTTTTTTTAAATGTTCACATTATTATATGTTACCAATACTCTAGAAATGGGAAATAAATATTAAAAATTAAAAAGTTACACTTGCAGGGAGTTCACTGAGAAAAAAAATAAAAGGCCAGAGAAAAATTAAGTATCTTCTTTATTTGTCATCAATTTTCAGATCAACAAGAAATCAAGGGTACAATGGTAACGACAAAATAAATACATTGAAATACATTAAGATGAGGGTTTACTTTTCAGTGCATTTTTATAAAAATCTTTTTTAATGCTTTGTTTTGATTTTAACATTGATAGAATTAAGGGCCAAACGTAACGGGTGAGGTAAATTAGCACCCATATCTTTGCCTAATGGTGTTTATTTGGGTTTGGTTTGGTTAGTTGGTTTGCTTTGGTTGGTTATTTGATTTGGTTGGTTAGCGTTGACGGGTAAAACGTAATTGGTGACGTATAAAATGTAGATCATTTCTGCACATTAGGAAGGTTGCATACATCAGCACCTAATTAACATAATCAATCGTATTTAAAAATTCAGTAGTTAAATTGAATTCCAGATGGTACAATTTATCTATAAATAAAAAAATAATTCTGCACTTGGGATATCCTATATGACGTCATTTCACGGATGTCGGCTGCGCAAGTCGCAGAATGGGAACGCCGCCGCTATAAATAAAAAAAATAATTCTTCACTTGGAATTCCGTGTTAATAGTTCATATTAAAGAAGACAGTAAGACAAAATAGGCGCACAATACATTTGCAGCGGAAATGTTTTTGCTGGATGAGTGCACGATGGCCCCAAAAAAAAAATTATTTTATAATCAAAACTTACCCACGGACCCCCTCATATCAGTCAAGGGCATAGCATTTACATTGAAAAATCTTTTTTAATTCAGTAAATAACGTTTCACCTTTTGTACCGAACATCTAGCCAAAATTTCTTTCTTTGCAAATCTTACATAAGCTAAAAAGTAAAGGTTCGGTTCCTGATAAAGTAAACCAGTGCAGTAGCGCCCAGGGGTAAACTATACCATTTGGCTCCCCTTTGTGAGTAGCTCCCGGGGCATGATGCCCCTCCCCCCTTGTCCACCCCTCGCTACGCCTCTGAAGTGAACTCGTCAAGCTGTATAGAGAATTTATATGTTTTTAAGTAATCACATAAAGAATTTTCAACGGACTGAGCCATGTATTATATATAACTCAGTGTAATTCTTTTTATAGTGTCGAAATCTGGTTTGTGCGAAACTGTGTGTATTACCTCACTTACAATTGGTAAAATAAGTTCTTCATCAATAATTTACAGCTTTCTGGACTTTGCAATCAATAATAAGCATGCAGTCATCATCATCTTGCTTAGATGTCGTCCCAATGGATTGTTGCAGAGACGCTTCTCGGCCCTTTTGCTAATATTAAAGTGTAGTATCTGCACTATAATGAATCTCAGCCATTTGGCTAACCCGGTCTAGAAGGCATACCATGGTCTGTGGGTAAATGATCATTGGGGTTCTCCTGGCCAGGAACAAAACTTTTAGCGACGGTGGTGGTACTGTGGTCAACGAAGACAATCCGAGACAATCGTATTAACACCCTTCCGATCTGTCCCACTGCAAACCGTCGCAGCCTGCCATTTCTGGCGGGTAGTCGGGCACATTACACCCTCCCCTCTGTCCGATTGGCAGAAAAAAAAACCCTTGCATTGCCATTCTGGCCGATCTGCAATACACACGCACCGTGCTGGTCTGGTCAGTCTATGCATGTCTTAATAACCATTTTCTAAGCCGCGCCGATAGATTGTAGGGAAACAATATAGTCAGAGTTTGATGACGCAATTTCCGCATACTACGATGCCCAAAACTAGACCATAGTAACTGTACTCCTCCTGAGTCAATTCATGTTCATGCAGTTATACTAAAACATTAAGTATTATTATTGTTATTTTAAACCGGCGTCGACTTAGCATATTTTAATGTTGTTCACTGTATTTGGAACAACTAATACAAGTTTATAAAAGAGCCTCGGAACATAAATGGATCATAATTTGACTATTTTACATTAGACCTTTCACGCACCCCCTGGAGTTGTTTAGGGACCCCCAAATGAATTTTAATTTTCCACGAACCCCCTGAATGATACCGCGGACCCCTGGGGGTCCGTAAGGACCATTTGGGAACCTCTGGTCTAGACTCTAGATGGTACCCTAGCCACTCCGTTTCGAAAATGACACTATAATAAACGAACCTTTTATTGCATTATAAATAAATATAGCTTAAAACAATCCGATTTTGAAAAAAAAATGTTTTCACTTAGTTTAATCTTAGCAATAACAAAATAAAGTATCAGCCTTACTTAAATTGTTTAACTAAAGTAAACATATGCATTTTGGGTAGAACACCTCTTGCCGATTACTTTATCAATAGCAGCCATTTCGGGTCATTTCCGGATATTCCGTAACCATGTCGAAAATAGGTACTTAACATGTGAGAACAAAATCAATTATAAAAAAAAAAAATTAAGATATATTTTTTTAATGCACAGCTCATACCAGGAACTAAATCAGTTTAACACATAATAATACAATCTTAGTATAGCCTACATTCAAATAGAACGGAATTTGAGACGCTTGCAACTGATGCACACACACGACGGCCGCTATCAAGTCATTTTTCGGACCTAGCACACTGTTACGAATAGTATCTACATCCTTCATCTCAATGCTTACTTGACGAGCGCACCACTAGATTATCACATGAATTATAATACAGTTCAGCTGGACTTATCTCCTCTTGAATCATGTTTGCTGGTTTGTTTACGTTTGAGAAAAAACTTATGACCCGGATATTGATTGCGGAACACGTGCAATCTCTAGGAACTTAAAGCAGCTGTTGATATTGTTGTGTTTTTATTTTATTCATTTTTTTTGTCGGTTATTGACCGAATTCCTGCACTGAACAAACCCTCTTCACCCCACACCCACGACTTAAGAACTCGTTTCTTTTTTTCCGGGACACAATGAACTTAAGATTTACTCTGAGAATATTTCGGCTTATCATTTATATACAAACATGGGAAAATAAAAAGTGCACATTTATACACAAACATGGGATAATAAAAAGTGCACATTAATATTTTAACTTATCATATATATACACTAACATGGTGGAAAAAGTAAACATTTATACTTCATTTAAAAGTGATATTCCCTATAGACCAGGGTTTGACATAGTTTGGTCGGGGAGGAGGGGAAGATATGCAGTATTTTAAAAAAAAAGATATTTGGAAGTTCTAGGCAAATGTACCCTCGAGGCCTTCTTAGCACCCGATAAAATAGGAATTTATAATGGGAGGAACTCACTTGGCAGCGGAGTGTGGTGATCCACCTTGCCTATCCATGGAGATGCTGTGGTTTGAACCCATTACTGTCGTCTTGACATCTGGGACCACAACAATAAAAGCCACCGTCACTAAAATGCTCCGTTAAAAGTTCATGCCATTGATTGGCGGGCTACATGGATGGGACGAGCCTCGAGCCATCTTCCAGTCTACACTGTTGCCGCATGCTAATCTCAGGCTACACAGTTGCCGCATGCTAATCCCAGGCTACACAGTTGCCGCATGCTAATCCCAGGCTGCACACAGTTGCCGCATGCTAATCCCAGGCTACACACAGTTGCCGCATGCTAATCTCAGGCTACACAGTTGCCGCATGCTAATCTCAGGCTACACACAGTTGCCGCATGCTAATCTCAGGCTACACACAGTTGTCGCATGCTAATCCCAGGCTACACAGTTGCCGCATGCTAATCTCAGGCTACACAGTTGCCGCATGCTAATCTCAGGCTACACACAGTTGCCGCATGCTAATCTCAGGCTACACATAGTTGCCGCATGCTAATCTCAGGCTACACACAGTTGCCGCATGCTAATCCCAGGCTACACAGTTGCCGCATGCTAATCTCAGGCTACACAGTTGCCGCATGCTAATCTCAGGTTACAAACGGTTGCCGCATGCTAATCTCAGGTTACAAACAGTTGCCGCATGCTAATCACAGGTTACAAACTGTTGCCGCATGCTAATCTCAGGCTACACACAGTTGCCGCATGCTAATCCCAGGCTACACACAGTTGCCGTATGCTAATCCCAGGCTACACAGTTGCCGCATGCTAATCCCAGGCTACACACAGTTGCCGCATGCTAATCTCAGGCTACAAACTGTTGCCGCATGCTAATCCCAGGCTACACAGTTGCCGCATGCTAATCCCAGGCTACACACAGTTGCCGCATTCTAATCCTAGGCTACAAAGTTGCCGCATGCTAATCTCAGGCTACACACAGTTGCCGCATGCTAATCTCTGGCTACACATAGTTGCCGCATGCTAATCTCAGGCTACACACAGTTGCCGCATGCTAATCCCAGGCTACACAGTTGCCGCATGCTAATCTCAGGCTACACAGCTGCCGCATGCTAATCTCAGGTTACCAATAGTTGTCGCATGCTAATCTCAGGCTACACACAGTTGCCGCATGCTAATCTCAGGCTACACACAGTTGTCGCATGCTAATCCCAGGCTACACAGTTGCCGCATGCTAATCTCAGGCTACACAGTTGCCGCATGCTAATCTCAGGCTACACACAGTTGCCGCATGCTAATCTCAGGCTACACATAGTTGCCGCATGCTAATCTCAGGCTACACACAGTTGCCGCATGCTAATCCCAGGCTACACAGTTGTCGCATGCTAATCTCAGGCTACACAGTTGCCGCATGCTAATCTCAGGTTACAAACAGTTGCCGCATGCTAATCACAGGTTACAAACTGTTGCCGCATGCTAATCTCAGGCTACACACAGTTGCCGCATGCTAATCTCAGGTTACAAACGGTTGCCGCATGCTAATCTCAGGTTACAAACAGTTGCCGCATGCTAATCTCAGGCTACACACAGTTGCCGCATGCTAATCCCAGGCTACACACAGTTGCCGTATGCTAATCCCAGGCTACACAGTTGCCGCATGCTAATCCCAGGCTACACACAGTTGCCGCATGCTAATCTCAGGCTACAAACTGTTGCCGCATGCTAATCCCAGGCTACACAGTTGCCGCATGCTAATCCCAGGCTACACACAGTTGCCGCATTCTAATCCTAGGCTACAAAGTTGCCGCATGCTAATCTCAGGCTACACACAGTTGCCGCATGCTAATCTCAGGCTACACATAGTTGCAGCATGCTAATCTCAGGCTACACACAGTTGCCGCATGCTAATCCCAGGCTACACAGTTGCCGCATGCTAATCTCAGGCTACACAGCTGCCGCATGCTAATCTCAGGTTACCAATAGTTGTCGCATGCTAATCTCAGGCTACACACAGTTGCCGCATGCTAATCTCAGGTTACAAACAGTTGCCGCATGCTAATCTCAGGTTACAAACAGTTGCCGCATGCTAATCTCAGGCTACACAGTCGCCGCATGCTAATCCCAGGCTACACACAGTTGCCGTATGCTAATCCCAGGCTACACAGTTGCCGCATGCTAATCCCAGGCTACACATAGTTGCCGCATGCTAATCTCAGGCTACAAACATTTGCCGCATGCTAATCTCAGGCTACACAGTTGCCGCATGCTAATCTCAGGCTACACACAGTTGCCGCATGCTAATCTCAGGCTACACATAGTTGCCGCATGCTAATCTCAGGCTACACACAGTTGCCGCATGCTAATCCCAGGCTACACAGTTGTCGCATGCTAATCTCAGGCTACACAGTTGCCGCATGCTAATCTCAGGTTACAAACAGTTGCCGCATGCTAATCACAGGTTACAAACTGTTGCCGCATGCTAATCTCAGGCTACACACAGTTGCCGCATGCTAATCTCAGGTTACAAACGGTTGCCGCATGCTAATCTCAGGTTACAAACAGTTGCCGCATGCTAATCTCAGGCTACACACAGTTGCCGCATGCTAATCCCAGGCTACACACAGTTGCCGTATGCTAATCCCAGGCTACACAGTTGCCGCATGCTAATCCCAGGCTACACACAGTTGCCGCATGCTAATCTCAGGCTACAAACTGTTGCCGCATGCTAATCCCAGGCTACACAGTTGCCGCATGCTAATCCCAGGCTACACACAGTTGCCGCATTCTAATCCTAGGCTACAAAGTTGCCGCATGCTAATCTCAGGCTACACACAGTTGCCGCATGCTAATCTCAGGCTACACATAGTTGCAGCATGCTAATCTCAGGCTACACACAGTTGCCGCATGCTAATCCCAGGCTACACAGTTGCCGCATGCTAATCTCAGGCTACACAGCTGCCGCATGCTAATCTCAGGTTACCAATAGTTGTCGCATGCTAATCTCAGGCTACACACAGTTGCCGCATGCTAATCTCAGGTTACAAACAGTTGCCGCATGCTAATCTCAGGTTACAAACAGTTGCCGCATGCTAATCTCAGGCTACACAGTCGCCGCATGCTAATCCCAGGCTACACACAGTTGCCGTATGCTAATCCCAGGCTACACAGTTGCCGCATGCTAATCCCAGGCTACACATAGTTGCCGCATGCTAATCTCAGGCTACAAACAGTTGCCGCATGCTAATCCCAGGCTACACAGTTGCCGCATGCTAATCTCAGGCTACAACCAGTTGCCGCATGCTAATCTCAGGCTACACAGTTGCCGCATGCTAATCCCAGGCTACACACAGTTGCCGGATGCTAATCCCAGGTTACACAGTTGCCGCATGCTAATCCCAGGCTACACACAGTTGCCGCATGCTAATCTCAGGCTACACAGTTGCCGCATGCTAAACTCAGGCTACACACAGTTGCCGCATGCTAATCTCAGGCTACAAACAGTTGCTGCATGCTAATCTCATCTCAGGCTACACACAGTTGCCGCATGCTAATCCCAGGCTACACACAGTTGCCGCATGCTATTTTCAGGTTACAAACAGTTGCCGCATGCTAATCTCAGGCTACACAGTTGCCGCATGCTAATCCCAGGCTACACACAGTTGCCGTATGCTAATCCCAGGCTACACAGTTGCCGCATGCTAATCCCAGGCTACACATAGTTGCCGCATGCTAATCTCAGGCTACAAACAGTTGCCGCATGCTAATCCCAGGCTACACAGTTGCCGCATGCTAATCTCAGGCTACAACCAGTTGCCGCATGCTAATCTCAGGCTACACAGTTGCCGCATGCTAATCCCAGGCTACACACAGTTGCCGGATGCTAATCCCAGGTTACACAGTTGCCGCATGCTAATCCCAGGCTACACACAGTTGCCGCATGCTAATCTCAGGCTACACAGTTGCCGCATGCTAAACTCAGGCTACACACAGTTGCCGCATGCTAATCTCAGGCTACAAACAGTTGCTGCATGCTAATCTCATCTCAGGCTACACACAGTTGCCGCATGCTAATCCCAGGCTACACACAGTTGCCGCATGCTATTTTCAGGCTACACACAGTTGCCGCATGCTAATCTCAGGCTACACAGTTGCCGCATGCTATTTTCAGGCTACACACAGTTGCCGCATGCTAATCTCAGGCTACACAGTTGCCGCATGCTAATCTCAGGCTACACTTAGTTGCCGCATACTAATCTCAGGCTACCGATTCGGGCCGTTCTGAAAACACCCACCCACGGCTACCAAGTATTTTTCATAACAGAATCATTGAATATACCATAAGAAGTTCAGTGGGCATGGAACGTTCAGGGCTGGAGCCTATGACTCCGTGTTTGGGTTGCAACTCTCTTGGGACGGTACTTTCCCAAATCATCCATGCCGATAGAAAAAAAATGGATTTACAGCGTAACTTCCGTTCAAGGAGATAATTTGTTTTATAGTCAGTTCGTGAACCGAGAATCATTGAATGTTGTTATGGTAACGTTGTAACGTCGCAAAAAAAAAAAAAAAATTCCGTGACACGAGAAAAACGATTTATTTTTTTATAAAAAAGACCATTAATAAATTTGTTCGATGTCTAAAGTTTTCGTTAGGAAAGGTGTTCGTGAAGTGATGCATTCTTAACGCGAGGTTTTATTGTAACAGTTATTTTCATTATTCATGTACACTATGGCTCATTAGCCAAATTAGATCAATTTAGATTGCTGCAATACAGGTGCAACTAGGGGTTATACAAAAACCGACTTTTAAAAAAACCGGTTGTCGAAGGTCAATTTCTCAAAAAACCGGCGAAAACCGGTTTTCGGTTTTCCAATAAAATAAGTGAAATAAACGATTTTTAGAGAATTCTAGCAGTGATTATTTTCAATGTATGCCGTATTTAATTGACGGGCATGAAAATGAATAAAGTTTAATGTAATTATGTCAACCAATTTTTTAAAGTAAAATAATAAATACAAGAAAAAAAATTATCAATATGACAGTAAAAATATTACTACTGCCTACTGGGTACATATATTAATATTCCTTTAAATTGTCTATTGACTTTTATATTTCTATCATGGCCTTTGAACTGCTAAACTTTGTTTGGCAGTCACGAATGAGACTTAATTATTTCCCGTGTTTCATTCATATTAAGCTATAAATATACGTGGCTGTCAAGGTTTGCCGCTCAAAGACAAGTTCAGAATCAGCCGTTGTGATGTAGACCTCGGTACATTTATAGCACTTATTTATGTGGGCCCTAGGGGTTATACAAAAACCGACTTTTAGTCTATAGATATTACGGTTCTTTTTTTTTACTCTTGGTATTACCTTTGTCTTTTTCTCCCTCCCTCCCTTCCTCTCTCTCTCTCTCTCTCCCTCTCTTTCTCTCTCAAATCCTCTGTCTAAGTTTCTAATGTTATCTATATATTTGACACAGTACACAAACACCTCTGTACCTCTATGGACCCACGGGCCATGGCCACATTGAATGCCCATTTCAAAAAAATTTCTCCACTGAACTCTAAATTCACTCCTCGACCCTCCCTTCATACAATTATCTCCCCACCTACCCCACTCCCATCCCTGTATCAGTCACACCAGTCATTACAGCGGCTGTACGACGGTCCTGCCTTGTTTAGGTTAGAGGGGTTGGCGGTGGTGACGGTGTTGGATGACGAACATAAATTTAGTCAACTTGAAAAAATCGCCTCTGTCTATTGTTTAGTAACGAACTAAGGAGATACCACCCCCCAATCCCCTCTCCCGTCTCAGTGATAGGCCAGTTTCAAGTTGTATACTTTACGCAAGTCAACACTAAATTCTTGCGCTAAAAAATCGGTTTTTCTGTGGAATTAGTAAACGACCTGAGTTTAGCCCTCTTTCCAGGTCGAGGAAACAACGGATACAATAAATCTCTCTATGTGTATATACCCTCTCCTCCCCCCTCAAGTTACCCCTGAACTACTGGCCACGCCCTCTCTCTTGTATCGCTCAACAATTACTTTCTAACAATGACCAAGTACACGGGTCAGACTGACGTGGGAGTTCATTGGAAAGTCAACGTTTCCCAGATTTCTCTGCAATTTATCTGAATGTAACAACCTTTTTTTCTAATTGTTAAGTGCTAGGCTAAAACCGACTTTTTAAAGCTCAAAAACCGGTTGTCGAATGCTTCGAGATTCGTCGAAAAACCGGTTTTTCGCCGCCGGTTTTTAAAAACCGACAACCCAGGTGCAACACACTGCCGGTGTGTGATCGGGGCGTGTCGTATTAAATTGGTGAGGAAAACTAAAACCAGGGAGTCCAAAACAAACATGGAGAAATTGTAAATGGGAGGTCGGGACGTCATAGGCCCAGATGACGAAGATTGCCCACAACTGTTTCCGCAGGGGTGATACTGTTGAAATCATGGGCGTCGCTAGGAATTTTTCCAGGGGGAGGGGCAAAAATTTTCCGGGGGGGGGCAAATAACAACTTTATGACATTTTTTTTTAATGTAAGGGGGGGAGCAAATGCCCCCCTCTTGTATGACATTTTTTTCAAAATGTAGGGGGATGGGGCCCTCCTTGCCCCCCCCCCATGAATACGCCCATGGTTGAAATCATTATCTCCTACGCCCTACAGGAGCCGAAATGATTAAGAAGAAGATGATTGGGACATGACGCATGAAATTATAAGTATAGTTAAATTCAGAGTTATGGAAAGTTAGCAATCTTATTTTTTTTTGTTTCTTGCAAAGTGCCATTCGCAATCTTCCTTAGTCGTACAGGATTCCTTGAAATGCTTCGAAAAAGTTGTGCTTACTGCTCGGCTTTGTGTTTGTTCTATCGTTTAAACGCGGAAGTGCGTGAATACTTTACCGTAGCTAAATTGTTTGGTCTGTTTGAACTACTTGAATGTTTTCACAGTGAATGTACTCGCTAGCACTGTGTGATCTAAAACACAATCGGAAATTGAGGGCGAATGATTCTTTAAATAACACACAGCTTCCTGATACCGATGTCAAAGACTAGCCTAAGTATACATGTATGTACATTTATCCAACATGTATGTAAATTTATTCATTATGTATGTACAATGTTTATTTATCCACCTTGTATGTCAATTTACCCCCCCCCCACACCCCCATGTATGTACATTTATTCACAATGTATGTACATATATCCAACATGTAAGTACATGTATCCAACATGTACATTTACACACAGTTGTGCATCTATCCAACATGTAAGTACATGTATCCAACATGTAAGTACATTTATCCAACATGTAAGTACATGCATCCAACATGTAAGTACATTTATCCAACATATAAATACATTTATCCAACATGTAAGTACATTTATCCAACATGTAAGTACTTTTATTCAACATGTATGTATATTTATTCCACATGTATGTAATTTATCTGTACATATTTGGGCCATATATAAATATATCCTATTGTAAATGAATGTTGACTTCCTGGTCATTTTAAATCTAATCAATTTTTGCATACCTGTTATTTCTGTAAACTGGTAAACCAATCTACAGGACAGACCTACTGTGAAGGATCTTTCCATTAATTGGCTACACGGCACTGAGGGGCTACTGTCGTTTTGTATACATACTTCCTTCTTTTTCTTTTATAAGTCAATTGGTGCTAAATAAAAACTACTGTGGGTAAATCACCGGTAGTTCTATCATATGATGAATTATGGTTATTTTTTTTTCTCATTCGGTCATTCAATGTATAATTTGAGTAAGTTAAAAAAATTGTTCCAAATAAGAACGACAACAAAACAAACAATCTAATATTTACACCCATCACATTTAACCATTTTTTCCCGGTTATCTTAAAATAGATGCCATAAAAAATGAATTTTTGCCACCTTCGACCACTCTTTATTAAACGTGTATAAAACGTTTGTTTTGTCATAAAATGAACACTATTTATGATTAACAAAATAAATTATGTTATGTCAAGAAAAACAAATAAAAAAAAAATCTTTTAAAGTCAGGACATGAGTCAAGGAAGTAAAGAACTAAAAATCGCTTTACGAGGGAAAAAAATATTTTTACAACGAACAAATATCCTAAAAATGTAGACATTCCCGCAACATTGTACTTTTATTTTTTGAAACCACTACTGTACGTTTGTGAGTGTAACTAAAAAAAAATCAAATTCCGGTAAATGGTATTTTCAAGTTTCATTTCCCCCAACATACTTGGGTCATATATATTCTCCCCCCCCCCACTGACCTAAGTCTTCCTTGGTACATTGGTCTAGTCACTGACCTATGTCTTCCTTGGTACATTGGTCTAATCACTGACCTATATCTTCCTTGGTACATTGGTCTAATCACTGACCTATGTCTTCCTTGATACATTGGTCTAATCACTGACCTATGTCTTCCTTGGTACATTGGTCTAATCACTGACCTATGTCTTCTTTGGTACATTGGTCTAATCACTGACCTATGTCTTCCTTGGTACATTGGTCTGATCACTGACCTATGTCTTCCTTGGTACATTGGTCTAATCACTGACCTAAGTCTTTTTTTGATGCCTTTGTCTACTGACTGACCTAGAAGACCACATCACCTTTACAAGGATGAGTGCATATCACCTTATCTTCACAGGAACAACAGTAATCACCTCATTCTTACAGGAATATTGTGGACGTCATGTGGCGTAGGACGCTCGACTATCGACTGGAGGGTCCCGGGTTCGAATCTAAATGGGAACCTTGGGATTTTTTCAGGTCCTGGTGAAAGTTACCAAGTATACCCAGCTCTAAAATGGTTATCGCTGATAACTTCTCTGATAACTGTAATAACTCACAGTTGAGATAAGGACGTGGTAAACATGTAATAAGTAAAAATGATATATAAAAAGCATTTAAAGACCAGAATAACAAAGAACGTATCATGGGGGTGAGGTGGGTGGGTGTACTATATTTTCCCAAACCTTAAATAATTTCTTCCGCAAATACAAACCAATACAGCCTTGACCTTTAGGCTCTCTCGGATGACTGCACTTTTATTATATTTTTTTTTACAAAATACATGGGGTCAAAGTTAAAAAAAAAAATAAAAACAGCGTTTCCAGAATTTTCTTCATTGCGTATATGGAAAAAAAAAATATTTTCGCAATTTATGTCAGTTGAAAAGAAGGGGAAAAAAAAGTTGGTAATCACCGGATTAAAAATAAATGCATCTTCCAACTGGTGACTTTGGAAACTACAACAACTACTACAACAACTACTACTACAACAACAACTACTACAACAACTACTACAACAACTACTACTACAAAGAGTGAGAGTATTACGTAACCACTTGACCTAGATGTCTCACTTTCCTTCGCCCACCAAAACACAACAAACTTTCATCGTTCGACTACGTGTGGATCTACCCGTTGAAGTTCCCGGATAAATTCAAATATCATCCGGTTTATTTTAATTTTTCCATAGTGTGTCGGATACAGAGTGTCCTGGATAAAACGTTTTCCATAAAAACTAGGTCATATCCGCATAACGATTATACAGTCGCAGGTAACCGCAGACACAGAACTTGATTAATTTAGGGTCAAACTAGGTTTGAATATTTTCCCTAACATTTTTTGTGGGGGTTTTTTGAACTCTTTTGTAGCTTTTTTAAAAATAAATAAAAAAAATAAAACGTCAACTTTACTTAAAGATTTATGATCTTGTATATTCTTTTCTTCATGAAGTTGAAAGAAGTTTCGCAAGGGGGAGTTCGGGCATGCGCACAATGATGTTTGTAGGCGGTAATGGGCGTGGTGAGTGAACCGTGACCATCCACGCCTCGATGACGTCGTTCGCCTTTAATACAGACATCCGCTGTTATGTATGAAATATCAACCGAAAGTATGTACAGACATTTGAAATGTCAACAACAAACAAGTTATGTAAACAAAAAACAACGAAAGATTAATAGATTAATGAGGTCGTACGTCATAAGTTGTTTTTTTTCTAAAATCTTAAAGCACTTGCTTATAAAATATGTTGTTTTGAGTCTGCACTTCCCGTTGACGTGCGGGTGGAGAAAGGGGTGTGTGTGGAGGAGGTGTGTAAGTGTGGAGGAGGTGTGTAAGTGTGGAGGAGCTGGTAGAGAGAGACATATATGTTTGTTTTCATGTATTTGATTTTTCGCATATTGAATTTGTTTCCAGTAATTTAAAAAAAAAATATATTAAAATGTTTGGAGAAAAACAATATATATATATTGCCAGAATTGTTTCATAGATACAATAATTATAGCCAGAATTGTTTCATAGTTATTAAAGTCACACTCGTCTGCTAGCATTTAAAGAAATTAAATCAGGCACGATGTGGCAGTGTGTTAGAACACTCGACTGCTGACCTAAATATGAGTGATAGGTCTTTCCTCGTGTTCGATTGATGCCTGTAAGTCCATCCAGCTTACAAATACATGTTGGGGAAAGTAAAGACGGTTTTATACCAGCCACACAATCACAGAGAACAACAGTGGCATCTCTAACACCGTACCTAGTGGGTTGAGTTTACTGTTTATATCACTGAGGCAGATCGTAAACATCTCCCGTTTGTGTACGGGCCACAAGTGTACGTACATACCGCGCCATGGTTGGTGGAGCCGTTCCTCCACCTTCGTAGGTGAAGACTTTTTGAGAATGTGTGGAAGCTACAAAAATACTTATCAGTTCATCAGATTTAATACGGTTTAGCTAGTGTGACTAGTTTGTGTGTGTGACAAGTGTGACTAGTTTGACTAGTGTGACTAGTGTGACTAGTGTGACTAGTTTGACTAGTGTGACTAGTTTGACTAGTGTGACTAGTTTGACTAGTGTGACTAGTTTGACTAGTGTGACTAGTGTGACTAGTGTAACTAGTGTGACTAGTATGACTAGTTTGACTAGTGTGACTTGTTTGACTAGTGTGACTAGTGTGACTAGTGTGACTAGTTTGACTAGTTTGACTAGTGTGACTAGTGTGACTAGTTTGTGTGTGTGTGTGCGTGTGTGCGTCTGGGTGATCGCTCTTTTTAAGATGTCAGAGTTAGGTAACGTAATTAGCTGAAAAGAAAGTGTGTCTGTGTGTGTGGGGGGCGCTAGAGGGGAAGGGGGATACTATTAGGCGTGATCACCCCTTTCCCCCTCGACCAAGCGTGGACGATATATAAAATTAAATATGTATTTAAGGACGAAAGGGGGTAGGGGGTATTTTCAGGCCCTGGGCCTGGACAGCAGTTCCCCAGTGACCCCAATCAAGGTCGCTACTGGGGTGTACATTTTAAGGACTCCCTGTCTTTGAATGCTAAATACCCGATTTTTTAAAAGTTAAATAAATAATTTCGAAATTCATAGCACGTTTTTGTTCTAAGATATTTTAATATATAATGCTAGGTTTCAAAGTTTTAGTTTACTTGTTAAGGCATTCGGATTTTAAAGGTAGGTGCAGCATTTCTATAGTCTGTACTATTCAGTCACTCTCTATAAAGTCACTGCTGTGTTCTATTGTGTGTGCCTGGGCTCGGTGAATCTAGGTGCGTACTTCTTAGAGGGGGACAGAACTCTGAAATAAATTTGGTTGAAGTTTGTCACTAGTTCTTTGTGCTTGCGATGAACTAAAATGCACCGTTTCGTAAATACGTATTAAAGAAATCAACAATTGTCTAGGCCCGGCTAGTTGGCTCAAGTAATTCCTCACGCGGTATCTTCCACAAGTTGAGCAAGGATGATGAGCCGAGGTTTACAACGTGGACTCTTGACTTGTGAATGACACCGGATGATACCGGAAGGTCGTACCATGAGAGGAAAGAAGCGAGATGTAACGACATTTTTTCACACGTGACTCGTGTCACTAACCTCACTTTCACACAATTCACCATTCATCCAAGAGTTTGTAACTAATCTTTGCTCTTTATCCTTGTTTTAACTTCCGTGTAGTTGGAAAAAGAAATTCTCTAATTTATTCTATGCTTATTTTTTGCTTTCTTTCTTACATCCAACTCTACCAAGGTGGTTCCAACTCTACCATGGTGGTTCCAACTATACTATGGTGGTTCCAACTATACTATGGTGGTTCCAACTCTACCAAGGTGGTTCCAACTCTACCATGGTGGTTCCAACTCTACTATGGTGGTTCCAACTATACTATGGTGGTTCCAACTATACTATGGTGGTTCCAACTATACTATGGTGGTTCCAACTATACTATGGTGGTTCCAACTCTACCATGGTGATTCCAACTCTACCAAGGTGGTTCCAACTCTACCATGGTGGTTCCAACTCTACCATGGTGGTTCCAACTATACTATGGTGGTTCCAACTATACTATGGTAGTTCCAACTATACTATGGTGGTTCCAACTATACTATGGTGGTTCCATTGCAAAAATTCTTGTTCAATTCTAATCTCTATAAATTATTTTTCGTTGTTTAGTAGACATTTTTTGAGTGATCTGTAAAGTCACTGAATATAAGTTTTATTTCTTAGATACTTTAAAAAAAAAACATTAATGGGAGGGTTTTCGCAGTGCCCTTCTATCACCATGACCTGAACGAAAGGTCCCTTGGGACCCTCAGGTCAACAGGCTAGTCTCACTCATTGAACCTGGAAAGAAACCAATGTTTACATTTCTCATATATATATATATGTGTATGTATGTATACAGACCGGTAGATATAGATTGATAGATTGATACTAATATGCATCTTTTAAAAATCCAAACATATACAGACAGCGAAATAGACAGACATATTAAGGTAGACACTTTTTTTTTTACAGACCGACAGACAGTCATTTTTTTTACATACCAGATATTATTTTGTTACGACAGACATACTTTTCGTTACTGGCGATTGATCTCGTGGTCACACATTGTTGCTTTTCTCGTTTCCGCGAGCGTTAAAAGGAATAAGCGTGATGCCGGGGACACCTGCATTCGATCTGTGTATTGATGGGGGTGGGAATGGGGGGGGGTCGGGGGGGGTATAAACAAGTAAATAGGACAGATTCATTTAAAAACAATCAGAATTAATCACATGGGGATAGACTGGAATTAACGTGGGTTAGGCTGGATTAAATCATATGAGGGATGAAAAGTTATAGTGGATTTAATCCTAAGATTGGTGGAGGGAGTGAATCGAACCTGAGCGCCACTGAAAGATTTCACTCGGACATCACAGAAGTGTTAGGTTTGACTCGGACATCTAAAGAAGCGTTAGATTTGAATCGGACATCAAAAGAAGTGTTAGGTTTGACTCGGACCTCACAGAAGTGTTAGGTTTGACTCGGACATCACAGAAGGGTTACGTTTGACTCGGACATCACAGAAGTTTTAGATTTGACTCGGACATCATAGAAGTTTTAGATTTGACTCGGACATCACAGAAGTGTTAGATTTGACTCAGACATCACAGAAGTTTTAGATTTGACTCGGACATCATAGAAGTGTTAGGTTTTGACTTGACTTCAAAAAAAGTGTTAGATTTGACTCGGACATTAAAAGAAGTGTTAGATATGACTCGGACATTAAAAGAAGTGTTAGATTTGACTCGGACATCAAAAGAAGTGTTAGTTCGACTCAGACATCACAGAAGTGTTAGATTTGACTCGGACATTAAAAGAAGTGTTAGGTTTGACTCGGACATCAAAAGAAGTGTTAGGTTTGACTCGACATCAAAAGAAGTGTTAGGTTTGACTTGGATATTAAAAGAAGTGTTTGGTTTGACTCAGACATCACAGAAGGGTTACGTTTGACTCGGATCAAGACTGGACATCACAGAAGTTTTAGATTTGACTCGGACATCATAGAAGTTTTAGATTTGACTCGGACATCACAGAAGTGTTAGATTTGACTCAGACATCACAGAAGTTTTAGATTTGACTCGGACATCATAGAAGTGTTAGGTTTGACTTGGACTTCAAAAAAAGTGTTAGATTTGACTCGACAGAAGTGTTAGATATGACTCGGACATTAAAAGAAGTGTTAGATTCTTTGACTCGACATCAAAAGAAGTGTTAGGTTCGACTCAGACACATCACAGAAGTGTTAGATTTGACTCGGACATTAAAAGAAGTGTTAGGTTTGACTCGGACATCAAAAGAAGTGTTAGGTTTGACTCGGACATCAAAAGAAGTGTTATGTTTGACTCGGACATTAAAAGAAGTGTTAGGTTTGACTTGATATTAAAAGAAGTGTTTGGTTTGACTCAGACATCACAGAAGTGTTAGGTTTGACTCGGACATCACAGAAGTGTTAGGTTTGACTCGGACATCACAGAAGTGTTAGGTTTGACTTGGACATCACAGAAGTGTTAGGTTTGGACTGGACATCACAGAAGTGTTAGGTTTGACTTGGACATCAAAAGAAGTGTTAGGTTTGAGTCGGACATCAAAAGAAGTGTTAGGTTTGACTCGGACATTAAAAAAAAAGTGTTAGGTTCATCGGACATCATAGAAGTGTTAGATTTGACTCGGACATCAAAAGAAGTGTTAGGTTTGACTCGACATCAAAAGAAGTGTTAGGTTTGACTCGGACATCAAAAGAAGTGTTATAGAAATGTTAGATTTAGTTGGACATTATCGAGGAGGAAGTAAACCTGCGTTGGATGTTAACAAGCGGGAGGTAAACCAGCGTTAAAATGTTATCAAGTGGAGGTAAACCTGAGTAGGAAATTATCAAGGAGGATGTAAACCTGAGTTGGATGTTAACATGCGGGAGGTAAACCAGAGGTTGACATTATCAAGAAGAAGGTAAACCTGAGTTGGACATTATCAAGGAGGAGGTAAACCTGAGTTGAACATTATCAAGGAGGAGGTAAACCTGAGATAGACATTATCAAGGAGGAGGTAAACCTAAGATGGACATTATCAAGGAGGATGTAAACCTAAGATGGACATTACCAAGGAGGAGGTAAACCAAAGATGGACATTACCAAGTGAGAAGGTAAACCTAAGATGGACATTATCAAGGAGGAGGTAAACCTAAGATGGACATTACCAAGGAGAAGGTAAACCTAAGATGGACATTATCAAGGAGGAGGTGTAAACCAAAGTTAAACATTATCAAGGAGAAGGTAAACCTAAGATGGACATTATCAAGGAGGAGGTAAACCAAAGATGGACATTACCAAGGAGAAGGTAAACCTAAGATGGACATTACCAAGGAGGAGGTAAACCTGAGTTGAACATTACCAAGGGAGGAGGTAAACCTGAGTTGAACATTACCAAGGAGAAGGTAAACCTGAGTTGAACATTACCAAGGAGAATGTAAACCTGAGTTGAACATTACCAAGGAGGAGGTAAACCTAAGATGGACTTTATCAACGAGGAGGTAAACCTAAGATGGACATTACCAATGAGAAGGTAAACCTAAGATGGACTTACCAAGGAGGAGGTAAACCTGAGTTGAACATTACCAAGGAGGAGGTAAACCTGAGTTGAACATTACCAAGGAGGAGGTAAAACCTCAGATGGACATTACCAAGGAGGAGGTAAACCTGAGTTGAACATTACCAAGGAGAAGGTAAACCTGAGTTGAACATTATCAAGGAGGAGGTAAACCTAAGATGGACATTATCAAGGAGTGAGGTAAACCTGAGTTGAACATTACTAAGGAGGAGGTCAACCTGAGTTGAACATTATCAAGGAGGAGGTAAACCTAAGATGGGCATTATCAAGGAGGAGGTAAACCTGAGTTGAACATTACCAAGGAGAAGGTAAACCTGAGTTGAACATTACCAAGGAGGAGGTAAACCTGAGTTGAACATTACCGCTAAGGAGGAGGTAAACCTAAGATGGACATTATCAAGGAGGAGGTAAACCTGAGTTGAACATTACCAAGGAGGAGGTAAACGTGTTGAACATTATCAAGGAGGAGGTAAACCTAAAGATGGACATTATCAAGGAGGTGAACCTGAGTTGAACATTACCAAGGAGGAGGTAAACCTGAGTTGAACATTACCAAGGAGGAGGTAAACCTAAGATGGACATTATCAAGGTGGAGGTAAACTGAGTTGAACATTACCAAGGAGGAGGTAAACCTAAGATGGACATTATCAAGGAGGAGGTAAAACCTAAGATGGACAATATCAAGGAGAGGCTATAATTGAATTGGACAATGCTATTGGGAATTACCTGAGTTTACACTTGGCTTAACTTCATCATAAACGATTTGTTAAACCGAAATACATATTTTTGTTCATATTTCACATTTTATATTTTTAATGGACACAAAATAATCAAATGAATTAGGCTTAAAAAAGAATAAAATATAGAAAGAGACCATAACAGATATTATAGACATTTTTTCTCCTCTTCAATACATATCAATTATTTGAATAATTATAGCTTTTTTTTTTTTTATTTTAGCTATTATGATATATCCTGTGTACTGACTTACTCTTGTCACAGTGTTGTTTTGGTCCTGAAATTGCATAGAAGCTCGCGTCATGGCACCGGTCTTTTCACTGTATGAAGGTGATTGAAGGATGTAAGAACACCAGGGGAAAACGCAGACTGGCTCACACAGGACCATGCTGTGAGTATAGAAGATGTTTTCTGTGTTATACATCACAAAAAGAAAGTTTTACGCACCCACAGGGTTTACCAATAAAAAAATGTCTTGAAGCTTCCCAAATGTGACTTTACTTGGGGATCTCCAAAATGTGACTTTACTTGGGGCTTCAAAATGTAACTTTTCTTTGCGGCTACCCAAAAATGTAACTTTTCTTGGGGCTTCCAAAAAATGTAACTTTTCTTGCGGCTACCAAAAATGTGACTTTACTTGGGGCTTCCGAAATGTAATTTTTCTTGGGGCTACCTAAAATGTAACTTTTCTTGGGGCTTCCCAAAATGTAACTTTACTTGCGGCTACTCAAAATGTGACTTTACTTGGGGCTTCCCAAACTGAGACTTTACTTGGGGCTTCTTAAAATGCGACTTTCATTGGGGCTTCCCAAAATGTAACGTTTCCCAAGGCCCCTGGAAAATGGCTTTGTAAATAATCACGGACTTGGGTACGCACCGGATTTTACCTTTTGGTAATTCTATAAAATTTCGTACCCTGGCACGATGGCGTAACTAAGTGGGTGCCCCATCCCCGGAACCGCTCCTAGCAAGGGGGAGGAAGGAAGTGGCAGCTTTGTGTCAACTTAAAATATTTTTGGACATCATAGTGGGGAATCGGGGGGTCGACGCTCTTAAAGCCCTGACATGGGCGGCGCTAACGATAATTGCGCAATGGTTTGATTTTTTTTGGCTTAACATTCAGGGACCAGACTCTTCGTCCTAATAAAACTGTTTTTTTTTTGTTTTGTTTTTTGTTTTTTTTGCCAATCGTGACACATTGAAAGTCATGTTGGGTTTTTTTTTGCGATCCATCATTTAAAAAAAATTAAAGAGAGGGAAGCAGGAGGTAAGGAGGAAAAGGAAATCCTCCAAGATTAGCTTGTCTTTATTCCGGATTAACTTAAGCAATAATTAATTTTTTAACGATTTCCCTCTCCTCACCCCCGCCCGGGGCCTCCTTTTTTCCTCTTCAAATCAGCGATCAACATTGGTGATGCAGCGCACACGTTTGAGAGGCGGCGCTGCTGCTGATGATGATGATAATGATGATGATGATGACGATGAAGATGATAATGATGAAGATGATAATGATGAAGATGATGATAATGATGATGATGATGATGTTTTGATGATGATGATGAAGATGATGATGATGATGATGAAGCTGATCATGATGATGATGATGATGAAGATGATAATGATGATGATGATGATGTAGAAAATGTTTCGTCTTTCACCGTGTTATGGGATCGTCGTATATCATGTGGTCAACATTGTCGGTCGGACAAGCCTCGGAATCACAGAAACAGTAATGATGCGTCACGGTGAAGTTGCAGACGACAATATTCCACCCATCACGGTTTTGAACCGGGTAACTGACGTGAGCACAGACCTCTCTTGGCAGACAGGTTCTGTTGTCATTTAGCTACAAACAAACACACAAACATTTAAAAAAATCATAATGGAAAAGGAATATTCCAATTTTTTTTAGCTTTGTAAATATTCATAAAAAACAAACACTTTGTAAACAAAGCTAAGACCAACAAAAACTTAAGGACAATCAGCGGCGTAGCGTGGGTATCGGTCGCCCAGGGCGGAAGACGATTTAGCCGCCCTCTTATTTTAGGTATTTCAATTTAATCTATACATTGCCACCGGGGGCACAGTAATAAAAAGTGCAGCCGCCCGGTGCGACCGCACCCCCCTGAAGGTACGCCACTGAGGACAAACAGTCCCACACCTTCGTCCAACAGACCAAAAAGGTCATTACGACTTGGACACTGGACAGTGAATTAATTGTTCATAAATTTCTAATACTTTTTTTATTTTTTTTTTTTTAATTTTATCAATAAAACGCATAAAATTCATTTTCCCTGCAGACTTACAAATATTTATACAGAAAGAGAGAGAGAGAGAGAGAGGGAGAGAGAGAGAGAGAGAGAGAGAGAGAGAAAGAGAGAGAGAAAGAGAGAAAGATAAATAGATAGATAGATACATAAATAGATAGATAGGCGAATTAATAAAAGCTAAGAGAGATAGATAATAGATTAGAGATAGATAGATAAAAGCTGGAGATATAGATAGATAGATAGATAGATAGATAGATAGATAGATAGATAGATTAGATAGATAGATAGATTAGATAGATAGATAGATAGATAGATAGATAGATAGATAGATAGATAGATAGATAGATAGATAGATAGATAGATAGATAGATAGATACGTAAACTTAGTGGAGCACTTGTTTAGGCAGGAATGAGAGAAAGAGTAAGTGAAGTCCTTTACATAAGTCACTCACCCAGTTAAACTGGTCTTGACAGAACCTTTCATACCCGAGGCTAAGGTCTACTGCCAATGACGTCAAAATGACCAACACAGCACGCGCTGACATCGTCTGCTCCACCTTCGTGGGTTAAAAAATAGATATCAGGGGCATGGATCATTTTTTTTTTCAAATCTTTCAACCCGTTTGGACAATTTTCAACCCGTTTGGACAATTTTCAACCCGTTTGGACAATTTTCAACCTGTTTGACAATTTTCAACCCGTTTGGACAATTTTCAGAGTGTTTCGGTTATTTTTAATGAAAATTTTTTTTTACTGTTTTGGTTAATGTCCATCGGGGAAAGAGGAAGTGTAGAATGCATCTCTTTCAAAAGCTATGACATATATTATAAACGAATAACGCGACTGTTTATTAATACCATAGTTACCCCCATTATTATGTTTCCCATCATCATCCCCCACCCACCCGCTCGAGCTGTGGTCAGCAGAGCGCGAATCAAATGACCATAGGTTCCGACATGGTCAGCAGCGACTTCGAACGTTGCCATAATAAAAACAACGATTTAAAACTGTAGATTTTATCTAAAAAACAAAAAAGGAAAGAAATATCGAATCGAGACAGGGGCAATAAGGCACATTAATAATGGAAATACTGGAATACTGTTGTATTCTTAATCCTTTACTTTTCTATAAAACGCAGACGCGAGATCGCTATTATTTATATAGTTAATTATTTTGTCAGGGCCCCAAGTAGCTCAGAGGGGGTAGGGGCTATACAATCAGCTATTTACATTGTTTTAGACAAGTGCCTTATAGGCCCTCGTGCTATCTTAGTATCGACCAATAATATTGTTTTAGATGTTTTCAATTACACGCATCCATGTATATATTGTCTTTGTAACATATATAGGGCTGTGAGACGTATTTGGGCTCCCAAGGTAGAATATGTCAGATATATTTGAGGGTCCTAAGAAATAAATATGTTTAGGGTCCCCAGGCAGATTAGCTCAGATATATTTGGGCGGGTGGGGGGGGCGATGATACAGGCAAAGACTTTCAGATATACTTTGGAGACGCAGCAAGAGAATCTGCTTAGAACCTTTAGACCCAGATTGAATAGAAATTAATCCTAAGAACGGTCAAGCAATTAAACTTACAATATACCCTGGTCAGAAGATGGTGGTAGGGGACGAGTGGTCGCCCGATTGTCGACCTGAGGATCCCTGGTTCGAATCTAAGTGAGAACCTTGGGATTTTTCAGGTCCTTGAAAGTCTTCGAGTACCTGACTTTAAGCTGTGTGGGGAGGGGGTGAGGAAAAGGTGGGTTGGGCGTTGTACTAACCACAGGATCCCTTTGTATGCAGAGGTTACTGTAGCAGATGAATTCTGCACGTCATCTGCCCCGATGATCCCTTTGGGGTTTAAGTGGACATAATTTTTTACAAGTTAATGGCCCATGGGTACGTAATCTTAAATCGCAAATGGCTATCTTGGATCATTATAATTGTACACAAATTTCAAGTCCGTCACTTACCCCGTTAAAGAACAATAGAGTGCCGTTCCTCCATTCTCCGTAGAATATATGCCATTCCTCCATTTCCCCCTGTAGAATATGTGCCATTCCTCCATCCCCTGTAGAATATGTGCCATTCCTCCATTTCCCCTGTAGAATATGTGCCATTCCTCCATCCCCCGTAGAATATGTGCCATTCCTCCATTCCCCGTAGAATATGTGCCATTCCTCCATTCCCCCGTAGAATATGTGCCATTCCTCCATTCCCCGTAGAATATGTGCCATTCCTCCATTCCCCCGTAGAATATGTGCCATTCCTCCATTTCCCTGTAGAATATGTGCCATTCCTCCATCCCCCGTAGAATATGTGCCATTCCTCCATTTCCGTAGAATATGTGCCATTCCTCCATCCCCCGTAGAATATGCCATTCCTCCATTCCCCGTAGAATATGTGCCATTCCTCCATTCCCCGTAGAATATTTTTACCGTACTGCTGGATGAATGTTATAAATAAACCGCTAATAACCAAAACAATTGATCTTTCGGAAAATAATTTAACTAAACATTCTCGGACCTACTGATAATTTAGCTTAACGGTTGGGTGTATCAGTAAAATTCCATTAAATCCCAGAGGGCTCGTTGAGGGGGGAGTGCAGATGAAGTGTAGGACGATGGCAGAGGTGTAGATCCTCGACTGTCGACTTGAGACTGGGTTCGATCCTCGGGGAGTACCGTGGTAATTTTTTCCAGTTATTATTTGGAGCAACGTCAACCCACAAGCCCCCACCCAGTTTTAAATGGGTACTTTGACTTAATTTGGGAAGTGAAGGTGGCTAGGTAAGTTAGCGAAACCACACAATCCCTTCATATGCCGAAGTTATAGAAACAGATTAAATTCTACACGTCATCTGCCCCGATGGCCTGCTAAATGTAAAAGAAAACTTTTACTTGGGTCTTTAGTTGTATCATTGATAATACTAGTAAAGACGTTACACTTGTTTGTTTAATTAGAGACAGATTTCAACAAGTTAAAAAATAAATTGAATTAAGGGAAATAAATATTATTATTGAAAAATATATTGGCAAAGTCGTTTACTTACCTTTCAGACAGTGAACAATATATATATATTTGTTTTTAATTCAGTGTACTTCTAAAACCTTGCCACTTTGTGGGTGTTTGCGCAGAATGGGGATGAACATTGAACACAGATACGAACAAGATGCCTTTAGCGAAGTAGAGCTTTGATTGACATTATAGAAGTACAGCCCACAACTTTGTAGCCAGTTAAAAATTGATATCAAACATGGAGAAAAAGAAAAAAAAAAGTCTCCGCCCTTTTTTTACATTTGCCTAAATCTAGTCGAATAAAGCAGTGATTCTCACAAAAAATTTTACGCGAGACACAAACATTCTGTAAAGTCGCTTCCAGTGCTATGCGAGTAAGTAAGAAAAATGATTGTCATTTCAAAACGTCAAGGATGGTCCACACGTTCGAGTTCGTGTTCATTTCATCATTCATTGAGTTTTATTTTTAATCAGTTAAATCTTCAGAAATGTGAGAACCGTTGAAATGTACTAAGCGGTAATAAATCATCCCCCCCCCCCAATTATTCAGCTTAAGATCCAATACCGTTTGTAGTTGAACGTAAACCTGGATCTTTGGCGGAGAAGAATGTAAACGTTGAAAATAAAATGTTCGTGTCTCTGCTTATGGCCTCAGGGACGTACTAAGGTTGTTTGTGGCCCCAGGGATGTAATTAAGGTTGTTTGTGGCCCCAGGGACTTACTAAGGTTGTTTGTGGCCCCAGGGACGTACTAACGTGGTTTGTGGCCCCAGGGACGGAGGAACGTACTAAGGTTGTTTGTGTGGCCCCAGGGACGTTCTACGGTTGTTTGTGGCCCCAGGGGCGTACTAATATTGTTTGTGGCCCCAGAGACGTATTAATGCTTTTTTGTGGCCACAGGGACGTACTAAGGTTGTTTGTGGCCCCAGAGAGACGTATTAATGTTTTTTGTGGCCCCAGGGACGTACTAAGGTTGTTTGTGGGCCCCAGGGACGTACTAAGGCTGTTTGTGGCCCGAGGGACGTACTGTTGTTTGTGGCCCCAGGGACGTACTAAGGTTGTTTGTGGCCCTAGGACGTACTAAGGTTGTTTGTGGCCCCAGGGACGTACTAAGGTTGTTTGTGGCCCTGCGGGGGCGTAAAAAACTTTTGGCCCTTTTTCACGTTGAGCGTTAAAACAGTAGAAAAGTTTCGTTTAGCCATTTGAATATTCAGTCTCACCAGTCTTTATCTCATTAACCTTTATCTCACCAGCCTTTACCCCATCAAACTTTATGTCAGTCAACTTATCTCAGTCAACTTTATCTCAGTCAACTTTTAACTTCAGTCAACTTTATCTCAGTCAACTTTATCTCTGTCAACTTTATCTCAGAAGCCAACTTTTATCTCAGTGAACTTTTATCTCAGTCAACTTATCTCAGTCAACTTTATCTCAGTCAACTTTATCTCAGTCAACATTATCTCCGCAACCCTAGCAGCATTTTATCTCAACAAACTTTTTATCATCGCAAAACTTTTATCTCACCAACTTTAAATCTAGCCATCCAATATCCCAGAAGCCCCTGACTCATGACTGTCTCCACGATACAGCACACTCACACACACACACACACACAAAAGCCGTTTCTTTTATCGGGCCCGGTATAAACCTTGTGTGACGTACTATTATTCATCTTTGTTTCATTGTGTGTTTGTTTATGTCCATCAAAACATACTCAGTTACGCTGCCCCCCCCACGTACAACCATCGTAAAAATTTTACACGTAACATAGTCCTCGTCACTGTTAGCTGTGATACTATTCACTTAGATTTTGTTGATACAATGCCCTCCCCCAAACGCCCCCCCATCCCACCGCACACGTTGTACAGTACTTTGTGACCGTACCAACCCCTCCACCTCCACCCTCCCCCTCCCCCCCGGCCTCTCTTATTGTTTACCTATCGGTGGAAACAGACTCGACTATAAAGGGGCAGATTATCAAGTGAGAAGAAAAGGGTCGATCAATTTTTCTTTTTTTAAGAGTTGTTGCCCCCTGTCTTGTTTCTGAAATTTGAAAGCCTAAGATATTTCATATCAAAAGTTCATATCCATTATAAATTTATATCCGAGAAATGAGAATGCCCATTTATAGGCACCACGACAGACATACGGAAGTAATTGACTAAATGGCTAATACCAGTGACCTATTCAAGCGGGTTCGCCTGAAAAAAACGAGGATCGAACCCAAGACAATCAGGATGACAGCGGAAGGAGGCATCTCTTCCCAGCAGCTCGCTCTAAATTTGAGATCTTTTTTTTTTCAGTTTAGCTAATGGTGGATGCAGAGTCTCACACGTTGTCCCACCTAAGGACGTGATTTGGGACGGCAATCTTTCCAGAGCGTGGGACGACGACAACGCCACATTTTACTTCACCTTTATATCACAATATTATTATAAATATGAAAACACCAACAATGATAAGGGGGTATGATAAGATGTATTCCTTCCTCTACAACAACAACAACCTTTTGTCTACTTCCGTTCAACATGAACATCCGCATTCGGTGAACTGTCATAGGGAATACCCTGTGATAACCTTCGACTCGATTCTTCTTGTCCGTTTTTTGTTTTTGCTTTTTTGCCTCCAAAGCTTGAACAAAACAGATTGGTCTTGCTAAAAAAACAGATTGATCTGGTAAAAAAAACAGATTGGTCTGGTAAAAAAACAGATTGGTCTGGTTAAAAAAACAGATTGGTCTGGTAAAAAAAACAGATTGGTCTGGTAAAAAAAACAGATTGGTCTGGTAAAAAAAACAGATTGGTCTGGTAAAAAAACAGATTGGTCTGGTAAAAAACAGATTGGTCTTAAAAAACAGATTGGTCTGGTAAAAAACAGATTGGTCTGGTAAAAAAACAGATTGGTCTGGTAAAAAAAAACAGATTGGTCTGGTAAAAAAACAGATTGGTCTGGTAAAAAACAGATTGGCCTGTAAAAAAACACAATGGTCTGGTAAAAAACAGATTGGTCTGGTAAAACAGATTGGTCTGGTAAAAAAAACAGATTGGTCTGGTAAAAAAAAAACAGATTGGTCTGGTAAAAAAACAGATTGGTCTGGTAAAAAAACAAAACAAATGACAAGGGCCCGTCTTAACAGATGGGTGGGGCAACTCGACACATGTCATCGCCCCTCCCCCACACACACACGCGCACACGCGTACACGATTTCTAAGTTTATTTTATTTCCGAATTGGGCTTTAATGGAGGCCACCGGGGAGCCTAAGTTGTCTGCGTGTTACTTCCATCTTGTGGAAACTGTCGGATATCGCATTCAATTATTTTGTGTTGTCTATTTTCTCCCAGCTAAATCTAAAAGATCTGTTTGAAGGCGGGGGGGTGTCTGCCGAGAATCCGCCTCTGACGCATTATTTTCCAAACATTTAACTGGACTCAATCCTGTTCTCTGTGTGTCGCCTCTGAATTTTGCGTTCACTCTGTACAACCATCCAGCGTTAGCTCAAGATGGGCCGCGGTGAAGGGAATACAAAGACAGTCACCATTCGTCGTAGTGAAGCAGGAATTTTGTAAAGACAGTCACCATTCGTCGTAGTGAAGCAGGAATACAAAGACAGTCACCATTCGTCGTAGTGAAGCAGGAATACAAAGACAGTCACCATTCGTCGTAGTGAAGCAGAAATTTTAAAGACAGTCACCATTCGTCGTAGTGAAGCAGGAATTTTAAAGACAGTCACCATTCGTCGTAGTGAAGCAGAATACAAAGACAGTCACCATTCGTCGTAGTGAAGCAGGAATACAAAGACAGTCACCATTCGTAGTAGTGAAGCAGGAATTTTAAAGACAGTCACCATTTGTCGCGGTGAAGTCGGAATACAAAGATAACCACCATTCGTCGTAGTGAAGCAGGAATACAAAAGACAGTCACCATTGGTCGCGGTGAAATGAATTTCAAAGACAGCCACCATTTGTCGCGGTGAAGCAGGAATACAAAGATAACCACCATTCGTCGTAGTGAAGCAGGAATACAAAGACAGTCACCATTGGTCGCGGTGAAGCAGGAATACAAAGACAGCCACCATTTGTCGCGGTGAAGCAGGAATACAAAGACAGCCACCATTCGTCGCGGTGAAGCAGGAATACAAAGACAGCCACCATTTGTCGCGGTGAAGCAGGAATACAAAGACAGCCACCATTCGTCGCGGTGAAGCAGGAATACAATGATTAGCCACCATTTGTCGCGGTGAAGCAGGAATACAAAGATAACCACCATTTGTCGTGGGTATCCTGCATGAAAACAAAAAAAAAGTGTATAAAGCTCAGAACATATCCTACTGAACTCCACACCCTCGCTCAAGGCCGCTTTCGACCCTTCACCCCTCCTCCCCGCCTCGGGGTCCTTCCACACCCCCACATCCCCACACCCCCACACCGACAAAAGAGACCCCCCATCACACGTTTGCCAGATGGTGCCATCACGACAAAAATTTACTTTTTCGTTAAATGGAGCTGTAGGCTACGTGTCGTAACTCCAGAATCAATAACTAAATCTTGTTATGGGTAAACTTTTAGTCCTGATTATTTAAGTCATTAAACCTGGATTACACCCTGTAGAATATACATACAATATTGCCAAATACATAAATACATATAAACATATGAGGCCGTATTTCGGTAAAAAAAAAAAAATTGTGTAGTTTACTCGTTCATTGAGTTATTTCTGTAATCGTCACATGCGTTTGTGTGTTACATATTTGAAAAGAAAACCTAGACAACTGTTATATGTGACAATATATATATATATACATACATTGTATGTTTGTATGTTCGAATGTTCGTATGTTCGTATGTTCGTATGTTTGTATGTTTGTACGTTTGTATGTTTGTATGTTTGTATGTTTGTATACCATTGTGGCGTCATCTTGTCGTTTGATGTCACTGGGACACATAAACAGTTCGATCATCAAGACTGTGAGAACCTTTCCAACGTCGAACGTCAACCCTCTAAACGCCTGACGCCAGATAAAAAAAATGTTAGAAATAGTCTGGACGTATTGAATTGCCCGGATGTGGTTCTAACCCTAACCCACCCCCCAGTTACTTTGCGCCCCTGTTTTATCCGGGATGATCATCTTGAGTGCACTATGAGCAATGACGTAGCAGCGAAATTTTAAAAAAAAAAAGATATTTGAAAAATTCTCTGACTTACGTTTGAACAGATTCTGCTTCTCACCTTTGTGTGAAGTCTCTGTAAGGAAGAGATGAAATCTCTTAGATCCCATAAACCACTAATTGGACGGTTTTTATGGTTGCTCTTCTTTCATCCCCACCATAGCATATACAGTACAATGGCCATGGAGGAATCACGGGAGATATATCGGGAACTTGAGCCAAGACCTGAAAAATATCCTTGTCCTCACCGGAGATCGAACCAGGTAACTTCAGGTCGACAGTCGAGCGCTTTACCGCACTACCCTTTTGTAAAAAAATCTGGCAAGTGACATATTTGCAGTCTAGCTAACTCTTAAGCAACTGGTGATTGTGTCAAAAAACACACACACACACACAAACACAACACCATGACCTCGGCGACCCGTCGTTTGTGATTTTTGTCTTCGGGGGTCTTACTCGATTTCCGAGTTACGGTTCCTGGGAGATCGTCTCCTGTTTTAAACGACAATCTTGTCACGTGGACAATGACGTTGTTTTTATTCGACCTGCCCGATCAGAGAGTCACCTGGGGGACTGAGCTCGTGCGCGTTTGTTTTTGTTTATTATTATTGACGGCCGTAGAGGTCATTTGTAAAGACTTTCAACTGACCACGACAGTGATCGCTGGTGACGTAAGCAATGTCGTCGACCAATCAGCGCTGTCGGATCCGGGTATTCCCAGTATATCTCCGCATATTCTACATGGGCTTTGTTTATACATTGGCTATTGGTGCTGGGTTCAAATCTTTATTACTATCTGGGTTTATATGTTTATTAAGCTTGTTTACCTGCACGACCGGTTTTCATAGTTGTGCAGTTTTCGACTGGGATAAAAAATACATTTTCCGGAAAGATGAAGATGAAGTTTTTTATAATTTCGGTATATGAAGGATTGTGCGGTAGAATTCACTCGTTTCTATAACTTCGGTATAAGGAAGGGATTGTGCGGTAGAATTCACCTGTTTCTATAACTTCGGTATATGAAGGGATTGTGCGGTAGAATTCACCTGTTCCTATAACTTCGGTATATGAAGGGATTGTGCGGTAGAATTCACCTGTTCCTATAACTTCGGCATATGAAGGATTGTGCGGTAGAATTCACCTGTTTCTATTACTTCGGTATATGAAATCATTTAAAGCTGGGTCGACTGGAAACTTTCACCAAGACCTTACAAACTCCCAAGGCTCTCTATGAGATTCGAACACGGGACCCTCCGATCGACAGTCGAGAGATCTACAACGACCACCCGTCCCCCCACTCAGTCTGGGATGCCATTACCTATACCTTCTATTCCATGTCTTCTGAACCTTCGTCTCCTCTTCCTCATTTGACGATTCTGTCTCCCTCCATCTTCATTACCTTTGCCACCTTCACCCTCTCTTTTCACATTCGCTTGCTCGTTCAACTTCGTCTCAATCACCTTTACGTCATGGAGTCTGCTTCAATCATTCCATGACTCTTTAATCTCTGACTCTTTTTTTAACTCTATCTTACCTTTAGATCTTCCTTCACTACATCTCGCCTCCGGTGTATCTGCCGCTGTCACTACATCTGCCTCATGTTTATCTGCCGCTGTCACTACATCTGCCTCATGTTTATCTGCCGTTACCACATCTGCCTCATGTTTATCTGCCGCTATCACTACATCTGCCTCCGGTGTATACGCCGCTGTAACTACCCCCTGTTTACTTTCACTGGTCTACCACCACTCCCTCTTAGTTATATCCCAGGTTCCTTATTTACACAACACGCCCTATCAATCTCACGCCCTTTTTCCACCTTTTGTTACTGTTATTCTAACTGCACCCGTCTCTCTATCTTTGCTAAAAAAAATTAAGTGTCCGTGCGAACCCAATATTTTATATAACCTCATTATTCCAGAACATACGTTACGGGCTCCCAACCCATCTAAGCTGTGCCCTCACTTTAAATTATTCAATTGGAGATTGAAATACCCCTCTTCTCTCTCTTCTTCCCTTTCGTATGCTGCACGAAAAATCAGGCCAATGATTGGGTCTCTTCTTCTATCATGACTTTCTTGCGCTTCGCTGATTGGATGATATTTTTACAACAACTTTAACTTACGTTGAATATTCTATACCTCCTTTTTCTATCAATCCAAAATCCCTTGCTCTTCCATCCGTCTATCAATAGATGTCTCACTTAGCAGCTCTGTTTCCCCTTCACACTTTGTCTCGATCTGTTTTGAAACCGTTCATGGATCTGACCTTTGAACTCCGTTCATTGATCTGGATATTTTTGAACCCGTTCATTGATCTGACCATTTGACCAATCCACCAATCTGTCACATGTCACCCATGTCTAAATTTCTTTTTTCAACATATAAACGAACACACACACTTTTATGTGACTATGAACGAACATAGCTCAACCATCAAAAGTGCAAATATAGATAGTCCAGAATCGAAATACGTCATCCTCTCACGCGGCTTACACAGCTGCTCTCAATCTGTCTTAACTAGAGACACTTACTACTCACTGTCTACCAGGCCGGCTAGCTACACACACGCAAACACACACACACACAGCTCCTCCTCAATATGTCTTAACTAGAGACACGTACTACTCACCACACTACCAGGCCGGCTAGCTACACACACACAAACACACACACACACAGCTCCTCTCAATATGTCTTAACTAGAGACATGTACTACTCACTGTCTACCAGGCCGGCTAGCTACACACACACAAACACACACACACAGCTCCTCTCAATATGTCTTAACTAGAGACACGTACTACTCACTGTCTACCAGGCCGGCTAGCTACACACACACAAACACACACAGCTCCTCTCAATATGTCTTAACTAGAGACATGTACTACTCACTGACTACGAGGCCGGCTACACAGACACACACACATACACACACACACGCACACACAGCCACGTGCTTCCTACGGCCAGGTCCACCAACCTAATCAGAAGTTGACCATTCATAATATTGTGCAGCCATGCGTGCAGAACAACCAAATACACCGATGTTTGTATCTGTTGTATAAATGAAGACATCTAGTTATGTATGTATCTGTTGTATAAATGAAGACATCTAGTTATGTATGTATCTTTGGTATAAATGAAGACATCTAGTTATGTGTATCTGTTATATATTTAGTTATGTGCATTTATCAGACAAATATGCATTGACGCAAGCCATCTATTGATAATGCCACTCTAAAGTTATCAGCTGCTCATGACACATGTCCCTAATCTTTGACCTAAGTATCGATGTTTTCGAAACATAGAAACAAATCCATAAACCTTTTTTTTAAATCTATTGTTTAATAATTTTTTAAGCAGGAAAGTAAATAAGTAGAGGCGAGGCAAAAGGATTTTAGTAGTGAGAAATAGGGAATATCCGAAAACATAAAGAGCTGTTGATTCACAACGTTTAGTTCAAAATCCTCGCTACAACAGTTTCTTTGTTTAGCATGGAGCGTCAGTACATGGATCCCTTATTGTACCTGGTGATAACATACAAAAATGTTCATTAATATATAGACAGTCAGAACATACACAAGTGTACATCAAAATACAGACAGCCAGAACATACACAAGTGTACATCAATATATAGACAGCCAGAACATACACAAGTGTACATCAATATATAGGCAGTCAGAACATACACAAGTGTACATCAATATATAGGCAGTCAGAACATACACAAGTGTACATAAATATATAGGCAGTCAGAAAATACACAAGTGTACATCAATATATAGGCAGTAAGAACATACACAAGTGTACATCAATATATAGACAGTCAGAACATACACAAGTGTACATAAATATAAAGACAGCCAGAACATACACAAGTGTACATCAAAATATAATAAGCCACAACATACACAAGTGTACATCAAAATATAATCAGCCAGAACATACACAAGTGTACATCAAAATACAGACAGCCAGAACATACACAAGTGTACATCAATATATAGACAGCCAGAACATACACAAGTGTACATCAATATATAGCAGTCAGAACATACACAAGTGTACATCAATATATAGGCAGTCAGAACATACACAAGTGTACATAAATATATAGGCAGTCAGAAAATACACAAGTGTACATCAAATTACACACAGTCGGAACATACACAAGTATACATCAATATATAGACAGCCAGAACATAAACAAGTGTACATCAATATATAGACAGCCAGAACATACACAAGTGTACATCAATATATAGACAGCCAGAACATACACAAGTGTACATCAATATAGGCAGCCAGAACATACACAAGTGTACATCAAATTACACACAGTCGGAACATACACACAAGTGTACATCAATATATAGACAGCTAGAACATAAACAAGTGTACATCAATATATAGACAGCCAGAACATACACCAGTGTACATCAATATATAGACAGCCAGAACATACACAGTACATCAATATATATTGCCAGAACATACACAAGTGTACATCAATATATAGGCAGTCAGAACATACACAAGTGTACATCAATATATAGGCAGTCAGAACATACACAAGTGTACATAAATATATAGGCAGTCAGAAAATACACAAGTGTACATCAATATATAGGCAGTCAGAACATACACAAGTGTAGATCAATATATAGGCAGTCAGAACATACACAAGTGTACATAAATAAAGACAGCCAGAACATACACAAAAGTACATAAATATAAAGACAGCCAGAACATACACAATTGTACATCAAAATATAATAAGCCAGAAACATACACAAGTGTACATCAAAATATAATCAGAATGAACATACACAAGTGTACATAAATATAAAGACAGCCAGAACATACACAAGTGTACATCAAAATATAATCAGCCAGAACATACACAAGTGTACATAAATATAAAGACAGCCAGAACATACACAAGTGTACATCAAATTACACACAGTCGGAATACACAAGTGTACATCAAAATATGATCAGCCAGAACATACACAAGTGTACATCAAATTACACACAGTCGGAACATACACAAGTGTACATCAATATATAGACAGCCAGAACATACACAAGTGTACATCAATATATAGACAGCCAGAACATACACAAGTGTACATCAATATATAGACAGCCAGAACATACACAAGTGTACATCAATATATAGACAGCCAGAACATACACAAGTGTACATCAATATATAGACAGCCAGAACATACACAAGTGTACATCAATATATAGACAGCCAGAACATACACAAGTGTACATCAATATATAGACAGCCAGAAACACACAAGTGTACATCAAAATATAATAAGCCAGAACATACGCGTACATCAAAATATAATCAGCCAGAACATACACAAGTGTACATCAAAATACAGACAGCCAGAACATACACAAGTGTACATCAATATATAGACAGCCAGAACATACACAAGTGTACATCAATATATAGGCAGTCAGAACATACACAAGTGTACATCAATATATAGGCAGTCAGAACATACACAAGTGTACATAAATATATAGGCAGTCAGAAAATGACACAAGTGTGCCATCAAATTACACACAGTCGGAACATACACAAGCAAGTGTTTAATAATATATAGACAGCCAGAATAACATACACAAGTGTACATCAATATATAGACAGCCAGAACATACACAAGTGTACATCAATATATAGACAGCCAGAACATACACAAGTGTACATCAATATATAGGCAGCCAGAACATACACAAGTGTACATCAAATTACACACAGTCGGAACATACACAAAGTGTACATCAATATATAGACAGCCAGAACATAAACAAGTGTACATCAATATATAGACAGCCAGAACATACACAAGTGTACATCAATATATAGACAGCCAGAACATACACAAGTGTACATCAATATATAGACAGCCAGACATACACAAGTGTACATCAATATATAGGCAGTCAGAACATACACAAGTGTACATCAATATATAGGCAGTCAGAACATACACAAGTGTATATAAATATATAGGCAGTCAGAAAATACACAAGTGTACACATCAATATATAGGCAGTCAGAACATACACAAGTGTACATCAATATATAGGCAGTCAGAACATACACAAGTGTACATAAATATATAGACAGCCAGAACATACACAAGTGTACATCAATATATAGGCAGCCAGAACATACAATAAGTGTACATCAAATTACACACAGTCGGAACATACACAAGTGTACATCAATATATAGACAGCTAGAACATAAACAAGTGTACATCAATATAGACAGCCAGAACATACACCAGTGTACATCAATATATAGACAGCCAGAACATACACAAGTGTACATCAATATATATTGCCAGAACATACACAAGTGTACATCAATATATAGGCAGTCAGAACATACACAAGTGTACATCAATATAGGCAGTCAGAACATACACAAGTGTACATAAATATATAGGCAGTCAGAAAATACACAAGTGTACATCAATATATAGGCAGTCAGAACATACACAAGTGTACATCAATATATAGGCAGTCAGAACATACACAAGTGTACATAAAATATAAAGACAGCCAGAACATACACAAAAGTACATAAATATAAAGACAGCCAGAACATACACAATTGTACATCAAAATATAATAAGCCAGAACATACACAAGTGTGTCAAAATATAATCAGCCAGAACATACACAAGTGTACATAAATATAAAGACAGCCAGAACATACACAAGTGTACATCAAAATATAATCAGCCAGAACATACACAAGTGTACATAAATATAAAGACAGCCAGAACATACACAAGTGTACATCAAATTACACACAGTCGGAACATACAATACAAGTGTACATCAAAATATGATCAGCCAGAACATACACAAGTGTACATCAAATTACACACAGTTTGAACATACACAAGTGTACATCAATATATAGACAGCCAGAACATACACAAGTGTACATCAATATATAGACAGCCAGAACATACACAAGTGTACATCAATATAGACAGCCAGAACATACACAAGTGTACATCAATATATAGACAGCCAGAACATACACAAGCGTACATCAATATATAGACAGCCAGAACATACACAAGTGTACACAATATATAGACAGCCAGAACATACACAAGTGTACATCAATATATAGACAGCCAGAACATACAATAAGTGTACATCAAAATATAATAAGCCAGAAACATACACAAGTGTACATCAAAATATAATCAGCCAGAACATACACAAGTGTACATCAAAATACAGACAGCCAGAACATACACAAGTGTACATCAATATATAGACAGCCACAAACATACACAAGTGTACATCAATATATAGGCAGTCAGAACATACACAAAGTGTACATCAATATATAGGCAGTCAGAACATACACAAGTGTACATAAATATATAGGCAGTCAGAAAATACACAAGTGTACATCAAATTACACACAGTCGGAACATACACAAGTGTTTATCAATATATAGACAGCTAGAACATACACAAGTGTACATCAATATATAGACAGCCAGAACATACACAAGTGTACATCAATATATAGACAGCCAGAACATACACAAGTGTACATCAATATATAGGCAGCCAGAACATACACAAGTGTACATCAAATTACACACAGTCGGAACATACACAAGTGTACATCAATATATAGACAGCCAGAACATAAACAAGTGTACATCAATATATAGACAGCCAGAACATACACAAGTGTACATCAATATATAGACAGCCAGAACATACACAAGTGTACATCAATATATAGACAGAATACAATAAAGTGTACATCAATATATAGGCAGTCAGAACATACACAAGTGTACATCAATATATAGGCAGTCAGAACATACACAAGTGTACATAAATATATAGGCAGTCAGAAAATACACAAGTGTACATCAATATATAGGCAGTCAGAACATACACAAGTGTACATCAATATATAGGCAGTCAGAACATACAATAAGTACATAAATATATAGACAGCCAGAACATACACAAGTGTACATCAATATATAGGCAGCCAGAACATACACAAGTGTACATCAAATTACACACAGTCGGAACATACACAAGTGTACATCAATATATAGACAGCTAAACATAAACAAGTGTACATCAATATATAGACAGCCAGAACATACACAAGTGTACATCAATATATATAGACAGCCAGAACATAATAAGTGTACATCAATATATAGGCAGTCAGAACATACACAAGTGTACATCAATATATAGGCAGTCAGAACATACACAAGTGTACATAAATATATAGGCAGTCAGAAAATACACAAGTGTACATCAATATATAGGCAGTCAGAACATACACAAGTGTACATCAATATATAGGCAGTCAGAACATACACAAGTGTACATAAATATAAAGACAGCTAGAACATACACAAGTGTACATCACCACACAGTCGGAAATATACACAAGTGTACATCAAAATATGATCAGCCAGAACATACAATAAAGTGTACATCAAATTACACACAGTCGGAACATACACAAGTGTACATCAATATATAGACAGCCAGAACATACACAAGTGTACATCAATATATAGACAGCCAGAACATACACAAGTGTACATCAATATATAGACAGCCAGAACATACACAAGTGTACATCAATATATAGACAGCCAGAACATACACAAGTGTACATCAATATATATAGCCAGAACATACACAAGTGTACATCAAAATATAGACAGCCAGAACATACACAAGTGTACATCAATATATAGACAGCCAGAACATACACAAGTGTACATCAATATATAGACAGCCAGAACATACACAAGTGTACATCAATATATAGACATCCAGAACATACACAAGTGTACATCAATATATAGACAGCCAGAACATACAATAAGTGTACATCAATATATAGACAGCCAGAACATACACAAGTGTACATCAATATATAGACAGCCAGAACATACACAAGTGTACATCAATATATAGACAGCCAGAACAAGAACACTACAGTCACTTAAGTCATTTATCCTGTCTGACTGAATGAAAGCTAATTGTGGTTTTCGCTGAATCAGTTTTCGTTTTGTATCGATAAAAAAAAGTATTTTATCGAAAAATTAACCATGTCTCTTAACTAAATTACATTATTACATTATTACATTATTTATTTTAATCTTCCCCGATCAGCAATACAAACATTTACTGTAGTACAAACGATCTGAATACAAACATTTACTGTAGTACAAACGATCTGGAATACAAAACATTTACTGCAGTGCAAACGATCTGGTATACAAACATTTACTGTAGTACAAACGATCTGCAATGCAAACCTTTACGGTTGTACAAATGATCTGAATACAAAACATTTACTGTAGTACAAACGATCTGGTATACAAACATTTACTGTAGTACAAACGATCTGGTATACAAACATTTACTGTAGTACAAACGATCTGAATACAAACATTTACTGTAGTACAAACGATCTGGTATACAAACATTTACTGTAGTAAACGATCTGCACGTAAACATTTACTGTAATAAAAACGATCTGGTTAAGCGTTCAACAGTCGAATCTGAAGGTACCTGGTTTGATCTCCGGTGAGGACCAGGGAAATTTTCAGGTCTTGGGCTTAAGTTCCCGATATGTCTCCCGTGGTGTCTCCATGGCCATTGCACTATCGGCTATGGTGGGGATGAAAGAAGGGCATCATAAAAATCCGTCCCGTAAGTGGTTTATAGGATCTAAGAGATTTCATCTCATCCTTACATGGACTTTACACAATTACACACGCAAACATTAACTTCAGTACAAACTCTCTGGAATACAAACATTTACTTCAGTACAAACGACCTGGAATACAAATATTTACTTCAGTACAAACGACCTGGAATACAAACATTTACAGTAGTACAAACTTGGCTATTTTTTTAAATTTATTTTTTAAAATCAATTTGTTACTGGTGAGGAAAATATAAGACACTATCTTGGTTTCATTTGCCTTCATCTGGCAATACTCTAGGACTAAACCGTTGGCGATTGTTTCTTAACAAAATGATGATAGTGACTTAAACTGGTAGCTGTACGTAACACAGAGCAATGTTGTATCTGTAGGCCTACGTAACACAGAGCAGTATTGTATCTGTTCTTAAAATAGGAGCAGTATTGTATATGTTCTTAGCACAGAGCATTAAATTATATGTACGTAGCATAGAGCAGTAAAGCATATGTACGTAGCACAGAGCAGTAAAGTATATGTACGTATCACAGAGCAGTAAAGTGTACGTCACACAGAGCAGTGTCGTAAAGAGGTACCGAGTGGGCGGGGGCCGGGGGGAGGGGGGTGGCTAACTTAAAAAGGCTACTCTACTTCAGTGGCGTAGCTTAACTGCTGCGCCCGCACAATATCTTTTTAGCGCCCCCCACCCATTCGAAAACCATTAATATTAAAATGTAAAATATACTATTTTGGCGCCCCTGAACCTCAGCGCCCGGGGACATATGTACTCTGCCCACTCTCCAGCTACGCCTCTGCTCAACTAAATTAAGGCTTTAGCTACGAATCAACGGCGTCGGAATGGGAGCTGCAGTTTGTGAAGCCGTACCAGAGGGAAGGGCGGGGTGGGGGGCACTTTATCTACTCAAGATCTCGTCTGCTAGTGTTAACATATTTAGGCGTTTTTAAAAAATTTTTGGGTACTTTTATACCAAATGATATATTTCAATTTACAAAGAATTAATACGTTAACATGTAAGTGTAAGTGTGTGTGTGTGTATATATAAATTATAATCGACATAACACACTGATGTGTCCAGTGTGATTTATGATTGTGATATACAGACAGACACTTTTAACAGACATATACTGACATACACTTTTAACAGATACAAACTGACAGACGTTTTTTAACGGGCATATACTGACAGACATTTCTAACAGAAATATACAGACAAGACACTTTTAAAAGACATATACTGACAGACATTTTTAACAGACATATACTGATGTACATATACACAGACTGGCGTGTTCGTGCCATCTATGAAATCGCTAGTCGAATTTTCACAGATTGAGCGAATCCATGGTTCTTCATGAATATTTGTCGGCAGGTCCCTTGTGGCTGGATCCAATTGTATGACAACCGTAATGTGATGTCTCGGACACCTGCACAGCATCTGTGACGTTGTCAGAAAAAGGAGGAGGGATATATATATATATATATAGAAGCAGACGTCATCCTAGGCGATTGGCTGGAATTTGAATTACTACTTGGGGTTCGAGAGAGTTGTTAATTCATGGAAGATATAGACCTAAATCAGGCCCTGTAGCGTGGGGGCAGGAAGGCTGGGCCACCCTGCCTTTTGTCTGCCCACTCCCCCTTGGTTTATTTCTTCTTTTTAGTAAAATGTATTACCTTGCCCACCCTGCTATTACCTGGCCTCTGCTAGAATTTTCACGCTACGTGGCTGACCTAAATTGTACCTGATCGTGAAAAGGGGAGTTTTAACCGGACCAAATCTTTGGGCACTACAAAAAAATGGCGATGATAAGTGATGAACTATGACGGATGATGAACAATGACGAGAGATGAACTATGACGGATGATGAACAATGATAAAAGATGAACAATGATGAAAGATGAACAATGACGGATGATGAACAATGACGGATGATGAACAATGACGAGAGATGAACTATGACGGATGATGAACAATGATGAAAGATGAACAATGATGAAAGATGAACAATGATGAAAGATGAACAATGACGGAAGATGAACAATGATGAAAGATGAACAATGATGAAAAAGATGAACAATGATGAAAGATGAACAATGATGACGGATGATGAACAATGACGGATGATCAACAATGACGGATTACGAACAATAACGAGAGATGAGCAATGACAGATGATGAACAATGACGGATGAACAATGACGGATTATGAACAATGACGAAAGATGAGCAATGACGATGATGAACAATGACGGATGATGAACAATGACGGATTATGAACAATGACGGAGGATGAGCAATGACGGATGATGAACAATGACGGATGATGAACAATGACTAATTATGAACAATGACGAAAAGATGAGCAATGACGGATGATGAACAATGACGGATGATGAACAATGACGGATGATGAACAATGACGAAAGATGAGCAACACTCTGGATGCTGAACAATGACGGATGATGAACAATGACGGATTATGAACAATGACAAAAGATGAGCAATACTGATGATGAACAATGACGGATGATGAACAATGACGGATTATGAACAATGACGAAAGATGAGCAATGACGGATGATGAACAATGACGGATGATGAACAATGACGGATTATGAACAATGACGGATGATGAACAATGACGGATTATGAACAATGACGAAAGATAAGCAATGACGAAAGATGAGCAATGACGGATGATGAAACAATGACGGATGATGAACAATGACGGATGATGAGCAATGACGAATGATGAACAATGACGGATGATGAACAATGACGGATTATTAACAATGACGAAAGATGAGCAATGACGGATGATGAACAATGACGGATGATGAACAATGACGAATTATGAACAATGACGAAAGATGAGCAATGACGGATGATGAACAATGAAGAAAGATGAGCAATGACAGATGTTGAACAATGACGGATTATGAATAATGGTGAAAGATGAACAATGACGAAAGATGAACAATAACGGATGATGAACAATGACGGATTATGAATAATGATGAAAGATGAACAATGACGGATGATGAACAATGATGAAAGATGAACAATGATGAAAGGTGAACAATGATGAAAGATGAACAATGACGGATGATGAACAATGACGGATTATGAACAATGACGAAAGATAAGCAATGACGAAAGATGAGCAATGACGGATGATGAACAATGACGGATGATGAATAATGACGGATTATGAACAATGACGAAAGATGAGCAATGACGGATGATGAACAATGACGGATGATGAACAATGACGGATTATGAACAATGACGAAAGATGAGCAATGACGGATGATGAACAATGACGGATGATGAACAATGACGGATTATGGAACAATGACGAAAGATGAGCAATGACGGATGATGCAAAATCACGACGGATGATGAACAATGACGGATTATGAACAATGACGAAAGATGAGCAATGACGGATGATAAACAATGACGGATGATGAACAATGACGGATTATGAACAATGACGAAAGATGAGCACAACGGATGATGAACAATGACGGATGATGAACAATGACGGATTATGAACAATAACGATAGATCCAGCAATGACGAAAGATGAGCAATGACGGATGATGAACAATGACGGATGATGAACAATGACGGATGATGAGCAATGACGAATGATGAACAATGACGGATGATGAACAATGACGGATTATTAACAATGACGAAAGATGAGCACGACGGATGATGAACAATGACGGATGATGAACAATGACGAATTATGAACAATGACGAAAGATGAGTACGACGGATGATGAACAATGAAGAAAAAGATGAGCAATGACAGATGTTGAACAATGACGGATTATGAATACGGTGAAAGATGAACAATGACGAAAGATGAACAATAACGGATGATGAACAATGACGGATTATGAATAATGATGAAAGATGAATTAAATGACGGATGATGAACAATGATGAAAGATGAACAATGATGAAAGAAGAACAATGATGAAAGATAAACAATGACGGATGATGAACAATGACGGATTATGAACAATGACGAAAGATAAGCAATGACGAAAGATGAGCAATGACGGATGATGAACAATGACGGATGATGAATAATGACGGATTATGAACAATGACGAAAGATGAGCAATGACGGATGATGAACAATGACGGATGATGAACAATGACGGATTATGAACAATGACGAAAGATGAGCAATGACGGATGATGAACAATGACGGATGATGAACAATGACGGATTATGAACAATGACGAAAGATGAGCAATGACGATGATGAACAATGACGGATGATGAACAATGACGAATTATGAACAATGACGAAAGATGAGCAATGACGATGATGAACAATGACGGATGATGAACAATGACGGATGATGAACAATGACGAAAGAATGAGCAATGACGGATGCTGAACAATGACGGATGATGAACAATGACGGATTATGAACAATGACAAAAGATGAGCAATGACGGATGATGAACAATGACGGATGATGAACAATGACGGATTATGAACAATGACGAAAGATGAGCAATGACGGATGATGAACAATGACGGATGATGAACAATGACGGATTATGAACAACGACGGATGATGAACAATGATGATTATGAACAATGACTCTTAAAGATAAGCAATGACGAAAGATGCTAAATGACGGATGATGAACAATGACGGATGATGAACAATGACGGATGATGAGCAATGACGAATGATGAACAATGACGGATGATGAACAATGACGGATTATTAACAATGACGAAAGATGAGCAATGACGGATGATGAACAATGACGGATGATGAACAATGACGAATTATGAACAATGACGAAAGATGAGCAATGACGGATGATGAACAATGAAGAAAGATGAGCAATGACAGATGTTGAACAATGACAGATTATGAATAATGGTGAAAGATGAACAATGACGAAAGATGAACAATAACGGATGATGAACAATGACGGATTATGAATAATGATGAAAGATGAACAATGACGGATATTAAATAATGATGAAAGATGAACAATGATGAAAGGTGAACAATGATGAAAGATGAACAATGACGGATGATGAACAATGACGGATTATGAACAATGACGAAAGATAAGTAATGACGAAAGATGAGCAATGACGGATGATGAACAATGACGGATACATGAATAATGACGGATTATGAACAATGACGAAAGATGAGCAATGACGGATGATGAACAATGACGGATGATGAACAATGACGGATTATGAACAATGACGAAGATGAGCAATGACGGATGATGAACAATGACTGATGATGAACAATGACGGATTATGAACAACACGAAAGATGAGCAATGACGGATGATGAACAATGGACGGATGATGAACAATGACGGATTATGAACAATGACGAAAGATGAGCAATGACGATGATAAACAATGACGGATGATGAAAATAATGACGGATTATGAACAATGACTTAAAGATGAGCACAACGGATGATGAACAATGACGGATGATGAACAATGACGGATTATGAACAATAACGATAGACGAGCAATGACGGATGATGAACAATGACGGATGATGAACAATGACGTGTTGATGAACAATGACGGATTATGAACAATGACGGATTATGAACAATGACGGTTTATGAACACGACGAAAGATGAGCAATGACGAAAGATGAGCAATGACGGATGTGATGAACAATGACGGATGAACAATGACGGATTATGAACAATGACGAAAGATGAGCAATGACGATGATGAACAATGACGGATAATGAACAATGACGGATTAAGAACAATGACTAAAGATGAGCAATGACGGATGTGATGAACAATGACGAAAGATGAGCAATGACGGATGTTGAACAATGACGGATTATGAATAATGATGAAAGATGAACAATGATGAAAGATGGACAATGACGGTTGATGAACAATGACGAAAGATAAACAATAATGGATGATGAACAATGACGGATAATGAATAATGATGAAAGATGAACAATGACGGATGATGAACAATGATGAAAGATGAACAATGATGAAAGATGAACAATGATGAAAGATGAACAATGATGAAAGATGAACAATGATGAAAGATGAACAATGACGGATGATGAACAATGACGGATGATGAACAATGACGGATGATGCATCAACAACGAGAGATGAGCAATGACGGATGATGAACAATGACGGATTATGAACAATGACGAAAGATGAGCAATGACGGATGATGAACAATGACGATGATGAACAATGACGAATTATGAACAATGACTAAAGATGAGCAATGACGGATGATGAACAATGACGGATGATGAACACGACGGATTATGAACAATGACGAAAGATGAGCAATGACGGATGATGAACAATGACGAAAGATGAGCAATGACGGATGTTGAACAATGACGGATTATGAATAATGATGAAAGATGAACAATGATGAAAGATGAACAATGACGGTTGATGAATGACGAAAAGATGAACAATGACGGATGATGAATGAATGACGGATTATGAATAATGATGGCATGAACAATGACGGATGATGAACAATGATGAAAGATGAACAATGATGAAAGATGAACAATGATGAAAGATGAACAATATGAAAGATGAACAATGACGGATGATGAACAATGACGGATGATGAACAATTTGACGGATGATGAAATAAATGACTGATGATGAACAATAACGAGAGATGAGCAACATTGATGATGAATAATGACGGATGATGAACAATGACGGATTATGAACAATGACGAAAGATGAGCAATGACTGATGATGAACAATGACGGATATGAACAATGACGGATTATGAACAATGACGAAGATGAGCAATGACGGATGATGAACAATGACGGATGATGAACAATGACGAATTATGAACAATGACGTAAAGATGAGCAACGCACGGGATGATGAACAATGACGATGATGAACAATGATCGATGATGAACAATGACGAAAGATGAGCAATGACGGATATTGAACAATGACGGATGATGAACAATGACGGATTATGAACAATGACGGATTATGAACAAAGACGGACAGAACAATGACGTATTATAACAATAATTTTAAAGATGAGCAATGACGGATGATGAACAAATGACGGATGATGAACAATGACGGATTATGAACAATGACGAAAGATGAGCAATGACGACATTTTCGAACAATGACTGATGATGAACAATGACGAATTATGAACAATGACGAAAGATGAGCAATGACGGATGATGAACAATGACGGATGATGAACAATGACGGATGATGAACAATGACGAAAGATGAGCAATGACGGATGATGAACAATGACGGATGATGAACAATGACGGATTATGAACAATGAAAAAGATGAGCAATGACGGATGATGAACAATGACGGATGATGAACAATGACGGATTATGAACAATGACGGATTATGAACAATGACGGATTATTTGTAATGACGGATTATGAACAATAACGAAAGATGAGCAATGACGAAAGATGAGCAATGACGGATGATGAACAATGACGGATGATGAACAATGACGGATTATGAACAATGACGAAAGATGAGCAATGACGGATGATGAACAATGACGGATAATGAACAATGACGGATTGCGAACAATGACGAAAGATGAGCAATGACGGATGATGAACAATGACGAAAGATGAGCAATGACGGATGTTGAACAATGGATGATTATGAATAATGATGAAGATGAACAATGATGAAAGATGAACAATGACGGTTGATGAACAATGACGAAAGATGAACAATAATGGATGATGAACAATGAAGGATAATGAATAATGATGAAAGATGAACAATGACGGATGATGAACAATGATGAAAGATGAACAATGATGAAAGATGAACAATGATGAAAGATGAACAATGATGAAAGATGAACAATGATGAAAGATGAACAATGACGGATGATGAACAATGACGGATGATGAACAATGACGGATGATGAACAATAACGAGAGATGAGCAATGACGGATGATGAACAATGACGGATGATGAACAATGACGGATTATGAACAAATGACGAAAGATGAGCAATGATTTGGTTGATGAACAATGACGGATGATGAACAATGACGGATTATGAACAATGACGAAAGTATTATTAAATGACGGATGATGAACAATGACGGATGATGAACAATGATGGATTATGAACAATGACGAAAGATGAGCAATGACGGATGATGAACAATGACGATAATGAACAATGACGGATTATGAACAATGACGAAAGATGAGCAATGACGGATGATGAACAATGACGAAAGAGCAATGACGGATGTTGAACAAAGACGGATTATGAATAATGATGAAAGATGAACAATGATGAAAGATGAACAATGACGGTTGATGAACAATGACGAAAGAAGAACAATAATGGATGATGAACAATGACGGATAATGAATAATGATGAAAGATGAACAATGACGGATGATGAACAATGATGAAAGATGAACAATGATGAAAGATGTACAATGATGAAAGATGAACAATGATGAAAGATGAACAATGATGAAAGATGAACAATGACGGATGATGAACAATGACGGATGATGAACAATGACGGATGATGAACAATAACGAGATGAGCAATGACGGATGATGAACAATGACGGATGATGAACAACGACGGATTATGAACAATGACGGCAAGATGAGCAATGACGGTTGATGAACAATGATGATGATGAACAATGACGGATTATGAACAATGACGAAAGATGAGCAATGACGGATGATGAACAATGACGGATGATGAACAATGACGAATTATGAACAATGACGAAAGATGAGCAATGACGGATGATGAACAATGACGGATGATGAACAATGACGGATGATGAACAATGACGAAAGATGAGCAATGACGGATGCTGAACAATGACGGATGATGAACAATGACGGATGATGAACAATGACGAAAGATGAGCAATGACGGATGCTGAACAATGACGGATGATGAACAATGACGGATTAAGTGAACAATGACAAAAGATGAGCAATGACGGATGATGAACAATGACGGATGATGAACAATGACGGATGATGAACATTGACGAATTATGAACAATGACGAAAGATGAGCAATGACGATGATGAACAATGACGGATGAGCAACAATGACGGATTATGAACAATGACGGATGATGAACAATGACGGATGATGAAATAAATGACGGATTATGAACAATGACGAAAGATGAGCAATGGACATGATGAACAATGACGGATTATGAATAATGACGGACGATGAACAATGACGGATGATGAACAATAACGAGAGATGGAGCAATGACGGATGATGAACAATGACGGATGACAGAACAATGACGGATTATGAACAATGACGAAAGATGAGCAATGACGGATGATGTGAACAATAAAGGATGATGTGAACAATGACGGATTATGAACAATGACGAAAGATGAGCAATGACGGATGATGAACAATGACGGATTATGAACAATAACGATAGACGAGCAATGACGGATGATGAACAATGGATGATGAACAATGACGGATTATGAACAATGACGGATTATGAACAATGACGGATTATGAACAATGACGGATTATGAACAATAACGAAAGATGAGCAATGACGAAAGATGAGCAATGACGGATGATGAACAATGACGGATGATGAACAATGACGGATAATGAACAATGACGGATTATGAACAATGACGAAAGATGAGCAATGACGGATGATGAACAATGACGAAAGATGAGCAATGACGGATGTTGAACAATGACGGATTATGAATAATGATGAAAGATGAACAATGATGAAAGATGAACAATGACGGTTGATGAACAATGACGAAAGATGAACAATAATGGATGATGAACAATGACGGATAATGAATAATGATGAAAGATGAACAATGACGGATGATGAACAATGATAAGATGAACAACTTTATGGGTGCGATGAACAATGATGAAAGATGAACAATGATGAAAGATGAACAATGGATTTGGATGATGAACAATGACGGATTATGAACAATGACGATGATGAACAATAACGAGAGATTAGCAATGACGATGATGAACAATGACGGATGATGAACAATGACGGATTATGAACAATGACGAAAGATGTGAGCAATGACGGATGATGAACAATGACGGATGATGAAACAATGATGATTATGAACAATGACGAAAGATGAGCAATGAAGGATGATGAACAATGACGGATGATGAACAATGACGAATTGCGAACAATGACGAAAGATGAGCAATGACGGATGATGAACAATGGACGGATGATGAACAATGACGGATGATGAACAATGACGAAAAGATGGAGCAATGACGATGCTGAAATCAATGACGGATGATGAAACGACGACGGATGATGAACAATGGACGAAAAAGATGAGCATCGACGATGCTGAACAATGACGGATGATGAACAACAGACGGATTATGAAAATGACAAAAGATGAGCAATGACGGATGATGAACAATGACGGATGATGAACAATGACGGATGATGAACATTGACGGATTATGAACAATGACGAAAGATGAGTGTCAATGACGGATGATGAACAATGACGGATGATGAACAATGACGGACAGAACAATGACGGATGACGAACAATGACGGGCCATGAACAAATGATCGATTATGAAAATCAATGACGATTGCGAACAATGACGAATGAAAGATGAGCAATGACGAAAGATGAGCAATGACGGATGATGAATAATGACTTTGATGATGAACAATGACGGATGATGAACACGACGGTATATGACTAATGACGAAAGATGAGCAATGACGGATGATGAAATACCTACTGATGATGAACAATGACGATTATGAACAATGACGAAAGATGAGCAATGACGATGATGTGAACAATGACGAAAGATGAGCAAGTTTGGATGTTGAACAATGACGGATTATGAATAAGGATGAAAGATGAAACAATGATGAAAAAGATGAACAATGACGGTTGATGAACAATGATTGAAAAAGATGCAAAGAACAATAACGGATGATGAACAATGACGGATTATGAATACTGCTGAAAGATGAACAATGACGGATGATGTACAATGATGAAAGATGAAACAATGATGAAAGATGGAACAATGATGAAAGATGAACAATGATGAAAAAGATGAAATACGACTGGATGATAAACAATGACGGATGATGAACAAATTTACTCTGGATGATGAACAATAACGAGAGATGAGCAATGACGGATGATGAAATTAAAGATTTATGGATGATGAACAATGACGGATTATGAACAATGACGAAAGATGAGCAATGACGGATGATGAACAATGACGGATGATGAACAATGATGAAAGATGAACAATGATGAAAGATGAACAATGATGAAAGATGAACAATGACGGATGATGAACAATAACGAGATGAGCAATGACGGATGATGAAACAATGACTTGATGATGAACAATGACGGATTACGAACAATGACGAAAGATGAGCAATGACGGATGATGAACAATGACGGATGATGAACAATGATGAAAGATGAACAATGATGAAAGATGAACATTGATGAAAGATGAACAATGACGGATGATGAACAATAACAGAGATGAGCAATGACGGATGATGAACAATGACGGACGATGAACAATGACGGATGATGAACAATAACGAGAGATGAGCAACGAAGGATGATGAACAATGACGGATGATGAACAATGACGGATTATGAAATGACGAAAGATGAGCAATGACGGATGATGAACAATGAAGGATGATGAACAATGACGGATTATGAACAATGACGAAAGATGAGCAATGACGGATGATGAACAATGACGGATTATGAACAATAACGATAGACGAGCACTGACGGATGATGAACAATGACGGATGATGAACAATGACGGATTATGAACAATGACGGATTATGAACACTGACGGATGGTGAACAATGACGAAAGATGAGCAATGACGAAAGATGAGCAATGACGGATGATGAACAATGACGGATGATGAACAATGACGGATTATGAACAATGACGAAAGATGAGCAATGACGGATGATGAACAATGACGGATGATGAACAATGACGGATTATGAACAATGACGAAAGATGAGCAATGACAGATGATGAACAATGACGGATTATGAATAATGACGGACGATGAACAATGACGGATGATGAACAATAACGAGAGATGAGCAATGACGGATGATGAACAATGACGGATGATGAACAATGACGGATTATGAACAATGACGAAAGATGAGCAATGACGGATGATTAACAATGAAGGATGATGAACAATGACGGATTATGAACAATGACGAAAGATGAGCAATGACGGATGATGAACAATGACGGATTATGAACAATAACGATAGACGAGCAATGACGGATGATGAACAATGACGGATGATGAACAATGACGGATTATGAACAATGACGGATTATGAACAATGACGGATTATGAACAATGACGGATTATGAACACAACGAAAGATGAGCAATGACGAAAGATGAGCAATGACGGATGATGAACAATGACGGATGATGAACAATGACGGATAATGAACAATGACGGATTATGAACAATGACGAAAGATGAGCAATGACGGATGATGAACAATGACGAAAGATGAGCAATGACGGATGTTGAACAATGACGGATTATGAATAATGATGAAAGATGAACAATGATGAAAGATGAACAATGACGGTTGATGAACAATGACGAAAGATGAACAATAATGGATGATGAACAATGACGGATAATGAATAATGATGAAAGATGAACAATGACGGGATGATGAACAATGATGAAAGATGAACAATGATGAAAGATGAACAATGATGAAAGATAAACAATGATGAAAGATGAACAATGACGGATGATGAACAATGACGGATTATGAACAATGACGGATGATGAACAATAACGAGAGATGAGCAATGACGGATGATGAACAATGACGGATGATGAACAACATTGATTATGAACAATGACGAAAGATGAGCAATGACGGATGCTGAACAATGACGGATGATGAACAATGACGGATGATGAACAATGACGGATTATGAACAATGACGAAAGATGAGCAATGACGGATGATGAACAATGACGGATGATGAACAATGACGAAAGATGAGCAATGAAGGATGATGAACAATGACGGATGATGAACAATGACGAATTATGAACAATGACGAAAGATGAGCAAATGACGGATGATGAACAATGACGGATGATGAAACAATGACGGATGATGAACAATGACAAAAGATGAGCAATGACGGATGCTGAACAATGACGGATGATGAACAATGACGATGATGAACAATGACGAAAGATGAGCAATGACGGATGCTGAACAATGACGGATGATGAACAATACGACGGATTATGAAACAATTTGGACAAAGATGAGTAATGACGGATGATGAACAATGACGATATTGAATGAACACTGATGATGAAATATTGACGGATTATGAACAATGACGTAAAGATGAGCAATGACTGATGATGAACAATGACGATGATGAACAATGACGGATTATGAACAATGACGGATGATGAACAATGACGGAATATGAACAATGACGGATTATGAACAATGACGGATTATGAACAATGACGAAAGATGAGCAATGACGTAAAGATGAGCAATGACGGATGATGAATAATGATCGATGATGAACAATGACGGGATGATGAACAATGACGGTATATGACTAATGACTCTAAAGATGAGCAATGACGGATGATGAACAATGGACGGATGATGAACAATGACGGATTATGAACAATGACGAAAGATGAGCAATGACGGATGATGAAATTGTTGACGAAAGATGAGCAATGTTGGATGTTGAACAGCAATGACGGATTATGAATAAGGATGAAAGATGAACAATGATGAAAGATGAACAATGACGGTTGATGAACAATGACGAAAGATGAACAATAACGGATGATGAACAATGACGGATTATGAATAATGCTGAAAGATGAACAATGACGGATGATGTACAATGATGAAAGATGAACAATGATGAAAGATGAACAATGATGATGAACAATGATGAAAGATGAACAATGACGGATGATAAACACGACGGATGATGAACAATGACGGATGATGAACACAACGAGAGATGAGCAATGACGGATGATGAACAATGACGGATGATGAACAATGACGGATTATGAACAATGACGAAAGATGAGCAATGACGGATGATGAACAATGACGGATGATGAACAATGACGGATTATGAATAACGATGAAAGATGAACAATGATGAAAGATGAACAATGACGGTTGATGAACAATGACGAAAGATGAACAATAATGGATGATGAACAATGACGGATACGAATAATGATGAAAGATGAACAATGACGGATGATGAACAATGATGAAAGATGAACAATGATGAAAGATGAACAATGATGAAAGATAAACAATGATGAAAGATGGAACAATGACGGATGATGAACAATGACGGATTATGAACAATGACGGATGATGAACAATAACGAGAGATGAGCAATGACGGATGATGAACAATGACGGATGATGAACAATGACGGATTATGAACAATGACGAAAGATGAGCAATGACGGATGCTGAACAATGACGGATGATGAACAATGACGGATGATGAACAATGACGGATTATGAACAATGACGAAAGATGAGCAATGACGGATGATGAACAATGACGGATGATGAACAATGACGAAAGATGAGCAATGAAGGATGATGAACAATGACGTGATGATGAACAATGACGAATTATGAACAATGACGAAAAGATGAGCAATGACGGATGATGAACAATGACGGATGATGAACAATGACGGATGATGAACAATGACGAAAGATGAGCAATGACGGATGCTGAACAATGACGGATGATGAACAATGACGGATGATGAACAATGACGAAAGATGAGCAATGACGGATGCTGAACAATGACGGATGATGAACAATGACGGATTATGAACAATGACAAAAGATGAGCAATGACGGATGATGAACAATGACGGATGATGAACAATGACGGATGATGAACATTGACGGATTATGAACAATGACGAAAGATGAGCAATGACGGATGATGAACAATGACGGATGATGAACAATGACGGATTATGAACAATGACGGATGATGAACAATGACGGAATATGAACAATGACGGATTATGAACAATGACGGATTATGAACAATGACGAAAGATGAGCAATGACGAAAGATGAGCAATGACGGATGATGAATAATGACGGATGATGAACAATGACGGATGATGAACAATGACGGTATATGACTAATGACGTAAAAGATGAGCAATGACGGATGATGAACAATGACGGATGATGAACAATGACGGATTATGAACAATGACTAAAGATGAGCAATGACGGATGATGAACAATGACTCTAAAGTCGAGCAATGCTGGATGTTGAACAATGACGGATTATGAATAAGGATGAATGATGAACAATGATGAAAGATGAACAATGACTGGTTGATGAACAATGACGTAAAGATGAACAATAACGATGATGAACAATGACGGACAAGAATAATGCTGAAAGATGAACAATGACGGATGATGTACAATGATGAAAGATGAACAATGATGAAAGATGAACAATGATGAAAGATGAACAATGATGAAAGATGAACAATGACGGATGATAAACAATGACGGATGGCTGAACAATGACGGATGATGAACAATAACGAGAGATGAGCAATGACGGATGATGAACAATGACGGATGATGAACAATGACTTGATTATGAACAATGACGAAAGATGAGCAATGACGGATGATGAACAATGACGGATGATGAACAATGATGAAGATGAACAATGATGAAAGATGAACAATGATGAAAGATGAACAATGACGGATGATGAACAATAACGAGAGATGAGCAATGACGGATGATGAACAATGACGGATGATGAACAATGACGGATTATGAACACGACGAAAGATGAGCAATGACGGATGATGAACAATGACGGATGATGAAATAATGATGAAAGATGAACAATGATGAAAGATGAACATTGATGAAAGATGAACAATGACGGATGATGAACAATAACGAGAGATGAGCAATGACGGATGATGAACAATGACGGACGATGAACAATGACGGATGATGAACAATAACGAGAGATGAGCAACGAAGGATGATGAACAATGACGGATGATGAACAATGACGGATTATGAACAATGACGAAAGATGAGCAATGACGGATGATGAACAATGAAGGATGATGAACAATGACGGATTATGAACAATGACGAAAGATGAGCAATGACGGATGATGAACAATGACGGATTATGAACAATAACGATAGACGAGCACTGACGGATGATGAACAATGACGGATGATGAACAATGACGGATTATGAACAATGACGGATTATGAACACTGACGGATTATGAACAATGACGAAAGATGAGCAATGACGAAAGATGAGCAATGACGGATGATGAACAATGACGGATGATGAACAACACGGATTATGAACAATGACGAAAGATGAGCAATGACGGATGATGAACAATGACGGATGATGAACAATGACGGATTATGAACAATGACGAAAGATGAGCAATGACAGATGATGAACAATGACGGATTATGAATAATGACGGACGATGAACAATGACGGATGATGAACAATAACGAGAGATGAGCAATGACGGATGATGAACAATGACGGATGATGAACAATGACGGATTATGAACAATGACGAAAGATGAGCAATGACGGATGATTAACAATGAAGGATGATGAACAATGACGGATTATGAACAATGACGAAAGATGAGCAATGACGGATGATGAACAATGACGGATTATGAACAATAACGATAGACGAGCAATGACGGATGATGAACAATGACGGATGATGAACAATGACGGATTATGAACAATGACGGATTATGAACAATGACGGATTATGAACAATGACGGATTATGAACAATAACGAAAGATGAGCAATGACGAAAGATGAGCAATGACGGATGATGAACAATGACGGATGATGAACAATGACGGATAATGAACAATGACGGATTATGAACAATGACGAAAGATGAGCAATGACGGATGATGAACAATGACGAAAGATGAGCAATGACGATGTTGAACAATGACGGATTGCGGTAAAGGCAAGGGAATAATGATGAAAGATGAACAATGATGAAAGATGAACAATGACGGTTGATGAACAATGACGAAAGATGAACAATAATGGATGATGAACAATGACGGATAATGAATAATGATGAAAGATGAACAATGACGGATGATGAACAATGATGAAAGATGAACAATGATGAAAGATGAACAATGATGAAAGATAAACAATGATGGCGATGAACAATGACGGATGATGAACAATGACGGATTATGAACAATGACGGATGATGAACAACAACGAGATGAGCAATGACGGATGATGAACAATGACGGATGATGAACAATGACGGATTATGAACAATGACGAAAGATGAGCAATGACGGATGCTGAACAATGACGGATGATGAACAATGACGGATGATGAACAATGACGGATTATGAACAATGACGGAGGATGAGCAATGACGGATGATGAACAATGACGGATGATGAACAATGACGGATTATGAACAATGACGAAAGATGAGCAATGACGGATGATGAACAATGACGGATGATGAACAATGACGAATTATGAACAATGACGAAAGATGAGCAATGACGGATGATGAACAATGACGGATGATGAACAATGACGGATGATGAACAATGACGAAAGATGAGCAATGACGGATGCTGAACAATGACGGATGATGAACAATGACTAGATGATGAACAATGACGAAAGATGAGCAATGACGGATGCTGAACAATGACGGATGATGAACAATGACGGATTATGAACAATGACAAAAGATGAGCAATGACGGATGATGAACAATGACGGATGAACAATGACGGATGAAGAACATTGATTTGGATTATGAACAATGACGAAAGATGAGCAATGACGGATGATGAACAATGACGGATGATGAACAATGACGGATTATGAACAATGACGGATGATGAACAATGACGGATTATGAACAATGACGGATTATGAACAATGATGATTATGAACAATGACGAAAGATGAGCAATGACGAAAGATGAGCAATGACGGATGATGAATAATGACGGATGATGAACAATGACGGATGATGAAGAATGACGGATTATGACTAATGACGAAAGATGAGCAATGACGGATGATGAACAATGACGGATGATGAACAATGACGGATTATGAACAATGACGAAAGATGAGCAATGACGGATGATGAACAATGACGAAAGATGAGCAATGCTGGATGTTGAACAATGACGGATTATGAATAAGGATGAAAGATGAACAATGATGAAAGATGAACAATGACGGTTGATGAACAATGACGAAAGATGAACAATAACGGATGATGAACAATGACGGATTATGAATAATGCTGAAAGATGAACAATGACGGATGATGTACAATGATGAAAGATGAACAATGATGAAAGATGAACAATGATGAAAGATGAACAATGATGAAAGATGAACAATGACGGATTATGAACAATGACGATTATGAACAATGACGGATTATGAACAATAACGAAAGATGAGCAATGACGGATGATGAACAATGACGGATGTGATGAACAATGACGGATGATGAACATTGACGAATTATGAACAATGACGAAAGATGAGCAATGACGGATGATGAACAATGACGGATGATGAACAATGACGGATTATGAACAATGACGGATGATGAACAATGACGGATTATGAACAATGACGGATTATGAACAATGACGGATTATGAACAATGACGGATGATGAACAATGACGGATTATGAACAAAGACGAAAGATGAGCAATGACGATGATGAACAATGACGAAAGATGAACAATGACGGATGATGAACAATGACGGATTATGAACAATGACGAAAGATGAGCAATGACGGATGATGAACAATGACGGATGATGAACAATGACGGATTATGAACAATGACGAAAGATGAGCAATGACGGATGATGAACAATGACGAAAGATGAGCAATGCTGGCTGTTGAACAAGGACGGATTATGAATAATGATGAAAAAAGATGAACAATGATGAAAGATGAACAATGACGGTTGATGAACAATGACGAAAGATGAACAATAACGGATGATGAACAATGACGGATTATGAATAATGCTGAAAGATGAACAATGACGGATGATGTACAATGATGAAAGATGAACAATGATGAAAGATGAACAATGATGAAAGATGAACAATGATGAAAGATGAACAATGACGGATGATGAACAATGACGGATGATGAACAATGACGGATGATGAACAATAACGAGAGATGAGCAATGACGATGATGAACAATGACGGATGATGAACAATGACGGATTATGAACAATGACGAAAGATGAGCAATGACGGATGATGAACAATGACGGATGATGAACAATGATGAAAGATGAACAAATGATGAAAGATGAACAATGATGAAAGATGAACAATGACGGATGATGAACAATAACGAGAGATGAGCAATGACGGATGATGAACAATGACGGATGATGAACAATGACGGATTATGAACAATGACGAAAGATGAGCAATGACGGATGATGAACAATGACGGATGATGCAATGATGAAAGATGAACAATGATGAAAGATGAACATTGATGAAAGATGAACACGACGGATGATGAACAATAACGAGAGAGATGAGCAATGACGGATGATGAACAATGACGGACGATGAACAATGACGGATGATGAACAATAACGAGAGATGAGCAACGACGGATGATGAACAATGACGGATGATGAACAATGACGGATTATGAACAATGACGAAAGATGAGCAAATGACGGATGATGAACAATGAAGGATGATGAACAATGACGGATTATGAACAATGACGAAAGATGAGCAATGACGGATGATGAAACGTAAATGACGGATTATGAACAATAACGATAGACGAGCACTGACGGATGATGAACAATGACGGATGATGAACAATGACGGATTATGAACAATGACGGATTATGAACACTGACGGATTATGAACAATGACGAAAGATGAGCAATGACGAAAGATGAGCAATGACGGATGATGAACAATGACGGATGATGAACAATGACGGATTATGAACAATGACGAAAGATGAGCAATGACGGATGATGAACAATGACGGATGATGAACAATGACGGATTATGAACAATGACGAAAGATGAGCAACGACAGATGATGAACAATGACGGATTATGAATAATGACGGACGATGAACATGACGGATGATGAACAATAACGAGAGAGATGAGCAATGACGGATGATGAACAATGACGGATGATGAACAATGACGGATTATGAACAATGACGAAAGATGAGCAATGACGGATGATTAACAATGAAGGATGATGAACAATGACGGATTATGAACAATGACGAAAGATGAGCAATGACGGATGATGAACAATGACGGATTATGAACAATGACGGATTATGAACAATGACGGATTATGAAGAATGACGGATTATGATCAATGACGAAAGATGAGCAATGACGGATGATGAACAATGACGGATGATGAACAATGACGGATTATGAACAATGACGAAAGATGAGCAATGACGGATGATGAACAATGACGAAAGATGAGCAATGCTGATGTTGAACAATGACGGATTATGAATAAGGATGAAAGATGAACAATGATGAAAGATGAACAATGACGGTTGATGAACAATGACGAAAGATGAACAATAACGGATGATGAACAATGACGGATTATGAATAATGCTGAAAGATGAACAATGATGATGATACAATGATGAAAGATGAACAATGATGAAAGATGAACAATGATGAAAGATGAACAATGATGAAAGATGAACAATGACGGATTATGAACAATGACGGATTATGAACAATGACGGATTATGAACAATAACGAAAGATGAGCAATGACGGATGATGAACAATGACGGATGATGAACAATGACGGATGATGAACATTGACGAATTATGAACAATGACGAAAGATGAGAATGACGGATGATGAACATTGACGGATGATGAACAATGACGATTATGAACAATGACGGATGATGAACAATGACGGATTATGAACAATGACGGATTATGAACAATGACGGATTATGAACAATGACGGATGATGAACACGACGATTATGAACACGACGAAAGATGAGCAATGACGGATGATGAACAATGACGAAAGATGAACAATGACGGATGATGAACAATGACGGATTATGAACAATATCAAAAGATGAGCAATGACGGATGATGAACAATGACGGATGATGAACAATGACGGATTATGAACAATGACGAAAGATGAGCAAATGACGGATGATGAACAATGACGAAAGATGAGCAATGCTGGATGTTGAACAAATGACGGATTATGAATAATGATGAAAGATGAACAATGATGAAAGATGAACAATGACGGTTGATGAACAATGACGAAAGATGAAATTGAACACAACGGATGATGAACAATGACGGATTATGAATAATGCTGAAAGTGATGAACAATGACGGATGATGTACAATGATGAAAGATGAACAATGATGAAAGATGAACAATGATGAAAGATGAACAATGATGAAAGCGAACAATGACGGATGATGAACAATGACGGATGATGAACAATGACGGATGATGAACAATAACGAGATGAGCAATGACGGATGAACAATGACGGATGATGAACAATGACGGATTATGAAATAAATGACGAAAGATGAGCAATGACGGATGATGAACAATGACGGATGATGAACAATGATGAAAGATGAACAATGATGAAAGATGAACAATGATGAAAGATGAACAATGACGGATGATGAACACAACGAGAGATGAGCAATGACGGATGATGAACAATGGATGATGAACAACAATGACGGATTATGAACAATGACGAAAGATGAGCAATGACGGATGATGAACAATGACGGATGATGAACAATGATGAAAGATGAAATAATGATGAAAGATGAACATTGATGAAAGATGAACAATGACGGATGATGAACAATAACGAGAGATGAGCAATGACGGGATGATGAACAATGACGGACGATGAACAATGACGGATGATGAACAATAACGAGATGAGCAACGACGGATGATGAACAATGACGGATGATGAACAATGACGGATTATGAACAATGACGAAAGATGAGCAATGACGGATGATGAACAATGAAGGATGATGAACAATGACGGATTATGAACAATGACGAAAGATGAGCAATGACGGATGATGAACAATGACGGATTATGAACAATAACGAGATTGAGCACTGACGGATGATGAACAATGACGGATGATGAACAATGACGGATTATGAACAATGACGGATTATGAACAAACACTGACGGATTATGAACAATGACGAAAGATGAGCAATGACAGATGATGAACAATGACGGATTATGAATAATGACGGACGATGAACAATGACGGATGATGAACAACAACGAGAGATGAGCAATGACGGATGATGAACAATGACGATGATGAACAATGACGGATTATGAATTAATGACGAAAGATGAGCAATGACGGATGATTAACAATGAAGGATGATGAACAATGACGGATTATGAACAATGACAAAGATGAGCAATGACGGATGATGAACAATGACGGATTATGAACAATAACGATAGACGAGCAACGACGGATGATGAACAATGACGGATGATGAACAATGACGGATTATGAACAATGACGGATTATGAACAATGACGGATTATGAACAATGACGGATTATGAACAATAACGAAAGATGAGCAATGACGAAAGATGAGCAATGACGGATGATGAACAATGACGGATGATGAACAATGACGGATAATGAACAATGACGGATTATGAACAATGACGAAAGATGAGCAATGACGGATGATGAACAATGACGAAAGATGAGCATTATTTGATGTTGAACAATGACGGATTATGAATAATGATGAAAGATGAACAATGATGAAAGATGAACAATGACGGTTGATGAACAATGACGAAAGATGAACAATAATGGATGATGAACAATGACGGATAATGAATAATGATGAAAGATGAACAATGACGGATGATGAACAATGATGAAAGATGAACAATGATGAAAGATGAACAATGATGAAAGATGAATAATGATGAAAAGATGAACAATGACGGATGATGAACAATGACGGATTATGAACAATGACGGATGATGAACAATAACGAGATGAGCAATGACGGATGATGAACAATGACGGATGATGAACAATGACGATTATGAAACAATGACGAAAGATGAGCAACGATGGATGATGAACAATGACGGATGATGAACAATGACGGATGATGAACAATGACGAATTATGAACAATGACGAAAGATGAGCAATGACGGATGATGAACAATGACTGATGATGAACAATGACGGATGATGAACAATGATTAAAGATGAGCAATGACGGATGCTGAACAATGACGGATGATGAACAATGACGGATGATGAACAATGACGAAAGATGAGCAATGACGGATGCTGAACAATGACGGATGATGAACACGACGGATTATGAACAATGACAAAAAGATGAGCAATGATGATGATGAACAATGACGATGATGAACAATGACGGATGATGAACATTATCGGATTATGAACAACGACGAAAGATGAGCAATGACGATGATGAACAATGACGGATGATGAACAATGACGGATTATGAACAATGACGATGATGAACAATGACGGATTATGAACAACATTGATTATGAACAATGACGGATTATGAACAATGACGAAAGATGAGCAATGACGAAAGATGAGCAATATCGATGATGAATAGCCTGACGGATGATGAACACGACGGATGATGAACAATGACGGATTATGACCAATGACGAAAGATGAGCAATGACGGATGATGAACAATGACGGATGATGAACAATGACGATGACAAACAATGACGGATTATGAACAATGACGAGCATGAGCAATGACGGATGATGAACAATGACGAAAGATGAGCAATGCTGGATGTTGAACAATGACGGATTATGAATAAGGATGAAAGATGAACAATGATGAAAGATGAACAATGACGGTTGATGAACAATGACGCAAAGATGAACAATAACGATGATGAACAATGACGGATTTATGAATACACGCTGAAAGATGAACAATGACGGATGATGTACAATGATGAAAGATGAACAATGATGAAAGATGAACAATGATGAAAGATGAACAATGATGAAAAGATGAACAGCGACGGATGATGAACAGATGATGATAATTAATGACGGATGATGAACACAACGAGAGATGAGCAATGACGGATGATGAACAATGACGGATGATGAACAATGACGGATTATGAACAATGACGAAAGATGAGCAATGACGATGATGAACAATGACGGATGATGAACAATGATGAAAGATGAACAATGACGAAAGATGAACAATGATGAAAGATGAACAATGACGGATGATGAACAATGACGGACGATGAACAATGACGGATGATGAACAATAACGAGAGATGAGCAATGACGGATGATGAACAATGACGATGATGAACAATGACGGATTATGAACAATGACGAAAGATGGAGCAATGACGGATGATGAACAATGAAGGATGATGAACAATGACGGATTATGGAACAATGACGAAAGATGAGCAATGACGGATGATGAACAATGGACGGATGATGAACAATGACGGATTATGAACAATGACGAAAGATGAGCAATGACGGATGATGAACAATGACGGATTATGAACAATGACGAAAGATGAGCAATGACGAAAGATGAACAATGACGGATTATGAATAATGATGAAAGATGAACAATGATGAAAGATGAACAATGACGGTTGATGAACAATGACGAAAGATGAACAATAACGGATGATGAACAATGACGGATGATGAACAATGACGAAATATGAGCAATGACGGGTGAAGAACAATGAAGAAAGATGAACAATGACGATCTATAATTTGACTGCCATTTAAATTATAAAGGTAACATATAATACCCGGATATAAATATATATATATATATATATATATATATATATATATATATATATATACATATACATATGTATTTTTCAGTGAATTTTTTATTCAAAGTACTTCAATAAACTGCATAAGCCCTTAAGCCACAGTAGTCTAAAGTCAATCCCTTTGTTAACTAAACATCAACAGGAGGCATATCTTACTCAGGAAAAAATCAACGAAATAAATAGTTTCGGTCCAAGGTCAATACTGGGACTGTAACTAAAGTCTACTTTAAACTCTCGCGCCAGACACATATTTTATTGCAGACGGTAAAACTAACAGCTAAAGAACCACAGTGGTTGAAAGCAAATTCTTTATTTATGTCAAACATCATGCCTGTTGATAGACTGTGTTGACAAACATGATCTCTTATATCAAAACAAATTTTTTTCTTTGCACATGGTCTAGATTATATATATATATATATATATATATATATATATATATATATATATATATATATATATATATATTGCATCAATAATATCCACATAAATTCGATGTTAATATTTTGAGGGTTTAATCAGTTGAGGGTTTAGTTCGCGGGTTTTTCGTCCGCGCGGTTTTTGTCCTTGGTGGTGTACAAACCTGTTATAATTAAATCAAGTTTAATCTTAGCATAAGGATAAAAGAAAGAACAAATAATTTTCACTAAAGATAATAAAAATGTGTCCCCAAATCTCTGTAATATATCACCCTAAGTATAACTAAAACAATAACTATAACTATAACTATATATATATATATATATATATATATATATATATACTAGTTGTACCCTGAAAACCTTTGCATAGAGTTATAACTTATGTTTGAGGCTAGGTTATATTTTTTTGGTTTCGGGCAGATCCGATTTTTTATGATTGTATTTAAACTGGAATACTGTTGTATTAATTTTCGGTTTCTTGATTTAACGCAGAACCCAAATCGCTATTATTATTTATATAAATATTACTGAAAATAATGACCGTATATTTCTGTGTATTGACTTACTTTGGTGTACTCCTGTTGGGTTAAAAGCACTTGATTGGGGATATCTAATTTTCGAGACAGCCCCAGTGCCGTTTTCGGATTCAGGCAGATCAGAACACCACGGGAAATTCACACACAGGTTCACATGTGTAATAGCTTATTTGCTAGAGATTAAATCAGCGTTTAACTTTACAGGCAAAAAAAAATTGTGTAGAACGTAGCCGAATTGGGCTAGTTTACCCGCTAGTTTTTTGGTGTTTTTTTTTAGAGATGGCGGGTTGGCGGTTTTTCTTTACTTTTATTACTGGAAAATGTGTATATATTTACAAATACATCAAATGGACGCATAACATATAATAGAAGAAATCGTGGACATTTACTTTCAAATCTCATTTGCTTGCCAAATGTTGGGGGGGTCTGCTTCATAGTTGAGTTACGTTGGGTGTTTATTTTTTTAAATGAGTTTTGGCGGTTTCATTTTTAGTTTAGGGCGGTTTTCTGGCAACACAAATTCATTAAAAAAATGGTTGCGTAAGTAGAGAACGCACTTTAAAATGTACCACGGTGGAACTCGGTCACACTGTATTGTAACCTGGTGGGTCTTTCATGCTGCTGTGACCGACCATCTGTTTTGGGGTGAGGGAGAGGGACATGCAAACCTCACGTCTGCTGACTCTTTTTTTCTTTTTGGAAGCATAAATCCAGAGCGCCTTTAATGTAAATTTAGAATGGCTCCAACGTTGACTGTGGTTCTAAACGTTTTTAACCATGGCTCCCAAACATTTGGAATATCTCTAACATTTTGACCATGGCTCCTAAACATTTTGACCATGGCTCCCAAACATTTGGACTATGGTTCCCAAACATTTCAACCATGGCTCCCAAACATTTCAACCATGGTTCCCAAACATTTGGAATAGGACCCCTAACATGTTGACCATGGCTCCTAAACATATTTTGACCATGGCTCCCAAACATTTGGACTATGGTTCCCAAACATTTCAACCATGGCTCCCAAACATTTGGAATAGGACTCCCTAACATTTTGACCATGGCTCCTAAAAATTTCGACCATGGCTCCTAAACATCTGGATTATGATTCCCAAACATTTCAACCATGGCTCCCAAACATTTGGAATAGGGTTCTCTAACATTTTGACCATGGCTCCCAAACATTTTTACCATGGTTCTAAACACTTTGACCATGGCTCCCAAACATTTGGACTATGGTTCCCAAACATTTCAACCATGGCTCCCAAACATTTGGAATAGGGCTCCCAAACATTTGGAATAGGTTCCCTAACATTTTGACCATGGCTCCTAAACATTTGATCATGGCTCCCAAACATTTGGACTATGGTTCCCAAACATTTCAACCATAGCTCCCAAACACTTGGAATATGGCTCCCTAAAATTTTTACCATGGCTCCTAAAAATTTCGACCATGGCTCCTAAACATTTGGATTATGATTCCCAAACATTTCAACCATGGCTCCCAAACATTTGGAATAGGCTCCCTAACATTTTGACCATGGCTTCAAAATTTTTACCATGGCTCCTAAACATTTTGACTATGGCTCCCAAACATTTGGACTATGGTTCCCAAACATTTCAACCATGGCTCCCAAACATTTTGACCATGGCTCCTAAACATTTTGACCATGTCTCTCAAACATTTGGACTATGGCTCCCAAAAATTTTAACTATGGCTCCCAAACATTTTAACCATGGCTCCCAAACATTTGGAATAGGGCTCCTAATATTTTGACCATGGCTCCTAAACATTTTGACCATGGCTCCCAAACATTTGGACTATGGTTCCCAAACATTTCAACAATGGCTCTAAACATTTTAACCATGGCTCCCCCAAACATTTGGAATAGGGCTCCCAAACATTTCAATCATGGCTCCCAATCATTTTGACCATGGCTCCCACACATTTTCATTATGGCTCCCAAACATTTTACCACGGCTCCCAAAAAAATTCTACCAACGGTTCCCAAAAAATTTTGACCAAAGGTTTTCCTCCTAAAATTTTTTTACCACGGCTCCTAAAAATTAATGTTTGACAAGACTTTCTAAAAAAAAAAATCAGTCATTTTGTTTTTCAGGACAAAACTTGTTGGCATCTGACAATAAAAACCAAAATAAAAACACAGATTTACGGTCACTGAAAAAACACAAAGACATGTATAGAATGAAAACGTATTCTCTCACCGTATTAATATTGTGTGAAATAGCCTGTGGTCATCGTTGTCCACTGATTGGTCCGTTGGCACAGGTGCACAGGTGTTCTGTTACAGAATTCGCTATGCACAACTGGTCCCGAGAGAATTCAAATGCGTGTGGTAAGAGACTGCTCCGCAGATCGCATTTCACAGACATGTTTGGTTGTTTTTCTACACACACGCACACACACACAACAATATAAAAAGTTGAATATTTGCAATAGTTAACCTTTGACATGTCTATTGTGAATGAAAATATCAATTTTAAACAATATGACACCACTAATTTAAAAAAAAAAAAAAGAGTGAATAAAAAAATTTTTTTCTTAATTTTTTAAACTAATTTTTTTCATATTTTATTTTTCTTTTTTTAAATGTACACCAGCAAAATTAAAAACATAATAATTAACTTTTAGATTCCTCTTCCCCACCCTCTCTCTGTCTCTCTCTCTCTCTCTCTCTCTATCCCTCTCTCACTTTCTCTCTCTTTTCTATCTTTTTCGCTTCCCTCTCCCCCTCTCACCCTCCTCTCTCTCTCCCCCTCTCTCTCTCTATCCCTCTCTCTCTCTTTCTCTCTCTCTTTCTATTTTTCTCGCTCTCCCCCACTCTCTCAATCTCCCTCTCCCCTCTCTCTCTATCCCTCTCTCTCTCTCTCTCTGCCTCTCTCTCTCTTTTCTCCCTCCCTTCTTCTCTCTCTCTTTCTCTCTTCCCTCTCTCTCCTCCCTATCGCTCTCTCACTCTCTCTCTCTATGCCGCTCTTTCTCTCTCTCCCTTTTCTGTCTTTCCATCCTCTCTCTCTCCCTCTTTCCTCTCTCCCTCTCTCTATTTCTATCTCTCTCTCTGTATATATATATATATATATATATATATATATATATATATATATATATATATATATATATATATAATGATGCTTTTATATTCAAATATTTTAATAGAATCAGTAATCTAGTAGAAATAATATTGAAAATAAAATTGATAACGAAAAATAAATAATAAGTATGTTCATACAATAGTACAAATATTTTACAGTCAGATAAAATGGAAATGATTGAACCCTTAGGCAGTCCCCCAGATGGTATGACTCCAGACGATTTGTCCCCCCCAGATGGTATGACTCCAGACGATTTTTCTCCTCCCCCAGATGGTATGACTCCGGACGATTTGTCCCCACCAGATGGTATGACTCCAGACGATTCGTCCCCCTCAGATGGTATAACTCCGGACGATTTGTCCCTCCCCCAGATGGTATGACTCCGGATGATTTGTCCCTCCCCCCAGATGGTATGACTCCGGACGATTTGTCCCTCCACCCAGATGGTATGACTCCGGACGATTCCTCCCCCCCCAGATGGTATGACCTCCGACGATTCGTCCCCCCCCCCAGATGGTACGACTCCGACGATTCGTCCCCCTCAGTTGGTATGACCCCGGACGATTCGTCCCCCTATACAATAGAAATACCTGAACAATAAATCAGTTTCGCTATGCTACTATGATCATGCGCAGTGGATGGGGGGAGTTCTAGTAATCTACTTCTTCACCCCTCCCTCCCACCCCCCAAGACGTTGTTCTGTCCAGATCCTTTAACTGCCAACTGGCATGAAACGTGTTAGACCGAACATGAGCGAAAAAATACAAAAAAAAAAGAAAAATAATTGTAGGTGTGATCATACCCAGTGTTTTCTTTTTCTGGCGGGAACGCACCGGCAAGGCCGGCTTGGGCATAGGCGACAGGCAGCTGCCTAGGCGCCAAATGGCTAGGGGGCGCTAAATTTTAGAAAAAAAAAACTTCATGCAGGTGGAAGTCGTAATAGATGACTGCCTAGGGCGCCAAATTGCCCGAGGACGGCTCTGCGCACCGGTACCCTTTTTTTCCCGGTGCAGCGCCATTTTCAGTGATATTTCTTTATACCACAACAGACATAACGACACAACAGACGTAATGACACAACTGACGTACGACACAACAGACGTAATTACACAACAGACATGATGACACAAAAGACATAATGACACAACAGACGTAATGGGACAACAGACGTAATGACACAACAGACGTAATGACAAAACAGACGTAACGACACAACAGACATAATGACACACCAGACATAATGACACATCAGACATAATGGCACAACAGACGTAATGACACAACCGACATAATGACAAAACTGATGTAATGACATAACAAACATAATGCCACAACAGACGTAATGACACAACAGACATAATGACACAACAGACGTAATGGCACAACAGACGTAATGACACAACAAATGTAATGACAAAACAGACGTAATGACAAAACAGACGTAACGACACAACAGACATAATGACAAAACAGACGTAACGACAATAACAGACATAATGACACAACAGACATAATGACACAACAGACGTAATGGCACAACAGACGTAATGGCACAACAGACGTAATGAAACAACAGACGTAATGACAAAACAGACGTAACAACACAACAGACATAATGACACAACAGACGTAATGACACAACAGACATAATGACACAACAGACATCATGACACAACAGACATAATGACACAACAGACGTAATGGCACAACAGACGTAATGAAACAACAGACGTAATGACAAAACAGACGTAACGACACAACAGACGTAATGACACAACAGACATAATGAAACAACAGACGTAATGACACAACAGACATAATGACACAACAGACGTAATGACACAACAGACATAAGGACACAACAGACATCATGACACAACAGACATAATGACACAACAGACATAATGACACAACAGACATAATGATTATGACACAACAGACATATTGAAGAGTTCCGGTGCTCTTTTTTTGAAAAAGAATCATTGGTTACTACAATATAAGTAATTCATTTATTACGTTACCAATGGTTCGCTTTAGCCTTTAATAAAACCAATTGGACCCATACAACTTTGTCCTCACAGTCTGGAAATTCGGCCAGAGCCAACGCTATTGACGTCACTACGATCAATACAGCACAATTCCACATTGTTCACTCGTCCGTTGTAGTATAGACACAATCTGGAGCGTAGATATTTCTTCAATTTAATAATTAGCAAGGGAACCAGAAGGAAATTTTAATGTTGGCGGTTTATTTCAATGAGAAGGTTGTGTTGCATTTTGTAATGCATTTTAAAATAAAGTTCTTTTAGCTGAAGAGCCAGTGTAGGATTCGTGTTTTTCATAGCCACACAGCATATGTTGGGCTTGTTTTGGGCTAGCACAACGCCCAGCCGCCTTAACTTCCAAAACTTATTTCCTTCAGGGCCCATTTCCAGCAGCTCTACGGACTTGAGGGATGACTTTAAAACGACGCTGGACGATGTGACCCAGCGCTTTTATATCTATTTGACCATCCGCCCGCATTATTTATATTTCGACAATCAGAGATGTCATACAGACTTATGAGTTCATGTCATACAGACTTATCAGTCCGTAAAACTCTATGTTATTGCTCCCCCATTATCATACTCTCCTCCCCATGCTAGTTAACTCATTATATTCTTTTAAACTATTGTACCTGCTAAACTCTGCTTGGAGTTACATTCCCTTTCCTTTGGTTAAACGATCAGTAGGTTTGGTTATCTTTGGTTTCGGATCCGATTTTTTTTTTCATGATTTTATTGCGACGCGGTGAAGACGCTATTTTGAATTCTTGATTTCTACTTTCGATATAACGCAGATGTGAGATCGCTATTGTTTATATAGATGATTACCCAGGGTTGTTAACAATACTCTTAAATTGTATCTTCAATACCGATACCTACACTTCATGAAAATAGTATCGCCAATACCGATATAAATACTCAAGTAAAAATGTATTGCCATAATCGATACCAATACAATACCAATACTTTTGAAACAACAAAATATTTTTATTTTCAAATATAATGAGTGCAAGTTTCTCAAGTTTTAAAAAAAATGTATAAACAATAGAATACAATGTCAAAGCACAATTTTAATGCTAATCACTTCAGCACTTGGCAGCACGTAAGAAGACCATCATTTGAAAATAATCATTGCTTAGCCTAGAACGTAATGACATAAAAACACGCCCACCCAATGAAAACCAGTCGCTCAACTGCAGCTCTAGCCGTAAGTCCAATGTTCAGTTGCAGGTTTAGTTTCTTAATGTTTGGGTAGTGCAACTATTGACAGCATTTCTGATGAGTTATCTTCAAAATATCTGTCTACTTCAGCAGAACTTTTACTATTAAGCAATTCGTCCTCGTTGTGCCACCGTGCAGTAAAACAAGCCAAAAAAAAAATCTGTTGATTCAGATATCTGTACTGAGTGGGAAATGTGCTCAGTGCACTGCAGACACGCTTTAAGGTTTTAGAACTTCTGCCTTGTGATCCAAGTTGTCTATACAGTCGGTCTAAAATTTGGATTGACCACTGCTGCAGACCGTCCCCCCCCACGCCTGCGTTTTGTCCTTTAGTTCATCATTTTATCTTTTCAAAACATCGCTATGCTTTTTAAAAATTGGACCCGCTGTCTGTTACAGTGAATGAATTATTGTCATTTATTTCAAATTCTCTGTTGATTGCTTCTAGTGTTTATTAAATTATAAGTATGTCGGCCAACTATTCTACGCACAGCCATTTCGCTCAAGTGACTCAGGTTCTAACCAATGCAAAAGTAACACCAATAAAAACTTCTTCGTCTGTACCGTACGTTCAGCAGTAGGCAGTTGTACAGACAGTATTCATTGAAGCCAACTTATCTTCCGCAGCCTACAAAGTTCAAATCTATGTTCCAGTTTTTTTTTTTTGTTCAATGTTTGTCGACAACGAGGCATCATTTGTTGCCTGATAAGTTAATTAACGTTCTGAAAACTAGCGGTGTTGATTTGATGAAAGGTAAAACTGAATCAATATACAATCCATAACCCATACATCTAATAAATGCTGAGTGACGGGCTGGCAAAAATATTTAAGTATTTCACAGTGAATTTCCGCTTTTTTTTTCAGCCGGTCCCAGGTATTTAAGAATATTGGTAAGAATATGAATAGTCTCTTCTGACATGACTATTGACTTATGACTGAGCGCAACGACCAGTGCGCGCGTCAATATTTTAAATGCGATAAACATATACAACTGTTACTATAACCAAAAATGAAACGAAAGAAAGAATTTATAATGTTGACATATGAAAGAAAGAACAGCAGAAGATAAAAAGAAATGAAAAAAAAAGCCGACCGATAAAAATTTTGCTTGGAACGTTTGAAAATTGCGCCATGCGGTTACATCAAAGAAAGTTTATTTGCAAGATATTTTTTTTTAATTTGTTGATTTTTGCGTATTTATATTCAATTCATAGTTTTTAACCACCTAAAATTTTATTGTTTGTTGAGCTCAGTATATTATTTAATAATGTAATATGTGTTGCTATATCATATTGTTTTATTTCACAGTTTTCAATGTTAATTACACCATACAGTTTTTTAGAAATCTTATACCATTCAAATAAATATTTTTAAATGAAATGTAGTATATGCTAAAACAAAATTAATTAATTCATAAAAACAATATATAAATATAAATAAATATAAATGAATTAATAACTCAATTAAATATACATACACACAAGCACACAGTATAGTATATAATTTATCACTATACAAACTATACACACTTACAGTACACAATTTATATATATATATATATATATATATATATATATATATATATATATAACTGACAGATCGATAAAAAATAAAGTTTACTTTTCTATTGTTCATTGAAACATTGAACAAATACTTGATAGTAAGAAAGAAAATGAATGAAACAATATAAGCAAAATATTTATAAATATCGGCGCTCAAAGAAAAAACTTCAAAAGATTAAGATTTAAATTTTTCCTTCAACTTGCTGTCCGTGGTTGTATTGGTTGGGAGGTGGAGGTGTTAATATTGGTAGGGTTGATGGCTATGATTACTTGTAGGTATTGAATGTATGCAGATGACAAGGTATTAAAATCGCTGGCTTTTTTTTCTGCAAATAGTGGCAATAGAAAAGTATTGGTATCGTGCATCGAAATTATTTTGTTTAATATGTGTCGGCGATACTGTATCAAGTACTTGATACGAAAAGGATCGGCAATGCAGCAATCAATATTAAAAAAAAGAGTATCGCCGATAATGGATTGGCCGATACCGATACTGATAATAACAACCCTGTGGTTACCTTATGTAGCACCATGCCATATATATACATTTACATTGTAGTAATAGATGTATTAGTTACGTGCGACAAAAATGATTGCGTGTGAACCAGAGTCCCTGTAGCGTGAACATTCTACAGTAGGGCCAGGCACTTAGCAGCAGGGGCCAGGTATTCTACAGCAGGGGCCATACATTCTACAGCAGGGGCCAGGCATTCTACAGCAAAGGGGGCCAGGTAATGCATTTTGCTAAGTAAAACAAATAAGCTGAGGGGTCAAACAAACGCCGGGGGGCGACCCCGCACGCTACGGGCCTGGTGTGAACGATGAACATTGTCGTGTATACGCGACAAAGATACAAAACAGGCGTGGCATCGGCAGAACATGTTCAAATTCTCCCGCCCGAAAACAAGACAATTGTTTACCAACCAATAACTTGCTGCTCAAGCTTTTACACACGTGCGCAATTTAAAAATTGTTCTTCGGAGAATTATTTTGTACAAAAATAAAACAACAAAAAACATTGCAACGTTCAAACAAAGATGTACTCATATTAACGACTTTTGCTGCTGCGTGCATTCAAATTGAGAGTAGAAAATACCGACATTCTACTTATATCGTGCATGGGTTTTGATTGACATTTTAGAGGTACAGCCCACAGACAAGGTACTGCTTAGAAATGCCTTTCAAATGTTCAAACAATGAAATCGCTCCGCCCACCCCCCGCACGCCCCCCTTTTTTTTTTTTTTTGCTTCTTCTTAAAATCTACCTCGGATAAAGCAGCTTCCCAAACCATGTTCAGCGAAGCAATACCACTTTTCAAGCCACTATTGCTGTTCAGCGAAGCACAATTACTCCTTTAAAGCCACTATTGGTGTTCAGCGAAGAAAAAATGAATTTCCCCACTTTAAAAAGATGATGAAAAGCGTGATACATCAAGTGCATGCTCGCGTCAATTGGCTTAATTTTTAATGAAAAAAAAATGTGTTTATATTAACTAGTTACCGTAATACTTCCAAAAATGTTGAGATCCTTTGCAATGTGTTAAGCGTTAACAAAAAATAATAATCTCCACTATGCGGCTAAGATGTGACACAATTCTGTTGCAAATCTCTCCATCCGGGGGAGTCTTTGTCAGAGTACAATGTGAATAAATAAAAAAAAAAAAAAAGAATAATAGCATCTACTAAAACCAAGCTTAAGGTTGGGGGCCCCAGGAAGAAGAGCCTTATGGGCTCTTTAACACGTAGTAAGGAAACGGAACAAAAAAAAGTGTTGCCCGGTGTATGGCCATCTCTGTAATCTTTACCCCGGCAAACTTTATCGCAGCAGCTTTTTACCTCAGCAGCTTTTACATCATCAGCTTTTTGCTTGTCAGCTTGCTCCTCAGCAGCTTTTACCTCAGCAGCTTTTACCTCATCAGCTTACCTCAGCTACTTTTACCTCAGCAGCTTTACCTCAGCAGCTTTTACCTCATCAGCTTTACCTCAGTTACTTTTACCTCATCAGCCTTTAAACCATCAGGTTTATCTCACAAAGATATCTGTCAGCAACCTTTACCTCATCACCCTTCCCCCTCCCCCCACCTTTGACACTTTCGAATAGGGAATGAAATGGACCGCTCCCCCTCCTTTTTCTCCCCCCCGAGGCGCCCTCGTTGTCTGCGCCCTCTAAAAACTGCCGGATTTTTTTTTTTTTTTTTCATTTTTTTTTTTGTGTTTTCATTTGTTCCGGCTAAATCTGAAAGATCTGTTTGGATTGGGGGGCGGTGACTGAAGTTAGGGGTGAAATGACCAACCATAACAACGGGTAAGCATTGTGCAAAAGTCAGGATTACATGGTTTTATTCATCAAGGGAGGCGTGGCGGGGGGGGGAATAAGAAAGAAGGGAGTGAAGTACAGATCATAATATTTTATTGAAAATTGAAAAGTCAAAAAAAAAAAAAGAATTTTTGACTGGCGAAATGAAATTTTTTTTTTAAACCGTGGGATATATATTACTTCGGATATATATATATATATATATATATATATATATATATATATATTACATAATTAAAATGTCTCGCTAGTCAAGAAATTGTTTCTTTCGCCACTTGCACTTTGGACACCTATTTGGTAGTAATCTTGGAATGACTCATATGTTGTAGCCAGAGCGTGAAAAAATACTTCATTATTAAAAATATAAACAGATGTGGGTACCTAGTAATATAAGCCTAGATATGTATACCCTTCTTTAAACTCCCAGAGGAACAGATTCCGGTACCTAGTATTATAAGCCTAGATATATTCTCTTTTCTTTAAACTCCTGTAGAGGAGCAGATTCCGGTACCAAGTAATATGAGCCGAGAGCCAACACGGGCCCCAGGTACAGATATAATTGCGGGCCCCTTAATAAACAAAAAGTCGTGAAAATGACATGGTCGGGGCGGCCGGGCCCTTACAGATGCGGCCCCTGGCAGTCGACCCCCCTGCCCCCCTCCTCTTGGCGCCCCCTGTGCCCCTGACATTCTCTCTGCCCCCCATCTCTGCCCCAATATTAGCGCCACATTATTTCCGTTTTTAATGTGTTTATAATAGGTATGTGTGTATCTATGTTTAGATGATAAACATATATGACGCTGCCTGCTACCTGCGATACAAAAGAAATTACAACAAATTTAACTAAAAAAAAACAACAAGCGAGTTAACTAATACAGTGATTAGTCGACTCCTTATAATTGAGTTGAATCCTTTGTCCATCTTTACAACTTAACACATCGGCGCACTACTAATTTCGGAATTCCCATACTATTTTTATAGTTATTCACACGTAGGCCTACGTCGCCTAACGCCTAGGTTAGAAGATTAGGTATTAGATACATCTCTATACTTATAAGACGCATTAGTTGTCTGTTTGTCTGTTCCCTTATAACTCAAGATCCAGACAACAAAATAACGTGACATTTGGTACACGTACACAAAATTACATGGGAAAAGTTCTTAAACAGGTTTAGTTCCATCTCAATGGGTACTTTAATTGTAATTAATTATTACGATAAGAGATTAGTGGGAGAAAGAAATATTTTACTGCATTTTTGTTTCTAAATCAAAAGAGGGGTAACTTACGTAAACAATAAACTCCAATTGTTTACGTGGATGAATTGCAAATTGCATCTCTATTTACCAATCGTTTTATGTACTCAGAAGATTAAAATTAAAGGTGCACATAAATAAACCGAATACGTTAATTAAAATGTATCTTTGACATTATTAACAATATTAATACAAATATTTTCTTTAGCTTATTAAATATTAAATTGGAGAACTTGTCTTGATTGGAGCCCAACACAACAGTGTCTACAGACTATTTCTGTAGTGATTCGGACTTGAATACTAATTTATACTCTTCGAATTTAGGAAGTTGTGGTCAATTTATATATTGATTGGCTTGGTATCGGCCGCTTTATCTTCTATAACTTGACAACACATGGGTAGATTAATAAGGCTTTATCTTTGTTAAAGAAGTTATTCATTGCATCCAAATAACCCTTTTTACGCGTCTTATTTTAAATGTTAATTAAACGTCAAATTACGCTTCTTAAATAAACCTTATTTTAAACCCGGGCAATGGGTACTTTATCCAGTGTTATATATACAAATGAATGCATGCATTAAAAGTAAGGTCCCCTTAAACATTTTAGACTCATCGGGGCAGATGAAGTGTTCAATTCATCAGTTTCTGTGACCTCGGCATATAAAGGAATTGTGTGGTTCACACAAACACCCAGCTACATTTATCTTCCCAAACTAAAAGTCGGGCACGTTGAAAGTTGGTTGATTCGGGAGACTTACACCAGGACCTGAAAAATCCCAAAGTTCTCACTGAGGTTCGAACGTAGGACTCTCCGGTCCGCAGTCGATCGCTATGCACCACACGGCTCTACATCGCTTAGATGAGGGGACGGATGGTCGTGGGGGATAGAAGCGCTCGTTTGTCGACCTGAAGGTACCTGGTCTTCGGTCTCCGGTGAGGACCAATGAAATTTTAGGTCTTGGCTCAAGTTCCCGAAATATCTCCCGTGGTGCCTCCATGGTCATTGCACTATCGGCTATGGTGGGGAATGAAAGAAGGGCACCATAAAAACCGTCACCATTTAGTGGTTTATAGGATCTAAGACATTTCATCTTCACACAAACATCGCTTAGATATCTAGTCGTGTATTTATCTGTTGCAAACGTTTTGATATCTGCCCCCAGGCGCCAGCAGTGTATAAATATCACCACTCTAAAGTTATCAGCTGCTCATGACACATGTCCCTAATCTTTGACCTAAGTATCGATGTTTCGGAAACATAAAAACAAATCAATAACTTTTTTTTAAATCTATCGTTTAATAATTTCAAGCAGGAAAAAATATTGAGCGATGAAAAGGATTCAGTATTGAGAAATAGGGAATATCAGGAAATATGAAGAGCTGTTGATTCACAACGTTTAGTTCAAAAGTTCTCTTCAATGTCGTTTTATCCGCTAGAAACCTCGATACAACATTTTTTTTGTTTAGCATGAAGTATCATTGCATGGATCACTTATTGGACCTGGTGAGAACATACACAAATGTACATCAATATATAGACGGCCAGAACATAATAAATGTACATCAATATATAGACGGCCAGAACATACACCCGAAAAAAAATTCGGTTTCGGGCCGGACCGAACCGTAGCCACTGCGTTAATAATAAATGAAGAATTCAAACAAACAAAATAACTAACATCTAACGAGTGACAAAAACTTTTTTTTTTAAAACCTCGGACCTTGGAGATGATTAAACATTTGGACACATGATTATTCACACCTCCCCCCTCCCCAACACAGAGGGTAAGATCATCTACTGTTCGATGCAGTCAACTGGTTGAAATATCTTATAAAATTTAATTTATTTGTATTGTCTCATATCAACCCAGTAGCATGAAACATTTTTTTTACAGCAGGGCCCAGGCATTCTACAGCAGGGCCCAGAAATTCTACAGCAGGGGCCAGGCATTTACCAGCAGGGGCCAGGCTTTTACAGCAGGGCCCAGGCATTTTACAGCAGGGCCCAGGCATTCTACAGCAGGGGCCAGGTATTTTGCCAGCAGGGCCCAGGCATTTTACAGCAGGGCCCAGGCATACTACAGCAGGGGCCAGGCATTCTACAGCAGGGCCCAGGCGTTCTACAGCAGGGGCCAGGCATTCTACAGCAGGGAGCCAGGCATTCTACAGCAGGGGGCCAGGCATTCTACAGCAGGTGCCAGGCATTCTACAGCAGGGCCCAGGCATTTTACAGCAGGGGGCCAGGCGTTCTACAGCAGGGGCCGTGGGGCGTTCTCACACAGCAGGGGCCAGGCGTTCTACAGCAGGGGTCCAGGCATTCTACAGCAGGGGGCCAGGCTACAGCAGGGGGCCAGGCATTCTACAGCAGGGGCCAGGCATTCTACAGCAGGGGTCCAGGCATTTTACAGCAGGGGACAGGTATTCTAGAGTACGTGGCCAGTTATCGGTTAACTAATGTCAGAACATTGTTGGCTGTTGAACTCTGACATTATCGGTTAACTTTTTCTACTAATTTCAATACATCAAAGCAGATGAAACTCTTATTTGAATGAAACAGTCTGGAATAACAGGCCAATTAAACCCAATAGACTGTTGATAGACAGACATACACATTTATAATCATTGACGGCAGAGGCCGAGAGCCAACACGGGCCCCAGGTCAGGACATCATTACGGGCCCCTTAATATACAAAAAGTCGTGGAAATAATGACATGGTCGTAGCGGCCGGGCCCCCACAGATGCGGGCCCCCTGGTAATGACCCCGACCCCCCTCTCTCGGCACCCCTGATTGACGGAATATTCCCCCACCCCACCGAATCACAGACTTAAATTGCATTGAACCTGATTCAGACAGACATCTACAGAAAGACACAGACATACTGATTGGAATATATATATATATAATTAGTAACCAGCACGACACACACGTGTGTGACTAGCATACAGATTTTAATAGTCAGACATATGAAAGACAATTTTAATAAACATACGGACACTTCTATTAGACATACACAGACAGACACATTTAACAGATACATAGACAGACAATTTTACTAATTATATACATACATATACTTTTTGGGTGGACATATAGACATACATATTTAACAAACTCTATACAGAGACTTTTAACAGACTTTATACACAGGCACTTTTAAAAAGACAAGCACTTTTACAATTTTTTGAACAGATCGATAGATGACACGTTTAACAGACATTTACAGGCAGACATTTTCAACAGACAGACAGACAGACAGACTGACTGACGTGTGTATACCATCTAAGTACTCATCGCCTGCCAGATTTCGACATCTCCAGGCGTAGCGCTCGTTCCCGTACCGGGGATTTCTCCCTATATTCGACAGTGGGTACGTCGCTTTGCCTCCCGTGGTGTGAAGCCCAACGCTAGGGATGTGATGCCTGGGACACCTGCAAACAATCTGTGAGGGTTTCCAGAAAAAGGAGGAAGAACCGTGTCAATGTTAAAATATATAGAAGCACACATACGTCGTCAAAGGCGGTAAGGCTGGAATTGGGGTTGGGGGGGTTGAGATAAAACTTCTTAAGGGATTTTTATACTAGAAGTGTTTGTGGGAGGGAGGGTGTGTGTGTGTTCGTTGAGTTTGACCAAAGAGACGTGAAGAATCGAAATTTATGAGGATATAAGAATTGATCAGACCGAGTATTTGTGGTATAACCGGAAAATGTCCCATAAGAGGTTTATGTGAACAGAGAGATAAGCAAACATGTCATCATTACATGGACCTCCCAGATATTGGCCGAGGTGTAGCGACTTACTTGAATTTACAATGGATTTTAAAGGGGTGGGGCGTAGAGGAATAGTAGGGGGGATCTATAATTTACCACCGTGAATAAGAGGTACATCAACAACACAACAATGATGGTATATGATGATGGATGATGAATAATAATGGACGACAATGTTGAACAATGATGGTACATGATGATGGAGGATGAACAATAATGGACGATAATGTTGAACAATGATGGTATATGATGATGGATGATGAACAATAATGGACGATATTGTTGAACAATGATGGTACATGATGATGGAGATGAACAATAATGGACGATAATGTTGAACAATGATGGTATATGATGATGGATGATGAACAATAATGGACGATATTGTTGAACAATGATGGTACATGATGATGGAGGATGAACAATAATGGACGATAATGTTGAACAATGATGGTATATGATGATGGATGATGAACAATAATGGGCGATAATGTTGAACAATGATGGTATATGATGATGGATGATGAACAATAATGGACGATAATGTTGAACAATGATGGTATATGATGATGGATGATGAACGATAATGGACGATAATGTTGAACAACGATGGTATGTGATGATGGATGATGAACAATAATGGACGATAATGTTGAACAATGATGGTATATGATGATGGATGATGAACGATAATGGACGATAATGTTGAACAATGATGGTATATGATGATGGATGATGAACAATAATGGTTGATAATGTTGAACAATGATGGTATATGATGATGATGATAAACAATAATGGACGATAATGTTGAACAATGATGGTATATGATGATGGATGATGAACAATAATGGACGACAATGTTGAACAATGATGGTACATGATGATGGAGTATGAACAATAATGGACGATAATGTTGAACAATGATGGTATATGATGATGGATGATGAACAATAATGGGCGATAATGTTGAACAATGATGGTATATGATGATGGATGATGAACAATAATGACGATAATGTTGAACAATGATGGTATATGATGATGGATGATGAACGATAATGGATGATAATGTTGAACAATGATGGTATGTGATGATGGATGATGAACAATAATGGACGATAATGTTGAACAATGATGGTATATGATGATGGATGATGAACGATAATGGACGATAATGTTGAACAATGATGGTATATGATGATGGATGATGAACAATAATGGTTGATAATGTTGAACAATGATGGTATATGATGATGGATGATAAACAATAATGGACGATAATGTTGAACAATGATGGTATATGATGATGGATGATGAACAATAATGGACGACAATGTTGAACAATGATGGTACATGATGATGGAGTGTGAACAATAATGGACGATAATGTTGAACAATGATGGTATATGATGATGGATGATGAACAATAATGGGCGATAATGTTGAACAATGATGGTATATGATGATGGATGATGAACAATAATGGACGATATTGTTGAACAATGATGATGAATGGTGATAATTTATGATGCATGATGAACAACAATGGACGATAATGGACATTGATGATGAATAATGTTGAATGATGATGATGAATGATGAACAAAGGTAAATGATTAACAATGATGATGGATGAACAATGATTATTGACGAACAATGATGAATTGGATTACACAGAACACGATAAGAGTTTTATGGTTTTTTTATGTATTAAAACTAAAAAATGATGACTGTAAATTATGTTTATCGACTTACTCTTTCGAAGGTATTGTGTTGCATCTCTGAGAAAACAATTCACATACATGCAGAGAGGCCGTGTTCCTTGGCACCAAGGGTGTCGGCACTTTGGCTCACACGTGTATTGCCTGTTTGCATAGGAAGTTTACTCACCCGTTAAAATTCTACAGACAAAAAAATTTTAGAATAATGTTGCCAGTTTGGCGAGTTTCACCTCTAGCTTTTGGCTGATGATTTTCAGATATTTGTTAGCTGATTGGCTGACGTCTACAAAGTTTTTAAATTACGTTAATAAAACGGCGGATAACAAATATTAGAAAAAATTCTCACAATTATTTTCAATTTTACTAATCTGGCGGGTTTTACTTTAAGTTGCAATGGTTTACTTTAAATGAGCTTTCGGCGGTTGTTGTTTTTTTTTTTTGGGCTGATTTATTTAGATTTGGTTGGGGTTTTTTTTTTGTTCTATTTTATTTTTAGATTTGGATGGGGTTTTTTGGGCTATTTTATTTTTAGATTTGGTTGGAGTTTTGTTTTGGGCTGTTTTATTTTTAGATTTGTTTGGGGTTTTCTTTTGGGCTATTATATTTTTAGATTTGGTTGGGGTTTTTTTTTAGGCTATTTTATTTTTAGATTTGGTTGGGGGGTTTGGGCTATTTTATTTTTAGATTTGGTTGGGTTTTTTTTTAACAGCTGGCCAAAATTAATTCACAAGGATCTTTTAGTGTATAAACTTCAGTTTAAGGTGTGTCATAGTGGAACTCATCAGATCCGAACATCCTATAAACCCCTGGTGGTCATTTACGCTACGGTGACCATGTATTACCGGAGAAGATTGAGGACCTGAGGGGGTCCTATATAATTCAGAAGAACAGACTGTAAGGTGAGACTGACCTATCAGTCGTGCCCTACATCCGGTAGAATAATTTTTTTGAAAAAAAAAAAAATTCATGAGCGTATTTTTCGGCACGCAAACATTGTAAAGCATTCAAGGGGCAGAATGTGACAACTGACATGAATCAGTGACAACTTATATGAATCAGTGACAACTGGCATGAATCAGTGACAACTGGCATGAATCATGACAACTGGCATGAATCAGTGACAACTGACATGAATCAGTGACAACTGACACGAATCAGTGACAACTGACATGAATCAGTGACAACTGGTATGAATCAGTGACAACTGACATGAATCAGTGACAATAACTGACATGAATCAGTGACAATTGACATGAATCAGTAACAACTGACATGAATCAGTGACAATTGACATGAATCAGTGACAACCAGTTGAAGTACCTGAGTCTGTGGACTGTAATTTCAAGGGCCAGAATATTTTTAAGTTCCACAATTCAAAAAATATGTCCTACTTGTAAGGAAAAAAATTTTTCGTTTTAAATTTAATGAGAGGCCATTAGTTTTAATTAATAATAATTTTACCTTAGAATAAATTCTGCTTTTTACCTTAATTAGGATAAATATTACTTTTACCTTAGGATAAATACTAGTTTTTAATTTTAGGATAAATACTAGTTTTACCTTAGGATAAATACTACTTTTACCTTAGGATAAGCACTAGTTTACGTAAATAATCGCTAGTATTACCCTTAAGACAAATAATAGTTTTACCTAGGGATAAATGCTAGATTTACCTTACGACAGATACCAGTTTTACCTTAAGACAAATACTATTTTAATTTTTGGGATAAATGCTACAGATTTACCTTACACAGATACCAGTTTTACCTTAAGACAAATACTAGTTTTACCTTGGGATAAATGCTAGATTTACCTTACGACAGATACCAGTTTTACCTTTAGGATAAATGCTAGTTTAATCACACTTTTCTAGGTGTAGTTTATTTTTACACATACTTTTGCCACAAAGAAAGTATAAAAAAATTAATTAAAAATATGAATCTAATGAATGATTGACGCAGTTGGACGGTACACATGTGTAGGATCTTTCATTATAGGTCAGCATGACCCAGCTGACCCACTTCTACATTTGAAAAAAAAAAACAAATCCTGACGTGTTTATTTTGTATGGATTAGGAAGACTATGTCGCTGTCTACTCCGACCAACCAAATTAAGACCCACCCACCCACTCAACTACATACACACCCCTCCCCCATCCCCGCCACCTTGAGCATCTCTTTTTTTGTTTTTGTTGTTTTAGCCGCAATACGAGAGCAACATCTCAAGGAGAAGGTGAAGATGAGCACAGATTATTTTTTTTTCTTTAGCGCTCGCGTAGATATGAGATGGTGGTGGTGGCCAGGCACCGTGATAGGAGGGGGGGCATTGCCAGGGCCCGGCCGCCACGACCATGTCAATTTTTTCACGACTCATCGTTTATTAAGGGGCCCGCAATGATGTTCTCCCCTGGGGCCCTTGTTGGGAATCTCTGGGAAGCCTCTGGTGGTGGCTGACCTGTGACCCACATATTACTGGATCAGCCGTTTTCCTCCATGGTTGGTAAACACATTAGAGCCCCATTATTTTTTCTATCGGCAGTTTTCGGCTTATGACCCCATCCCTTGCCTTCCTAATATAGTCTTTTGCCAAGAGCTTCCAAAATGTAACTTGCGTTGGGCCCCCAAAAAGTGAATTGGCCTAGGGCCCCAAAATGTAACTTGCGTTGGGTCCCTTAAAAGTGAATTGGCCTGAGGCCCCGAAAATGTAACTTGCGTTGGACCCCCAAAAGTGAATTGCCTAGGGCCCCAAAATGTAACTTGCATTGGGCCCCAAAAAGTGAATTGCCTAGGGCCCCAAAATGTAACTTGCGTTGGGCTACCAAAAGTGAATTAACTGAGGCCCCAAAATGTAACTTGCGTTGCCCCCCCCCCCCCCAAAAAAGTGAATTAGCACAGGGTCCATGACATTCGTCAGAACGTCCCTACCTATAATCACTTAATTGGAACAGCATCAGAACCTGTGACGATAAAACAATACACGTGAGTCTTGACCCCCATTGCCGAAACATCCCTTACGGTATTTGAAGACCACAAAAGACATCGAGATGAGAGAGGGAAAGAGAGAGAGAGAGAGTGTGTGTCAAGCCTTCTTACTGTATGAATGTTTTGTAGAATATCATGTGGTCATCATTGTAGATTGGACAGGGTCAAAGAGCACCTACAAAAAGTATGCAATTTTATCCCCGATGCACAGCGCGCCGTTATCCATGACGTAGGAGTGAAGAAACTTCTGCACAGATAGCCTTTGCAGGACAAGTCACGTTTTTGTGACGCTATCAGCAACAACAACAAAAAAAATTAACATATGAAGTGAACATATTTTGCATTATTTAGCAAACTCGACCTTTCTCTCTATATAAAAAAGAAGAGAAAATCAATTTTAAAAATAAGATTAGATTATTAAAATTAATCATTTTCGTAAATCTTAAATTAATCCTCTTATTTTTTTACAGTACACTAGTAAAACTAATGTCGTGTAATTTTTTATCAAAAGAACAAGACAATTAGTTCGTTTTCAGGGATGTATAAATATGTAAAATGTATATATTATATAAAATCATCTCTATACTTATAAGACGCATTTGTTGTCTGTCTGTCTGTCTGTCTGTCTGTTCCCTTATAACTCAATATATATATAAATATATATATATATATATATATATATATATATATATATAGAGAGAGAGAGAGAGAGAAAGAGAGAGAGGGGGAGGGAGGGGAGTGAGGGAGAGAGAGAGCAAAGAGAGAGAGAGGGGGCAGGGGGGAGAGAGGAAAGAAGGGTAGGAGGGAGGGATGGAGGGGAGAGATGGAGGGGGAGAGAGGGAGGGGGAGAGGGAGAGAGGAGAGGGAGGGGGAGAGAGAGGGACATGGGAGAGGGAAGGAGGGAGAGGGAGAGAAAGGGGAGGGAAGTAAGAGAAAGGAAGTGAGGGAGAGAGGGGGTAGGATGGGAGATAGAGGGGGAGGGAGAGAGGGTGGGGGAGGGAGAGAGATGGGAGAGAGAGGGAGGGAGAGGAGAGGAGGGAGGGAGAGAGAGATGGGAGAGAGAGGGAGGGGGAGAGGAGGGAGAAAAAGGAGAAAGGGAAAGGGAGAGAGAGGGGAGGGAGGGGAGGGAGGGGGTAGAGAGAAAACAGAAGGTAAACAGGAAACTTATTTTAAAACCTGGGCAAAAACTGTACTTGCAACTAGTATATATATAAAAGCGATTTGGGCTCTGCGTTAAATGGAAAGTAAAGAATTAATACAACAGTATTTCAAGCTTAAAATACATTCATGAAAAATCGGATCTGCCCGAAACCAAAAATAACCTAGCCTACCGATCAAGCTTAAAGGGATATAACTCTATGCCAGGATAACTACGGCCCGTCACAGTATATCATGCGGCCCGTTTTCACGTACAAGTTAATATACTATGTCGATGTTGATTCTCTTTCTTTTGGAGTTTGCTGTATATTTTTCAAATTTTATTCCGACTAATTGATTTGAATCCAGTGATATTAAATCGGTTTTATTGCTCCAGAATATTAATTAGAAATGTTTGACCTACAAACAGATTATGTATGACCAGCAGGAGAAGTTCAAGTCAGTTATTTTGTTGAAATAATTAAGAATAGTAAATTTTTATTACCGAAGTAGCAGCTGATTAAGTTTGTATTTAAATGTAATGCATGTGTAAAAGAGTGTGAATGTGAAATAAAATGATAAATAATCTTTAATTCATATTTTTGTACGTTGTAAATTGTAATTAAAGTATACAAAATATATATGCGTATTCAATGATAACACCAAGTTTTCAATGTGGCCCCGTAGAAAAAGTTTGCCCACCCCAGCTCTATGCAAATGTTTTTGGTAGGTACAGCTAGTAATTTTATAGTACATGTCAAATATCATTTATAAATTAAATTTTAAATCATAATTCGTACGTCTGATTGAAGAAAAACTAATACAGTAGAAAAACAAAACATACTTAATTTAAGGTTAGCTGGTAGGTACCAGAAGATTGTAACATGGGCCCCCGGTAATAATGAGATACTCGTCTATTTCAATAGCGGGGCCACAGAGTAGTGTCAATGGCGGACTGGGTTGTGAGGAGTGTCACAGCGGGACCACAGAGTAGTGTCAATAGCGGGACCACAGAGTAGTGTCAATAGCGGGGCCACAGATCAGTGTCAATAGCGGAGCCACAAAGCAGTGTCAATAGCGGGGCCACAGAGCAGTGTCTATAGCGGGACCACAGAGCAGTGTCAATAGCGGGGCCGGCGAGGAATGTCAATAGCGGGGTCAAAGATAAGTGTCAATAAGGTGGCCTAACCGTGCTAGTGCAAAATGGTCATTGAGGATTCCGGGGGACACATTGGGCTACACCAATCCTCGAAAGTCATTTATTACGTTAGCAATGTTAGGGTTTACTTAAATAAAATCTCTGATCCATTCAAGTGACCACTTCAACTGACCCATTCAACTGACCACTTCAACTAACCACTTAAACTGACCACTTAAACTGACCCATTCAACTGGACCCATTCAACTGACCACTGACCCATTCAACTGACCCATTCAACTGACCACTGCAACTAACCCATTCAACGATATCTGCACAGCGTCGACCGTGAGTCGACCCAACGCTATTGACGTCACTACGACCAATACAGCACAATCCCACATCGTTCACTCAGCCGTTGTAGTAATAGACAGCAATCTGGAGCTTAGATATTTTCACTTTGATGAATAATTAGCAAGGGAACCTGAAGGAAATTTTAATGTTGACGGTTTGCGTCAATAAAAGAAAGTTGTATTGCATTTTGTACTGTATTTTAAAATAAAGTCTTTTAGCTGAAGAGTGTAAGGATTCGCAGTTTTCCGTAGCCACGTAATATGTTGGGCTTGTTTTTGGCTGGCAATAATGTCCAGCCGCCTTACCTCCACAACTCAATTTCAGGTCCCCCCATTTTCATCTCGTTGGTGTTGCTTGATTTTTAAAAGACAATGGGCTATCACACTGAATGTCAAGCGATCTAGCCACTGGCCATCCGTCCCGCTTTTTTATATTGTGGACAATCAACAACATCAGGCATATCTATGGGTACATGGACCCCATGCTGTATCTATAAGTACATGGACCCCATGCTGTATCTATGGGCATATGGACGCCATGCTATATATATGGGTACAAGGACCCCATGCTATGTCTATGAGTACATGGACCCCCATGCTATATCTATGAGTGCATGGATCCCATGCTATATCTATGGGTACATGGACCCCATGATATATCTATGGGTGCATGGACCCCATACTATATCTATGGGTGCATGGACCCCATGCTATATCTATGGGTACATGCACACAGTGCTAGTTAGCTAATTAAATTATTTAAATGGTTGATATTTATCGAACCGAATTTAAGCATTCTCTGATTTTTTTCCCAAATGGCGGTGTGCGGAAATAGACATTGGCTGTTTCAGGAAATAAATATTGCTGCGTGCGGAAATATATATTGGCTAAAGTGGGAAATAGACATTGGTTGTGTGCGGAAATAGATATTGGCTGTGTGCGGCAAAAGATATTGGCTGTGTGCGGCAAAAGATATTGGCTGTGTGCGGCAAAAGATAAGGCTGTGTGCGGCAAAAGATATTGGCTGTTGCCGGAAAAAGATATTGGCTGTGTGCGGTAAAAGATATTGGATGTGTGCGGCAAAAGATATTGGCTGTGTGCGGCAAAAGATATTGGCTGTGTGCGGCAAAAGATATTGGCTGTGTGCGGCAAAAGAAATTGGCTGTTGCCGGAAAAGATATTGGCTGTGTGCGGCAAAGATATTGGATGTGTGCGGCAAAAGATATTGGCTGTGTGCGGCAAAAGATATTGGCTGTGTGCGGCAAAAGATATTGGCTGTGTGCGGCAAAAGAAATTGGCTGTGTGCGGCAAAAGATATTTTCTGTGTGCGGCAAAAGATATTGGCTGTGTGCGGCAAAAGAAATTGGCTGTGTGCGGCAAAAGATATTGGCTGTGTGCGGCAAAAGATATTGGCTGTGTGCGGCAAAAGATATTGGCTGTGTGCGGCAAAAGAAATTGGCTGTGTGCGGCAAAAGATGCTGGCTGTTTGAAGTGGTTTAGCGAGCTTAACTCGCACCCGGGGCACACACCCATTCGAAAACCAACAATGTTATTAGTAAAATATATCATTTGGCGCATCTTGTGTGTAGTGCTAGGGAATGATTCCTCCCTTCTTCTCCCTCCCCCTCCTTTCACTTCACCACTGGTTGTGTGTGGCAAGGAAGGACATTTTAAGAATCAATAGCATAGGAATATCACTTATAACTTGTCGAGCGTCTCACGCACATGCGTTATTCAGATGGTGCGCAGTAACTCTCACCGACTAATCTTTAGAACAGCTTTCTAGACAGAGCTGGAATATCATTAGCCAGCTGCTGTCTGCTTGCTACTAATCAAACACCGACCTAACTACCTTCATTTTGGCTTACTAATAATTTATTTAACTTTTGATCATTTGTTGTATATAAACAAATATTAGCAAACACTCCATTGAATGCTTTATTCATAGATAAAACACATGTTTACAAATAAAAAAACACCGGAAAACTTTGTTACTCACCAATAAGACTGATGGTGCAGAATGTGTTAAATTGTGAGTAGAAATACCAAACAAGTTACTTTTAGCGTACGTGGATTTTGATTGACATTACATAAGTACAACCCATTTCTCAACGACCAGTTAGAAATGTATCTGTAGATGCCAACAATAAAATCGCTCCATCCCAGTTTTTTGCCTAAATCTGTCCATTGACTAAAGCAGCGCTTCATAAACCGTAAAGTTCCGCAGAGCACAAATATCCCGTAATACCGCTTCTAGTAATCTAAAACATAAATTCAGTTTCGACTTACCTAATAACATGTGCGATACACCAAGTGCATGTTCGCGTTAATTCATTAAATATTGGAGCTTCGTTATCAATTAGTTAATACTTCCGGAAATTTGAGAACCGTTTAATTGATTTAGGATTTTTGAACATTTTCCACTATGCAGATACAGATCAATAGAGTTTTAAAGTCATCTCCCTTTGAGTAAATAAATCAATGTTTTTATTCCCTTAACTGTTTTAAGAGGTATGGCGTAGAGCGTTATGCGTAGATACCGCTCATACATACAAACATGACATGACTATACTTAGTGCACTTCATAGATACCGCTCATACATACAAACTTGACATGACTATACTTAGTACTTCATAGAGGCCGCCCATAAATAGAAACATGACATGACTATACTTAGTACACTTCATAGATACCGCTCATACATACAAACATGACATGACTATACTTAGTACACTTCCTAGATACCGCTCATACATACAAACATGACATGACTATACTTAGTGCACTTCATAGATGCCGCTCATACATACAAACATGACATGACTATACTTAGTACACTTCCTAGATACTGCCTATACATACAAACATGATGTAACCATATTGTTACCAGGCTTGCGGAGCCGCCATAATTTTCCGGCTCCGGCTCCCACAAATTTGACGGCTCCGGCTCCGGCTCAGCTCCGGCTCCCTATTAAGATAGTATCACACGAGACAAATTTTTTTGGAATTGCGCCACGCAAACATGCCACTGATAAAAAGATATGGAAATTTTGCCGCGTTCACCCCCATAGTCAGGAAACTTGGAAAAATAGAAAAATATACGCATTGTCGGTTTTACTAAAACAAAACCATTTCAGTGCATCCATAATCATATTATTTTCGACCGAGGTTTCACTAGTCGCCTTTTTCATAAGTAATAAAAAGTTATTTCAATGACGAACCATAAATAGTAAAATGATACATTATTTAAAATATTTTAAAGACTTCAGTATTTATATTTATTACACTGGTTTACAAATTTTCATTTTGAGAAAACTGCTGATATGCAAATAAGTGTTTCTTATGCAACTTTTTATGCTGATTCCAAATATGTAATCCAAATTTTTGTATCACGTCAGGATTTTTGCAGTCGACATTTATTAATGTAGAAAAAAGTCAATTAAACCAACAACAAAATGTACTTCGGTCATGCAGAAAACTATTGATATATACAAAATTATTAAAAAAAGCAGATTTATTTTAATTTATTGTCTTCTACTGTACGAATTGTCTTTTAAGTGATTTGTGCTTATGAGCAGCGCCAGGATTGTGGCGTTTACCGACCAGCAATAGTTCACATCATATTCGCGTTCCATCGACCTTGGTATCGACTCTCCATTGCACAAATGTCTTGATGGAATCTTTCTCACCCTGCTCTTTCACTGTACACCAAGATTTTCAGGAAAGCAGTCTACATGGGAGTCCAAAAAAGTGCAACTTTACACTCATGCGCAACCCCAAGCCTGAAATTTGGCTATCATGTTCTCAACAAGACTTTTGTAATTGTCGGATTTAAAGTTTCCTAAAAAATTGTTGACAACATCTTTGAAGGCATTCCAGGCTTGTAGCTCAACTGTGGCCAATTTACATGAAAATTCCTCATCAGTCACTTCTCTGATCTGCGGTCCAACAAAGATGTTGATACCTGCAGTCAATTTCGCTTCACTTAAATGGGGAAATTTTTCTGCCAAGTATTGAAACCCAGAGCCAGTATGGTTCATATTCTTGACAAAAGCTTTCATTAACCCTAATTTTATATGCAGCGGTGGAAGGAGAACTCGATGTGCTTCCACCAAAGGCTTTAACTTTACACTGTGGCTTCCTGGAGTGAATTCTTCTCTCGCTGGCCACACTTTTTTGGTATAATGCTCAGAGTCTGCTCTGCTATCCCAGAGGCACAAAAAACATGGAAATTTTGAATACCCTCCTTGGAGTCCCAATATGATGGCTATGACCTTCAAATTCCACATATCAACCACTTGTGCTGGTCATAATTCAACGAACTGAGCAACAGTTTCATGTTTTCATACGTTTCTTTTAATGTTACTGAGTGTGCCACTGGAAGTGATGATATTTTATTTCCATTAAAATAGAAGAACTGCTTTCATACTGCGCTTGAGGAATCAATAAACAATCTCCACTGATTAGCATCGTAAGCAATTCCCATAGATGTGACAAGGCCTTCAATATTATTACAATATAACAATTCTTGCTTACTTGAAAAAAACTGTACAAATTCTGTCTCTCGACATCTGCATACCCCTACGCTAGTATCAGGAGTGAGAAGGTTTCGTTCTTGTAAGCAGGATGCAAGCAGTTCAGCTGATGACTTTGGAATGGTTAGATCTCTAACTAGATCATCAAGATCTTCCTGAGTAAAAAGTTTTGGTGTGACATCTTCTTTAAAATCAGGATCAAGAACATCACTACTGTCTTCAGAACTTGAGCTGTCATCACTTTCAAAATCATCCAGCTGAGTAGGAGGTGTAGGCACATGAATGTCATCGCAATGTTCTACAGGCCTCAAGGCTGACGGTACATTAGATATAGAATCATGTGTCTGCTTTTTTGTTGAATCCTACAACATTCGTCATGCAAAAATAGCAGTCCGTCATATTTCGAAGGCTCACGAAATCATAAGCACACCAAATGGCATACTTTTCACTTTACCTTTAAACCACTTGCCAAGAGTTACTTCACAGAGTTTACAGCAAATAACATGAGGCGCCCATGTTTTTGTCCTGGTCTCCAGTTTACATCCAAAGTATGCATGATAATATTTCTTTGTTAAATTTGATATTTTCTTCTTCTCAGCCATTGTGCAAAATCGTCCACAAACATAACAAAAACTGTTCCGAATTCGTACAATGTCTTGGCATTGTGAAATTGTTTAAAATTTAAAATCAGCTAATCAAATATAATCTTAAACACATAAACAACAGCAATAAAATATTCAATTAAACTTGAGTTCAAACATAAAATGATGACGTAAGCTGCTTATGATAAGCATAAAATTTGTAAACGACAAATTTGTGGTTTTCTCAAAACCTGACGTGATACAAAAAGAAATAAGTACATCAAAATTTATCATTTTTAATAAGCTTTCAGAAATTCATAATGTTTTGCTTGCAGTTTTTTTTATGTAAACCAGTGTTATTTGTGAATTCAGCGATTATTCTGACCCGGGTAATAATAACCCGATTTTTATTCGACCCCGTCCAATAAAGACTGATTGTTATTCAGACCCGTGGCAAATATGCACTTAGCTTAGCTATACATAAACTTTATTATTGTTTTTTGTTTATTTTTTGATAATTGTTTGAATTGTATGATTTAACTGTTACTTGCTGCTAGGGACTGTGTATTATTATTTTTTCGGGTTCCGTCTATAGTTTATATATAACTAAGCTAAGTTCATATTTCACGGGGCCGAATAACAATCGAATTTTATTGGGACCCGTCCGAATAGCCACAGCCTTATAAATTTATCTACTCTATTTCAGCTATTCTATTTGTAATAAAATTGTTAAATACATAAAGTCACCATTTTGTTTTTAGTCTATTACAAACTCGCGGTCAAATAATATATGAAATGACGCGTTCTATTTGTCGTTGCAGTAAAAAAATTTATGAAAAAAAACTGTTTTAACTTTATATATAACAAAATAACATGCCATTAAAAAATTTCGGAGGGTAAACAAGATTTAAAACGAGTACAAAACGATTCCCCATTAAAGATGGCTTGTGGTGATGTGCGTGCACGCTATTATTTAAATCCTGTTACTGTTGTGGCGTTCGTAAAACACATGACAACATGACAACATTTAAAATTGTAGGAGGCAAACAATCAAACAAATTTGGAATTTTAAAGCTAAAATAAAAAATCTGCTGTAAAAAACAACATTTAGGAGCCGTGGAGCCGCCAGATTTTTCGGCTCTGGGCTCCAGCAAAAAGTAGCGGCTCCTCGGCTCCGCAAGCCTGCTTAGTGCACTGTAAATATCTTTTTTATCGTTCTAACTCTGAGCACTGTAAATATTGACATCTCGTAGCATTGAATGTATTCACATATCTTATCAGTACAACAATTCGCTTTGGTAGACCAAGATGTGCTACCCTACCCCAACCCCCACCCCTAGCATCACTTCTCACCAGCATGGCTCTAGGCTCTATTGTCCATTCCCCCTGTAGTTTGCACCTACATGCAGCGAACAAAGGGTCTTATCTCAGATTACCAAGCAGGTAAATAAAAAAAACTACCAGATTTGTTTCGTATATTAAATTGTACACACCTTTTGTATCCGTTTGAGTAAATAAATCAATGTTTTTATTCCTTTAACTGTTTCATAATGGCGTAGAGCAGTGGTTCTTAAATTGTGTATCCGCGGACCCCTGGGGCTCCGCGAAGCCTTTACTGGGGGTCCGCAAAGCCATTTGAAAAAAATTCATCAAAATATATACATATATAAAGTAAATCTGTGCTGGGATGGGGGTCCGTCAAAAAACTTTATTCAAGTGGGGGTTCGCGGAGTGGCATAAGTTTAAGAACTTCTGGCGTAGAGCGTTAGGCCAATCTCTGATTTTATTTTTTGGGGTTGTAAAAAAGAGGGAATAAACAGGAACAAGAGGAATAAAAATCAGCAAAAGTTTGTGATCGTAAAAAAAAATTATTTATTTTTGAGCCCCATGTTTACCTATTAAGATTACTACTGTCCATTAATTAACAGGAAATAATCCATACAACACAATCAATCAATCAATCAATAAATCAATACTGTCAAGATAGCATAGAGTAGGTGAACGAGTTCAGGTCGGCGTGTATGTTTTGGAAGGTGTGTATACTGTTGTGCGCTGGGGTAAAACGTGAAACTTGTGTGTGCTCGTAGTGGACAGTTGCAAGTGACGGGCAGCGCACAGTTTGGTGACTTTTATGTTACATTCGCCCTTTGCCATATAATAGGATTATTCACAGACATGATGGTTGGTATGAGTGTGGAAGGATGACCGTCCTGGAGGTAGGCTGTGTAGTGTAGATCAATACGTTGTATAATGTATTACAAAAAAATAGCATTGTGAAGTTATGTCATTATGTTGTTTGTTACGTGTAGGCCCTGAATTGAACTTAACCTGTCGGAATAGTGCTTAGTCATTGGGACGTGCGCCTTGACAGCCCTGAGTCGACTGTAACCTATCCGAATAGTACTTAGCGAAGGGCCAGGCCTGACGTGCATCTTAACAGGCCTGATTTGACGGACACGTAGCCATCCTGGAGGGAGCTAAGATCTAGCTCCAGTCTGGAGAGATCACTGGACAGTATACTGTAATAGCTGATGTTTTAGAATATAGTCTTAGTGTATGTTAATACTATTGTTTCTATGATGTATTAATTTAACGAATCGATGGAGGAAATTGACACATAATTATTATATTTCCTGTATAGTAATGTATCAGTGGCATTAAACTTATTTGTTTGAATATTTAACAAGAGTCATTGATTGGTATATGTTATATATTCACTTGGCCATATATATTTAAATATAAATTGTGTATGTCCAACCTACAGGGACCTGGTGAATCTCTCGCCAAAGTACCCCTAGACCACGAGTTGTTCCTATTGGGTTGTGACAAATACAACACAATCAATCAATCAATACACTACAAATCATCCAATCAATACACCACAATCAATCAATACAACACAATCAATCAATCAACACACCACAAGCAATCAATCAATACAACACAATCAATCAATCAATACAACACAATCAATCAATCAATACACCACAAGCAATCAATCAATACAACACAATCAATCAATCAATACAACAATCAATCAATCAATACAACACAATCAATCAATCAATACAACACAATCAATCAATCAATACAACACAATAAATCAATCAATACAACACATTCAATCAATCGATACAACACAATCAATCAATCAATACACCACAAGAACACCCAATCAATACACCACAATCAATCAATCCAATACAACACAATCAATCAATCAATACAACACAAGCAATCAATCAATACAACACAATCAATCAATCAATACAACACAATCAATCAATCAATACAAACACAATCAATCAATCAATACAACACTGTTAACGAATATTTTCTATTTATTTAAAAAAGTTTTGGAAAAACCACAACCATGGGGTATCTAGAAATAACATTAACTAGGGAAAGTTCATTGATAAAAGTCAGTAATGAGTGGAATCTCTTTTTTTTTTAAATAAAAATAAAAGAAAAACACAAAGTGAAGAACTTAAATGAAGTTTTTAGTTCAAAATATGTTTAGACTTTTATATTGATCGAATTTTATAATTGCTCAAGTAGCGAAAAAAACTTAACTTATTATGACATTTTGTCTTATTATTGGCAGCTGGGTTGTTTATTATGACATTTTGTCTTATTATTGGCAGCTGGGTTGTTTATTATGACATTTTGTCTTATTATTGGCAGCTGGGTTGTTTATTATGAAATTTCGTCTTATTATTGGCAGCTGGGTTGTTTATTATGACATTTTGTCTTATTATTGGCAGCTGGGTTGTATTTATTATGACATTTTGTCTTATTATTGGCAGCTGGGTTGTTTATTATGACATGTTGTCACTATTGGCAACTGGGTTGTTTATTATGGCATTTTGTCTTATTATTGGCAGCTTGGTTGTTTATTATGACATTTTGTCTTATTATTGGCAGCTGGGTTGTTTATTATGAAATGTTGTCTTATAATTGGCAGCTGGGTTGTTTATTATGACATTTTGTCTTATTATTGGCAGCTGGGTTGTTTATTATAAAATGTTGTCTTATTATTGGCAGCTGGGTTGTTTATTATGAAATGTTGTTTTATTATTGGCAGCTGGGTTGTTTATTATGAAATGCTGCTCCTATTGGCAGCTGGGTTGTTTATTATGACATGTTGTCTTATTATTGGCAGCTGGGTTGTTTATTATGAAATTTTGTCTCAATATTGCTAAGCTGGGTTGTTTATTATGACATTTTGTCTTATTATTGGCAGCTGGGCTGTTTATTATGAAATGTTGTCTTATTATTGGCAGCTGGGTTGTTTATTATGAAATGTTGTCTTATTATTGGCAGCTGGGTTGTTTATTTCTTTGTTTGTTTTAAATTCTCTAAAACGTCATTTCCTTTCATTTTTTTTTCAATGTCTAACAGAATACAGAACAAATGTGACTTTATTGTAAACACATTCATATCTAGGTCACATTTTTTTTGTTTTTCACGTTTGAGCTTTAAATATTAATTCTTTGCTTTTCGTTTGAGGCTGGAAAAAGAGGAGTGGGGATTAGAAGCAAATCATTTTCAACTTATGTTTTCGTGTGTGTCATGTAATTTATGTATGTCATCGCAGAAGCGGAAGGAAAAAATAAATGTATTAGTGGCCAATAGGGAATTTCCGGAACCATGAGTGACACATAACAGCTGATGTTATCAACAAGTTTTATTTACTAAGTTCTCTTCAAGTTTAAATGTTTCTTTTAAAAGTTTTGATTTATTTGAATCTTTATGTTAGAATCGACAGCATATTATTTTTTTCCCGCCTTTTCTGTGTCTGCTGACGTCTAAGCAGGACATGGATCACTGACTTGCCCTGCAAAAAGAAAAAGTGAAAAGAAAAATAACAGGGTGTTAAGATCGCAGTGTCCAACAATACCACAGCTACCCTACCCCCCTCCACCTCGCTTTGCCATTTCATGTTCCCCACCCCCTCATCCCCACCCCCTAGCAGAGCGTAAATCAAAGCGCTGCTTGGGAGCTGGACAAAAGGTGCGACCAACAAACAACAAACTCTTCTGGACTCGTAAAAAACGTCCGAGTCGGGATTTGATGTCTAAAACGTCCTCTCTCCCTATTTCCCCACCACCCACCAGATTCAGGGGCCAGAACCCAGAAGTCCAATAGAAACGAACGAGCAGTTTTAAGTTAGCTTAGTCAGTGTTAGATTAGTCAGTGTTAGAATAGTCAGTGTTAGAATAGTCATGTTATGTTAGAGTATAGAGATATAGTCGTACAGTCACGGGTAAATTTTAATAAAGTGCATTATTTTAATGTTTCAAATTTTAATCAGTGTTGGCTTATCTGTTTATTTGACTGCATGTTTATTGAGTATCTACAAAAGAGCCCGTAACACAGGTTTAATAAATTGATCCATTTATTTAAAAAAATATCTTGTAAACAACCAATTATTTATATATACTTATGTCTATGCTATATTTAATTCGAAATGGCTGGTTTGATATCTATGTAAATATATAATAAAAACAATAACGATTTTGGCTGTTAAATCGAAAATAAAGAATTATTACAACAGTATTCCAGTTTAAAATACACCTATGAAAAATCGATTCCGCCTCGGAAACCAAAATAACCTAGCCTAATGATCAAGCATAAGGGGATATAACCTATGCAAAGGTTTCGCAGGGTACAGCTTGTATATATATATATATATATCCTCCGTCCTCTCCCACCTTTAAAATATATATATATATATATAATTTTCATTTAGAAATAATTGATAGGAAAGTCGCTCTTATTGAAAGTAATTGCCTTGCTCCCCCCACCCACTACAACCCACCCCATCCCCCTCCATTAGGATCCTTCTGTCTTTGTCGAGTCAGTAAAAGTATTTATAATAAGGTTTTGTACAAATTACGAGAAGAGGATAGTCGCTTGACTGTTGGGAGGTCGACTTGATAGTCTATGACCTAGTGAAAGTTGGTTCAAGTCCCACAAGTCCACCCAGCTTTAAATGGGTGCCTGACTATAAGTTCGTGAAGTTAGTGGCTGGGGCGTTGTGCTAACCACACAATCCCTTCATATGACGAGGTTATAGAAACAGATGAATTCTACAGTCTATATGCCGAGGTTATAGAAACAGATGAATTCTACACTTCATATGCCGAGGTTATAGAAACAGATGAATTCTACACTTCATATGCCGAGGTTATAGAAACATATGAATTTTACACTTCACTAAGCCGAGGTTATAGAAACTGATGAATTCTACACTTCATATGACGAGGTTATAGAAACAGATGAATTCTACACTTCATATGCCGAGGTTATAGAAACAGATGAATTCTACACTTCATATGCCGAGGTTATAGAAACAGATGAATTCCACACTTCATATGACGAGGTTATAGAAACAGATGAATTCTACACTTCATATGCCGAGGTTATAGAAACAGATAATTTACACTTCATATGCCGAGGTTATAGAAACAGATGAATTCTACACTTCATCTGCCGAGGTTATAGAAACATATGAATTCTACACTTCATCTGCCGAGGTTATAGCTACAGATGAATTCTACACTTCATCTGCAACGATGTCTCTATAGAGTTTAAGGAAAAATTGCATTTTTTTGTTTAATAACTAAAAGTACAAACTCAACAAAGGTCTGAGACGATTCGCTACTAAAGAATGTATTGAATGGTTTGAAAGTAAACTCAAGTGGGTAACAACAGATTCATATTCTGGCAAGCCTCAAACAAGGAAATGGAGATTGGATGACACTCGGTTAAAATGGGTTTAGTATTGGAAGGAGTGGCGAGGGTTGCATCAGAGGGGAGTCCAGTTGTCGAACAGTATTAGGGGCACCAGATGTGTAATCGCTGGTATTGGCGGAGGTTCCTACAAATGCTCATTGGGGTACCCCAAAAAGAGGAATAAGACAGATATGTTGTCAGTCCGTTTATTGAAGATGTGCACACAGTTATATTTACAGACATATAAAGACAGACGTACAGTCACCACACAAGACATGTACAGTAGGGTGATAACAATTTTCATTATTTTTCAAAACTAAATATGAAACCCCTTACATTCGAGGAACAATTGTATGTAGATGACAGTAGCAACATTATTTTTTTTTAAAATCGAAAAAGTTCCCCACCTTTCATTTTTGTTTTCACAAAACGCGCAGTTTGACTATCAGTTTCAATTTCACACTGAATTTTTACATGATTTTCTAGACAGCTTTTAAGCACATTCCAGTTAGTTTTTCCATTTGTTTACAAACAAGCGCATCTACCCTCATCTTCTAAACAGAATAGGGATCCAAGAATTCCATCTGTTGAAAAGCTAATCAATCTCACATGGATGCCGACAAACCGTCAAATTCTTGGAAACTTCACTTTTCTGTTCAATAGCCAGAAACGGCGACTGGATCGAATCGAAATTATTATTACGGATATAGAATTGCTCTTTGAGGGAAATTCTAGACTTTCCACTATTATCCAGCGCACTAATCAGAAAGAAAATCAATTGTCTGTTTGATTTATATGACAAAAACAAAAGAAACCGTCTGATAAATTTACTCCAACACTTTCTAGTTATTCGATGTCACCAACGTCAATGGAAAATGGAAAAGCAAGGAGGATAAAGAGCTCTACCAGAGGCAAGTTAAGAGTGGAGGAAAGATTATTATTCAATGGTCAAACAAGCCCCTTTAGAATCAATCCACCCAAGAAACGAATCCGACTATCCAAACTTAATCTCAAGCCAGCTCTTCTCAATCGCAACCTACACAAACACATACAACTACCTTACAACCTACACAAACACATACAACGGTCTTACAACCTACACAAACACATACAACTGTCTCACAGCCTACACAAACACATACAACTGTCTCACAACCTACACAAACACATAAATCTGTTCCACAACCTACACAAACACATACCACTGTCTCAGAATCTTCGGATTCTAAAACCTCTGCTTCACCGACTCGACAACCTATTCTTTCACGTCATCTTCAACAAACCGAAATACCAAAGAGCAAGCACTAAAAACAGCGGGTTTGCTAGTACTAAAAAGCAACATTTCTACACATAAAGCATATGACGTTCTTGCAACCATTGCTGAAATTGAGATCATGATGTGCCGGTTCCGGGTCAGGCGGGTGTTTGAAAACGAGTAATCTCTGAAGGGACGGAAAATGAAAACCAAAAATTTTCAAAAAACTGAAGCAAAGAATCCTATTGTCTCCAGTTTGATGGTAAAAGAGTGCAAGGGGAAGAGTATCAAGTAGTTATGCTGAAAATATGACAACTGAAATAAAACCCGGTACTCTTAAATGTGATGTCTTGAGCAAGGTCTTTCAGAAGCCACAATATATTGACTGTCAGCACCATGTACTCAACCTCCTTCTGAAACATGTCATGAATTCTTATTCAAGAACCAATGAGCCAACAAGAACTCAACTATTCCTTCATTGACAAATTAACGCAAAACTATGCCACTCTTCAGGCTGATTACCACCTCATTGTGACAGATGATGTTAGCAAGGCGAGAACCCTGGATGGCGAGATGATTTCAAGTTCTTTATATGAATTATGTCTTAACAAAACAACTTCACGTTGGCTCCTGCATCAGCTGGAAGAAACTACCAAATTTACACTAGGCAAGATGGAACTCTACATGCGATATATACTATTATAGCATTATTTCTGATACCAAAGTGGCGCAACATCATCGCTCCTGCTTGCAACTTCATCTGCTATGAATGGGCAAATGCTTGATTCAATGTGCAACACTACAATAAAGCGTCCTTCAAATGAACTGTTTAATTTTCACTCATCAGGGTAAAATGCAAAAACGTGCTGTAAAACTGATGGAGGAACTTCATGCGAAATCGAGAAAATTTGAATTTTTGAATCTGAAGTTCATATGAACAATATGTTTTACACATTTCTTGTACATTCTGTACATATTACTAACTGATCTGTATCTTATATGTTAATAAAAGTTGATTAGTTATTATTATTACTCTTTTGAATTAAGCTAAAAAAATCTTTGTCCTTTTTTTGAAAAAATAAATATTTTTTCACTTTTTTCTTCCGAAAAAGGGGGAGGTGGGGAACTTTTTAAAAAAAAAAATCAAAAATGCAATTGATATTCTTAAATTACCCATAAAAGCCCTGATTGCAAGTGGTTTCATAAAATATTTTTGTTATCACCCTAATGTATACAGGCAGACAGAGGTAGACATACATGTACTGTCATACAGTTACAGACAGACAGTTACAAACAGATGATTACATGCATGTACAGACAGTTATAGATAGACATGTACAGACAAAAATGTAAACATAGGTATAGACAGGTATGGACAGACATTTACAAACAGGTACAGACAGACAGGTACAGACAGACAGGTGAAGACAGACAGGCATAGACAGATATTAAAAACAGGTACAGTATGACACGCACAGACCGACAGGTACAGACAGGTATAGACAGGTACTCACTATCGGCAGCCGAGTTTTGACAGACGTGGATTCTGGCGTGTTGTTCGTTCTGCCCCACGTCCTGACGGAGTGGTGGGCGTCACCGTTCCCGCTGGGTCGTGCTCAAACGGCAGTCCACCTGTGAAATTTCAAACACGCCATATGATTATAAGGGGGCTAGGACGTCAACAGAAACATCTAGGGTGGGACGACTAACTCATTATGACCATTGAGCGGGGGGGGGTATCTGACTTAATCTGTCAATTGAGTGGGGGTTCTGAGTCATTCTGACCATTGAGCCGGGGGTTCTGACTCATTCTGACCATTGAGTGGGGGTTCTGAGTCATTCTGACCATTGAGCGGGGGTATCTGACTTATTCTGTCAATTGAGTGGGCTCTGACTCATTCTGACCATTGAGCGGGGAAGGGGTTCTGACTCATTCTGACCATTGAGCGGGGGGGTCTGGCTCATTATAACCATTGAGTGAGGGGTTCTGGACTCATTTTAACCATTGAGTGGGTTCTGACTCATTTTGACCATTGAGTGAGTTCTGACCATTCTGACCATTGAGCGGGGGGTTCTGACTCGCCCGACCATTGAGTGAGGGGTTCTGACTCTATTTCGACCATTGAGTGAGGGGTTCTGACTCATTTTGACCATTGAGTGAGTTCTGACTCATTTTGACCATTGAGTGAGTTCTGACTCATTTTGACCATTGAGTGAGGGGTTCTGACTCATTTTTGACTATTGAGTGGGTTCTGACTCACTTTGACCATTGAGTGAGTTCTGACTCATTTTGACCATTGGAGGAGGGGTTCTGACTCATTTTGACCATTGAGTGAGAGTTCTGACTCATTTTGACCATTGAGTGAGTTCTGGACTCATTTTGACCATTGAGTGAGGGGGTTCTGACTTCTTTTATGGATCATTGATAGGGGTTCTGACTCATTTTGACCATTGAGTGAGGGGTTCTTTGACTCATTTTGACCATTGGAGTGAGGGGTTCTGACTTATTTTGACCATTGAGTGAGCTCCTGACTCATTTTGACCATTGAGTGAGGGGTTCTGACTCATTTTGACCATTGAGTGAGGGGTTCTGACTCATTTTGACCATTGAAAGAGGGGTTCTGACTCATTTTGACCATTGAGTGAGTTCTGACTCATTTTGACCATTGAGTGAGTTCTGACTCATTTGACCATTGAGTGAGGGGTTCTGACTCATTTCGACCATTGGAGTGAGTTCTGACCATTCTGACCATTGAGCGGGAGGGGTTCTGACTCATTCCTGACCATTGGAGTGAGGGTTTCTGACTCATTTTAACCATTGAGTGAGGGATTCTGACTCATTTTGACCATTGAGTGGGTTCTGACTCATTTTGACCATTGGAGGAGTTCTGACTCATTTTGGACCATTGAGTGAGGGGTTCTGATCATTTTGACCATTGGAGTGAGGGGTTCTGACTGGTTTGACCATTGAGTGAGGGGTTCTGACTTATTTTGACCATTGAATGAGTTCTGACTCATTTTGACCATTGAGTGAGGGGCCCCACTCATTTTGACCATTGGAGTGAGGGTTCTGACTCATTTTGACCATTGAGTGAGGGGTTCTGACTCATTTTGACCATTGAGTGAGGGGTTCTGACTCATTTTGACCATTGAGTGAGTTCTGACTCATTTTGACCATTGAGTGAGGGGTTCTGACTCATTTTGACCATTGAGGAGGGGTTCTGACTATTTTGACCATTGAGTGAGTTCTGACTCATTCTGACCATTGAGCGGGGGGGGGTTCTGACTCATTCGACCATTGGAGGAGGGTTTCTGACCCATTTTGACCATTGAGTGAGGGATTCTGACTCATTTGACCATTGAGTGGGTTCTTTGACTCATTTTGACCATTGAGTGAGTTCTGACTCATTTTGACCATTGGAGTGAGGGGTTCTGACTCATTTTGACCATTGGAGGAGGGGTTCTGACTCATTTTGACCATTGGAGTGAGGGGTTCTGACTCATTTTGACCATTTAGTGAGGGGTTCTGACTCATTATGACCATTGAGTGAGTTCTGACTCATTCTGACCATTGAGCGGGGGTTCTGACTCATTCCACTTATTGAGTGAGGGGTTCTGACTCATTTTTGATCATTGAGTGAGTTCTGACTCATTTTTAGCATTGAGTGAGTTCTGACTCATTTCGACCATTGAGTGATGGGTTCTGACTCATTTTGGACCATTGAGTGGGTTCTGACTCATTTTGACCATTGAGTGAGGGGTTCTGAGTCATTCTGACCATTGAGCCGGGGAGGTTCTGACTCATTCCTGGACCATTGAGTGGGGGTTCTGAGTCATTCTGACCATTGAGCTGGGGGTATCTGACTTATTCTGGTCAATTGAGGCCTGACTGGCCTGGACCATTGAGCGGGGAAGGGGTTCTGACTCATTCTGACCCATTGAGCGGGGTCTGCCCATTATAACCATTGAGTGAGGGGTTCTGACTCATTTTAACCATTGAGTGGGTTCTGACTCATTTTGACCATTGAGTGAGTTCTGACTCATTCTGACCATTGAGCGGGGGGGTTCTGACTCATTCCGACCATTGAGTGAGGGTTCTGACTCATTTCGACCATTGAGCAGGGTTCTGACTCATTTTGACCATTGAGTGAGTTCTGACTCATTTTGACCATTGAGTGAGTTCTGACACATTTTGAACATTGAGTGAGGGGTTCTGACTCATTTTGACCATTGAGTGAGGGGTTCTGACTCATTTTGACCATTGAGTGAGTTCTGGACTCATTTTGACCATTGAGTGAGGGGTTCTGACTCATTTTGACCATTGAGTGAGTTCTGACTCATTTTGACCATTGAGTGAGGGGTTCTGACTCATTTTGACCATTGAGTGGGTTCTGACCATTTTGACCATTGAGGAGTTCTGACTCATTTTGACCATTGAGAGGGCTCTGGACTCATCTTTTGACCATTGAGTGAAGGGTTCTGACTCATTTTGACCATTGAGTGAGGGGTTCTGACTTATTTTGACCATTGAGTGAGTTCTGACTCATTTTGACCATTGAGTGAGGGGTTCTGACTCATTTTGACCATTGGAGGAGGGGTTCTGACTCATTTTGACCATTGAGTGAGGGGTTTTGACTCATTTTGACCATTGAGTGAGTTCTGACTCATTTTTGACCATTGAGTGAGTTCTGACTCATTCTGACCATTGATTGAGGGGTTCTGACTCATTTTGACCATTGGAGGGGTTCTGACTGGTTTCTTAATCTGATGGAGTGAGTTCTGACTCATTCTGACCATTGAGCGGGGGGGTTCTGACTCATTCCGACCATTGAGTGAGGGTTTCTGACTCATTTTGACCATTGGAGGAGATTCTGACTCATTTGACCATTGAGTGGTCTCTGACTCATTTTGACCATTGAGTGAGGGGTTCTGACTCATTTTGACCATTGAGTGAGGGGTTCTGACCATTTTGACCATTGAGTGAGGGGTTCTGACTCATTTTGACCATTGAGTGAGGGGTTCTGACTCATTTTGACCATTGAGTGAGGGGTTCTGACTCAATTTGACCATTTAGTGAGGGGTTCTGACTCATTATGACCATTGAGTGAGTTCTGACTCCATTCTGACTATTGGAGCGGGGGGTTCTGACTCATTCCGACCATTGAGTGAGAGGGGTTCTGACTCATTTTGATCATTGAGTGAGTTCTGACTCATTTTTAGCATTGAGTGAGTCTGACTCATTTTGACCATTGAGTGATGGGTTCTGACTCATTTTGACCATTGGAGTGAGTTCTGACTCATTTTGACCATTGAGTGAGGGGTTCTGAGTCATTCTGACCATTGAGCCGGGGAGGTTCTGACTCATTCTGACCATTGAGTGGGGGGTTCTGAGTCATTCTGACCATTGAGCGGGGGGTATCTGACTTATTCTGTCAATTGAGGGGCTCTGACTCATTCTGACCATTGAGCGGGAAAGGGGTTCTGACTCATTCTGACCATTGAGCGGGGGGGTCTGGCTCATTATAACCATTGAGTGAGGGGTTCTGACTCATTTTAACCATTGAGTGGGTTCTGACTCATTTGACCATTGAGTGAGTTCTGACCATTCTGACCATTGAGAGGGGGGGTTCTGGTCTACCCGACCATTGAGTGAGTGGTTCTGACTATTTCCCTGACCATTGAGTGAGGGGTTCTGACTCATTTTGACCATTGAGTGAGTTCTGACCATTTTGACCATTGGAGTGAGGGGTTCTGACTCATTTTGACCATTGAGTGGGTTCTGACTCATTTTGACCATTGAGTGAGTTCTGACTCATTTTGACCATTGAGTGAGGGGTCTTGACTCATTTTGACCATTGAGTGAGTTCTGACTCATTTTGACCATTGAGTGAGTTCTGACCATATTGACCATTGAGTGAGGGTTCTGACTCATTTTGACCATTGAGTGAGGGGTTCTGACTCATTTTGACCATTGAGCGAGTGGTTCTGACTCATTTTGACCATTGAGTGAGGGGTTCTGACTTATTTCGACCATTGAGTGAGTTCTGACTCATTTTGACCATTGAGTGAGGGGTTCTGACTCATTTTGACCATTGAGTGAGGGGTTCTGACTCATTTTGACCATTGAGGAGGGGGTTCTGACTCCATGGACCATTGAGTGAGTTCTGACTCATTTTGACCATTGAGTGAGTTCTGACTCATTTTGACCATTGAGTGAGGGTCTTGACTCATTTTGACCATTGAGTGAGGGGTTCTGACTCATTTTGACCATTCAGTGAGTTCTGACTCCACCCTGACCATTGAGCGGGGGTTCTGACTCATTCCGACCATTGAGTGAGGGCTTCGACTCATTTTGACCATTGAGTTAGGGGTTCTGACTCATTTGACCATTGAGTGGGTTCTGACTCATTTTGACCATTGAGTGAGTTCTGACTCATTTTGACCATTGAGTGAGTGGCCCTGACTCATTTTGACCATTGAGTGAGGGGTTCTGACTCATTTGACCATTATGAGTTCTGACTCATTTTGACCATTGAGGAGTTCTGACACATTTTGACCATTGAGTGAGGGGTTCTGACTCATTTTGACCATTGGAGGAGGGTTCTGACTCATTTTGACCATTGAGTGAGTTCTGACTCATTTTGACCATTGAGTGAGGGGTTCTGACTCATTTTGACCATTGAGTGAGTTCTGACTCATTTTGACCATTGAGGTGAGGGGTTCTGACCTATTTGACCATTGGAGGAGTTCTGACTCATTTTGACCATTGAGTGAGTTCTGACTCATTTTGACCATTGAGTGAGGGGTTCTGACTCATTTTGACCATTGAGTGAGGGGTTCTGGACTCATTTTGACCATTGAGTGGAGGGTTCTGACTCATTTTGACCATTGAGTGAGGGGTTCTGACTTATTTTGACCATTGAGTGAGTTCTGACTCATTTTTGACCATTGAGTGAGGGTTCCTGACTCATTTTGACCATTGATGAGGGGTTCTGACTCATTTCACCATTGAGTGAGGGGTTCTGACTCATTTTGGACCATTGGAGGAGTTCTGACTCATTTTGACCATTGAGTGAGTTCTGACTCATTTTGACCATTGAGTGAGGGGTTCTGACTCATTTTGGACCATTGAGTGAGTTCTGACTCATTCTGACCATTGAGCGGGGGGTTCTGACTCCATTCCGACTCATTGAGTGAGGGTTTCTGACTCATTTTGACCATTGAGTGAGGGATTCTGACTCATTTGACCATTGAGTGGGTTCTGACTCATTTTGACCATTGAGTGAGTTCTGACTCATTTTGACCATTGAGTGAGGGGTTCTGACTCATTTTGACCATTGAGTGAAGGGTTCTGACTCATTTTGACCATTGAGTGAGGGGTTCTGACTTATTTTGACCATTGAAAGAGTCTGGACTCATTTGACCATTGGAGTGAGGGGTTCTGACTCATTTTGACCATTGGAGGAGGGGTTCTGACTCATTTGACCATTGAGTGAGGGGTTTGACTACTTCTTGACCATTGAGGAGTTCTGACCATTTTGACCACGAGTGAGTTCTGACTCATTCTGACCATTGATTGAGGGGTTCTGACTCATTTGGACCATTGAGTGAGGGTTCGACCATTTTGACCATTGAGTGAGTTCTGACTCATTCTGACCATTGAGCGGGGGTTCTGACTCATTCCGACCATTGAGTGAGGGTTTCTGACTCATTTTGACCATTGAGTGAGGGATTCTGACTCATTTTGACCATTGGAGTGGGTTCTGACCTTATTTTGACCATTGAGTGAGGGGTTCTGACCCATTTTGACCATTGGAGGAGGGGTTCTGACTCATTTTGACCATTGAGTGAGGGGTTCTGACTCATTTTGACCATTGGAGTGAGGGGGTTCTGACTCATTTGACCATTGAGTGAGGGGTTCTGACTCAATTTGACCATTTAGGTGAGGGGTTCTGACTCATTATGACCATTGAGTGAGTTCTGGACTCATTCTGACTATTGAGCGGGGGTTCTGACTCATTCCTGACCATTGAGTGAGGGGTTCTGACTCATTTTTGATCATTGAGTGAGTTCTGACTCATTTTTAGCATTGAGTGAGTTCTGACTCATTTTGACCATTGAGTGATGGGTTCTGACTCATTTTGACCATTGAGTGAGTTCTGACTCATTTGACCATTGAGTGAGGGGTTCTGAGTCATTCTGACCATTGAGCCGGGAGGTTCTTGACTCATTCTGACCATTGAGTGGGGGTTCTGAGTCATTCTGACCATTGAGCGGGGGTATCTGACTTATTCTGTCAATTGAGTGGGCTCTGACTCATTCTGACCATTGAGCGGGGGAAGGGGTTCTGACTCATTCTGACCATTGAGCGGGGTCTGGTCTATTATAACCATTGAGTGAGGTTCTGACTCATTTTAACCATTGAGTGGGTTCTGACCATTTTGACCATTGAGTGAGTTCTGACCTATTCTGACCATTGAGCGGGGGGTTCTGATCATTCCGACCATTGAGTGATGGGGTTCTGACCATTTCCTGACCATTGAGTGAGGGCCTGGACTCATTTTGACCATTGGAGGAGTTCTGACTCATTTTGACCATTGGAGGAGGGGTTCTGACTCATTTTGACCATTGAGTGGTTCTGACTCATTTTGACCATTGAGAGTTCTGACTCATTTTGACCATTGAGTGAGGGGTTCTGACTCATTTTGACCATTGAGTGAGTTCTGACTCATTTTGACCATTGAGTGAGTTCTGACTCATATTGACCATTGAGTGAGGGGTTCTGACTCATTGACCATTGAGTGAGGGTTCTGACTCATTTTGACCATTGAGTGAGGGTTCTTGACTCAATTTGACCATTGAGGAGGGGTTCTGACTTATTTCGACCATTGAGTGAGTTCTGACTCACATTTTGACCATTGGAGTGAGGGGTTCTGACTCATTTTGACCATTGAGTGGGTTCTGACTCATTTTGACCATTGAGTGAGTTCTGACTCATTTTGACCATTGAGTGAGGGGTTCTGACTCATTTTGACCATTGAGTGAGTTCTGGACTCATTTTGACCATTGAGTGAGTTCTGACTCATATTGACCATTGAGTGAGGGGTTCTGACTCATTTTGACCATTGAGTGAGGGGTTCTGACTCATTTTTGACCATTGAGTGAGTGGTTCTGACTCAATTTGACCATTGGAGGAGGGGTTCTGACTTATTTCGACCATTGAGTGAGTTCTGACTCATTTTGACCATTGAGTGAGGGGTTCTGACTCATTTTGACCATTGAGTGAGGGGTTCTGACTCATTTTGACCATTGAGTGAGGGGTTCTGACTCATTTTGACCATTCAGTGAGTTCTGACTCATTCTGACCATTGAGCGGGGGTTCTGACTCATTCCGACCATTGAGTGAGGGTTTCTGACTCATTTTGACCATTGAGTGAGTTCTGACTCATTTTGACCATTGAGTGAGGGGTTCTGACTCATTTTGACCATTGAGTGGGTTCTGACTCATTTGACCATTGAGTGAGTTCTGACTCATTTTGACCATTGAGTGAGGGTTCTGGACTCATTTTGACCATTGAGTGAGTTCTGACTCATTTTGACCATTGAGTGAGGGGGTTCTGACTCATTTTGACCATTGAGTGAGGGTTCTGACTCATTTTGGACCATTGAGTGAGTTCTGACTCATTTTGACCATTGAGTGAGTTCTGACTCATTTTGACCATTGAGTGAGGGTTCGACTCATTTTGACCATTGGAGGAGGGGGTTCTGACTCATTTGACCATTGAGTGAGGGGTTCTGACTCATTTTGACCATTGGAGTGAGGGGTTCTGACTTATTTTGACCATTGAGTGAGTTCTGGACTCATTTTGACCATTGAGTGAGGGGTTCTGACTCATTTTGACCATTGAGGAGGGATTCTGACTCATTTTGACCATTGAGTGGGTTCTGACTCATTTTGACCATTGAGTGAGTTCTGACTCATTTTGACCATTGAGTGAGGGGTTCTGACTCATTTTGACCATTGAGGAAGGGTTCTGGACTCATTTTGACCATTGAGTGAGGGGTTCTGACTTATTTTGACCATTGAGTGAGTTCTGACTCATTTTGACCATTGAGTGAGGGGTTCTGACTCATTTTGACCATTGAGTGAGGGGTTCTGACTCATTTTGACCATTGAGTGAGGGGTTTTGACTCATTTTGACCATTGAGTGAGTTCTGACTCATTTTGACCATTGAGTGAGTTCTGACTCATTCTGACCATTGATTGAGGGGTTCTGACTCATTTTGACCATTGAGTGAGGTTCTGACTCATTTTGACCATTGAGAGAGTTCTGACTCATTCTGACCATTGAGCGGGGGGTTCTGACTCATTCCGACCATTAAGTGAGGGTTTCTGACTCATTTTGACCATTGAGTGAGGGATTCTGACTCATTTTGACCATTGAGTGGGTTCTGACTCATTTTGACCATTGAGTGAGGGGTTCTGACTCATTTTGACCATTGAGTGAGGGGGGTTCTGACTCATTTGACCATTGAGTGAGGGGTTCTGACTCATTTTGACCATTGAGTGAGGGGTTCTGACTCATATTTTGACCATTGAATGAGGGGTTCTGACTCAATTTGACCATTTAGTGAGGGGTTCTGACTCATTATGACCATTGAGTGAGTTCTGACTCATTCTGACTATTGAGCGGGGGGGGGTTCTGACTCATTCCGACCATTGAGTGAGGGGTTCTGACTCATTTTGATCATTGAGTGAGTTCTGACTTATTTTTAGCATTGAGTGAGTTCTGACTCATTTTGACCATTGAGTGATGGGTTCTGACTCATTTACCATTGAGTGAGTTCTGACTCATTTTGACCATTGAGTGAGGGGTTCTGAGTCATTCTGACCATTGAGACGGGGAGGTTCTGACTCATTCTGACCATTGAGTGGGGGGTTCTGAGTCATTCTGACCATTGAGCGGGGGTATCTGACTTATTCTGTCAATTGAGTGGGCTCTGACTCATTCTGACCATTGAGCGGGGGAAGGGGTTCTGACTCATTCTGACCATTGAGCGGGGGTCTGGCTCATTATAACCATTGAGTGAGGGTTCTGACTCATTTTAACCATTGAGTGGGTTCTGACTCATTTTGACCATTGGAGTGAGTTCGACTCATTCTGACCATTGAGTTAGGGGTTCTGACTCATTCCGTCCATTGAGTGAGGGGTTCTGACTCATTTCGACCATTGAGTGAGGGGTTCTGACTCATTTTGACCATTGAGTGAGAGTTCTGACTCATTTTGACCATTGAGTGAGGGGTTCTGACTCATTTGACCATTGAGTGGGGTTCTGACTCATTTTGACCATTGAGTGAGTTCTGACTCATTTTGACCATTGAGGAGGGGTTCTGACTCATTTTGACCATTGAGTGAGTTCTGACTCATTTGACCATTGAGTGAGTTCTGCACTCATATTGACCATTGAGTGAGGAGTTCTGACTCATTTTGACCATTGAGTGAGGGTTCTGACTCATTTTGACCATTGAGTGAGTGGTTCTGACTCAATTTGACCATTGAGTGAGGGGTTCTGACTTATTTCGACCATTGAGTGAGTTCTGACTCATTTTGACCATTGGAGTGAGGGGTTCTGACTCATTTTGACCATTGAGTGAGGGGTTCTGACCTACTTTGACCATTGAGTGAGGGGTTCTGACTCATTTTGACCATTGTGAGTTCTGACTCATTTTGACCATTGAGTGAGTTCTGACTCATTTTGACCATTGGAGGAGGGGTTCTGACTCATTTTGACCATTGAGTGAGGGGTTCTGACTCATTTTGACCATTCAGTGAGTTCTGACTCATTCTGACCATTGAGGGGGGGTTCTGACTCATTCCGACCATTGAGTGAGGTTTCTGACTCATTTTGACCATTGAGTTAGGGAATCTGACTCATTTTGACCATTGAGTGGGTTCTGACTCATTTGACCATTGAGGAGTTCTGACTCATTTTGACCATTGAGTGAGGGGTTCTGACTCATTTTGACCATTGAGTGAGGGGTTCTGACTCATTTTGACCATTGAGTGAGGGGGTTCGACTAATTTTGACCATTGAGTGAGGGTTCTGACTCATTTTGACCATTTAGTGAGGGGTTCTGACTCATTATGACCATTGAGTGAGTTCTGACTCATTCTGGACCATTGAGCGGGGGGGTTCTGACTCATTCCGACCATAGAGTGAGAGGGGGTTCTGACTCATTTTGATCATTGAGTGAGTTCTGACTCATTTTAGCATTGAGTGAGTTCTGACTCATTTTGACCATTGAGTGGGTTCTGGACTCATTTGACCATTGAGTGGGGGTTCTGACTCATTTTGACCATTGGAGTGAGGGGTTCTGACTCATTTTCACCATTGAGTGAGTTCTGACTCATTTTGACCATTGAGGAGTTCTGACTCATTTTGACCATTGAGTGAGGGATTCTGACCATTTTTTGACCATTGAGTGGGTTCTGACTCATTTTGACCATTGAGTGAGTTCTGACTCATTTTGACCATTGAGTGAGGGGTTCTGACTCATTTTGACCATTGAGTGAGGGGTTCTGACTCATTTTGACCATTGAGTGAGGGGGTTCTGACTCATTTTGACCATTGAGTGAGGGGTTCTGACTCATTTTGACCATTTAGTGAGGGGTTCTGACTCATTATGTCCATTGAGTGAGTTCTGACTGTTCTGACCATTGAGCGGGATGCTGTGTGTTTATTATATGATATGACCCATACACACGCCATCAATTTACTCAAATAAATAGACTATCCTAGACTGAAGAACATTGACAGAGACTTCTACAATGCTGTGTGTTTATTATATGATATGACCCATACACACGCCATCAATTTACTCAAATAAATAGACTATCCTAGACTGAAGAACATTGACAGAGACTTCTACAATGCTGTGTGTTTATTATATGATATGACCCATACACACCCCATCAATGTACTCAAATAAATAGACTATCCTAGACTGAAGAACATTGACAGAGACTTCTACAATGCTGTGTGTTTATTATATGATATGACCCATACACACGCCATCAATTTACTGAAATAAATAGACTATCCTAGACTGAAGAACATTGACAGAGACTTCTACAATGCTGTGTGTTTATTATATGATATGACCCATACACACGCCATCAATTTACTGAAATAAATAGACTATCCTAGACTGAAGAACATTGACAGAGACTTCTACAATGCTGTGTGTTTATTATATGATATGACCCATACACACGCCATCAATTTACTCAAATAAATAGACTATCCTAGACTGAAGAACATTGACAGAGACTTCTACAATGCTGTGTGTTTATTATATGATATGACCCATACACACGCCATCAATTTACTCAAATAAATAGACTATCCTAGACTGAAGAACATTGACAGAGACTTCTACAATGCTGTGTGTTTATTATATGATATGACCCATACACACGCCATCAATTTACTGAAATAAATAGACTATCCTAGACTGAAGAACATTGACAGAGACTTCTACAATGCTGTGTGTTTATTATATGATATGACCCATACACACGCCATCAATTTACTGAAATAAATAGACTATCCTAGACTGAAGAACATTGACAGAGACTTCTACAATGCTGTGTGTTTATTATATGATATGACCCATACACACCCCATCAATTTACTCAAATAAATAGACTATCCTAGACTGAAGAACATTGACAGAGACTTCTACAATGCTGTGTGTTTATTATATGATATGACCCATACACACGCCATCAATTTACTCAAATAAATAGACTATCCTAGACTGAAGAACATTGACAGAGACTTCTACAATGCTGTGTGTTTATTATATGATATGACCCATACACACGCCATCAATTTACTCAAATAAATAGACTATCCTAGACTGAAGAACATTGACAGAGACTTCTACAATGCTGTGTGTTTATTATATGATATGACCCATACACACGCCATCAATTTACTGAAATAAATAGACTATCCTAGACTGAAGAACATTGACAGAGACTTCTACAATGCTGTGTGTTTATTATATGATATGACCCATACACACGCCATCAATTTACTGAAATAAATAGACTATCCTAGACTGAAGAACATTGACAGAGACTTCTACAATGCTGTGTGTTTATTATATGATATGACCCATACACACGCCATCAATTTACTGAAATAAATAGACTATCCTAGACTGAAGAACATTGACAGAGACTTCTACAATGCTGTAGAGCGCGTGCTGTGATGTTGGTCTATTTTAGGTTACCTCTTATTGTCTTATAGACATTTAGGAAACGGTGCGATTCAATAAACATGAATATTGTAAATGCATTTTGATTTTCATGTAATAATATGTCAGTATCAATTATCATCTTATAATGTCTATTTTACTTTCGGGTCATAATATGTCAGTATCAATTATCATCTTATATTGTCCATTTTAATTACGTGTCATAATATGTCATTATCAATTATCATCTTATAATGTCTATTTTAATTTCGGGTCTTAGTATGTCAGTATCATGTATCATCTTATAATGTCTATTTTGAAAATTGTCATGTCATAATATGCCAATATCATTTGTCATTTAATAATGTCCATTCTAATACTCTTGTCTAAATATTTTTAGTTTGAATATAAAAAAATACAGGTTCCCCACAATGCTATGTTTTACATTGTTTGTGTCGTCGACCAGGAGTGGAATCTGAATATTTAGTTTCCTAAAGTAAAATGCTTCAAACCAGGGGTGTAATCTGACATATACATATAAGCCAATTCTCTAAAATATTGCACATAAAACATGAAAATGTATGAACTAAAAATTCATCTTCAGAATGTAATCTGTTCAGACATCATACAGTTTTTGTCTCTTAAAATTTATTTTCCAAACTGACTCTTAAAAGGTGATATATGAAAAGGAGAGGGGGGGAAGCGGAAAGAGCCCCGGAAAGCGTATTGACTGTCTTCCCCTACTACAGGCAAACACTACTCTCTTCACTATCCTCTACTTATGATCTGTATGTTGTGGGTTACGGCTCTATTCCAGATGTATCCAGTCACCTATGTGTCCGTGGTGCCTCCAAGGCCATTGCACTTTTGGCTATAGTGGTGATGAAAGAAAGGCACCATAAAACCGTCCTATGAGTAGTCTAAAGGATCTGACAGATAAACATATCATCTTTCAGGTGATATTAAAAATCATATTTAGAAGGTTAAAAGCTGTCTTTTGAAGGTTAAATTATAAGGTTAAAAACTGTATTTAGAAGGTTAAATTAGAAGGTTAAAAACCGTATTTAGAAGGTTAAATTACAAGGCTAAAAACTGTATTTAGAAGGTTACATATAAAGGTCAAAAAATATGTTTTCCATGCATAATCTACGATTATATTCCATTAGAAAATAAATTCTTGAAAGAAATGTACCTACTTGGTAGACACTTAGATCAACAATGGACGAGACTATACCTTCCCTGTGACACTGATACTTGACGAGAGTATACTTTCCCTGTGACACAGATACTTGACGAGAGTATACTTTCCTTGTGACAGATACTGGACGAGAGTATACTTTCCTTGTGACAGATACTGGACGAGAGTATACTTTCCTTGTGACAGATACTGGACGAGAGTATACCTTCCCTGTGACACAGATACTTGACGAGAGTATACCTTCCCTGTGACACAGATACTGGACGAGAGTATACCTTCCCTGTGACACAGATACTTGACGAGAGTATACCTTCCCTGTGACACAGATACTTGACGAGAGTATACCTTCCCTGTGACACAGATACTGGACGAGAGTATACTTTCCTTGTGACAGATACTGTACGAGAGTATACCTTCCCTCTGACACAGATACTTGACGAGAGTATACCTTCCCTGTGACACAGATACTTGACGAGAGTATACCTTCCCTGTGACACAGATACTTGACGAGAGTATACCTTCCCTGTGACACAGATACTGGACGAGAGTATACTTTCCTTGTGACAGATACTGGACGAGAGTATACCTTCCCTGTGACACAGATACTTGACGAGAGTATACCTTCCCTGTGACACAGATACTTGACGAGAGTATACCTTCCCTGTGACACAGGTACTTGACGAGAGTATACCTTCCCTGTGACACAGGTACTTGACGAGAGTATACCTTCCCTGTGACACAGACACCTTTCTTTTAATGGCAGTTGTCGTGGAAGTGAGTTGCTAGACCAACAACAGTGAGTATAAATATGACACCTTTATGAATAATGGAATTAAAGTATTAACATACCACAATCATACAACCAACAGGTGGGGTATACGATCTCTCTGTTGAACTGTTCTTCTGTTTTTTTGACTCAGCCTATCAAATTTCTTTAGTAAGTTAATATACCATTTTTTTTGTTTCTAATGTAGGCATATGAATCTCCTACATCCAGTACTCGTAGTTGTAGCACAAACGAGACCAACTTCAGTCAAACACTTTGTGCATTATTTGCTACAATCAAAACCATGAAATGGGTTATTGAAAGTAAACGAATGTCTGTATTTGTTTATTTTGTCCAGTGAGTTCTGTGAAGTGAACGCCTAAAGATTTCATTAAATATCGATAAAAACAGAAGAGCAAAACTTGATGAATGTTTCACATTGTGCCAAAATACTGTAAAAACATAATTACATTTTTCTGTTCAAGTTTAAGATCGGGGCTAGAGGCAGATGTTTTAATACTATCAGCTTGCACAAACAAATGACAATCTGTACAACTAATTACAGGAACAAACAAAGTTGATCTCTTTACTAAAATTATCATTTAAAAAAACCGTTTGTTTTCATTTTAAGGTATCAAGGGCATAAAAATCATTCAAACATAACACAGAGGAATGAGTTGTATCATCTAGATATATTGTAAGATTCATGAGCTAGTCTAGTTTAAATGACATAATTATGATAGTCTAATCTAAAATGATGTAAATGTAATTGTCTAGTCTTAATGATGTAAATATAGGCCTAATATGCCTTTAATATGATATAAATAAAATAGTATAGTCTAAATGATATAAACACGATAGTCTAGTCTAAAACTATAAATATAAAACAGTCAGACCTATTTTATTACACATTTTTTTAAATTTCACTTTCCTGTTAAAATGAGGCCAGGTTACTTTAGGTAACGTGTAATAGGCCAGGTTATTTAAGGTAACATGTAATAGGCTAGGTTACTTTAGGTAACGTGTAATAGGCTAGGCTATTTAGGGTAACATGTAGTAGGCTAGGTTACTTTAGGTAACGTGTAATAGGCTAGGCTATTTAGGGTAACATGTAGTAGGCTAGGTTACTTTAGGTAACGTGTAATAGACTAGGCTATTTAGGGTAACTTGTAATAGGCTATAGAATTACAGGACTGGTGTGTGTTTGATAAGTGTGCTCTATTTAAGTGTGCTTTATTTAATCCATCAAACATGGACAATTTTGATTTTGGCACTGATCAACTTCGAAGATTAGCAAACCTTATTGCTTGGGAGGTTAGAAGAAATATTCAGAGGTGAAGCTACGTATTTGTGGAACTTTTCAAGCTTCAAGTGCAGACTGTGAGATAGGATTCAACTTAATGAATGAAATTAAAACAAAAATGTTAAATAACTTGATGTAGATCATTTGGAACATTTAATGATAATTAAGTCATGTTTATTAGCTAAAGATGTTATTAACACAGATCATGTATATGACTTTTGGAAAGCAGAAAAAGGAAGAAGGGAAAATTTAATTATTACAAAATAAAATTGATTTCAATTCTTGTATTGTAATTTGTTTTCTTTTTTATCTTGTATATCTAAAAACTTATCAGTTTATTTCTTTTTTTTGGTTGCAGTTTCACCATTTTTAAATAGTATTTCTTTTACCTAATCATATTTACTGCAACCATATTTTTTTTTAATTATAAATAATTCATTTACAAAAGCTTTATAAAAATGTCCTACATATAAATACATGGAAGCTTCCCATGCGGTTGACTCTATTATCTTATTATTTATTTTCTTAAATGACAGTAATTGTATTTGTATTGCGTGTCGTGCAATTGGCGTACATTTTACATAACATTGAATTTTCGGCTAACAAAATTTCTTTTTGACGCCCAACCCCCAAATTCTTAGAGGGAACATTGCTCAGCACCTTAGAGGGACATTGCTCAGCACCTTAGAGGGAACATTGCTCAGCACCTTAGAGGGAACATTGCTCAGCACCTTAGAGGGAACATTGCTCAGCACCTTAGAGGGAACATTGCTCAGCACCTTAGAGGGAACATTGCTCAGCACCTTAGAGGGAACATTGCTCAGCACACGGGCCAACTTACGACTATGTCGGTTTTAGCCTGAATAGTGTTTGGGAAATTACTTGAATAGTTAAATAACATCATCCGCTTAATCTCCGTTAAGTACAGCATAATGAAATACGACACTAAATGCTGATCCAGTATATTAAATGGTAGCATAATACACAAGTCATTTCTTCTCTGTCTCAATTTATACCAAATTATTTATGACAAGGCTGTGTCTCGTGATAGAATGCAATGACCAACAAACAATAACAACAATAGCTTATTAATATTATACACACAATGTTTAATGAGTTTGAAAAAAAACAACAAAAATTTTGACTCATCTTAGTTGTACAATAACATAACTAGTGGAAAAGCTTGCCGAAGCTGGCTGAAATAAATCCGACAGAAGAGATAACAAAGAAATATTCAAAATACTGCTATAGAAAAGAACATATGGCCTTTATTGCCATGAACAGGAAATGATATGAACAGAAATAACAAAGAAATGTATGAAATGTATGAAAAACTGTAATAGAAAATAACATTTGGCTTTTATTGACATGAACATCCTTGTAAAATACGCATGCACCGCACGATATGAAAAAAAGCTATCCACGGTTACAATGCATACACCGCACAATATGAAAACTACCCGTGGGAGACACTCGCATAGATTAGACGATTATGTATTTAAGGATAGTTTTTAAATCTATGAATAACATCAATCGTCATAACTGTTAGAGTGACAAAAAAGAAATAACTATTTTTTTTTATTTAATATCACCAAAAAGAGTTCAGCTTCAGAGCCTAGTGATAGAGCACCAGTTGTCAGCTATAATTAGAGAACTAGTTGTCAGCTATTATTAGAGCACCGGTTGTCAGCTATTAATAGAGCGCCAGTTGTCCGCTATTATTAGAGCGCCAGTTGTCAGCTATTATTAGAGCGCCAGTTGTCAGCTATTATTAGAGCACCGGTTGTCAGCTATTAATAGAGCGCCAGTTGTCAGCTATTATTAGAGCGCCAGTTGTCAGCTATTATTAGAGCGCCAGTTGTCAGCTATTATTAGAGCGCCAGTTGTCAGCTATTATTAGAGCGCCAGTTGTCAGCTATTATTAGAGCGCCAGTTGTCAGCTATTATTAGAGCGCCAGTTGTCAGCTTTTTTCGGAGCGCCAGTTGTCAGCTATTATTAGAGCGCCAGTTGTCAGCTTTTTTTTAGAGCGCCAGTTGTCAGCTTTTTTCGGAGCGCCAGTTATCAGCTTTTTTCGGAGCGCCAGTTGTCAGATATTATGTCGAGATCCATATGAACCCCGGCATAGGGCTCACAAAATGTTAAGTTTTTATCTCGCTGCAGTAATAAAACACGCAATGGCTAAAGTAACAACCAAAGTCACAATCTCAAAGTGACAAAAGATAAAACAAGCAATTTAAGTCTTTTCCGTTTCCAAAGGACATTTTAGAGCATTTTCGTGTAAGCAGTGGCTACGGTTACGCCGGACGAAATCCATATTTTTTTCCGGGTTACAGCCATAGATTTTTGCTCCACGTGTATGGGTTTTGATACATAGAGAGGGAAGTAATCATGTTGAATAACTGTTACAAAAAATAATGATTACGCCCCTTTGATTAGCTTTTATTATTTATATTTAAAATATAAGAAAAACGGTACCTAAAAAAACTCTTATATTCGGCCCTGAGAGGTCAGATCGCGAAATGGACTTTTGACGTACACTTGGCAGGCCAAGACCTACAAAATGATATATACATCATGGGTCTAGGACTTATGGTTGCTGAGATATAGGGCGCTCCTTTATTAACCCCGGGAGGCCCAGTGGGTCACGGGTGCCCCAGCAACTTTGAAATAAAATTGCGAATCTTCTAAATCATATTTTAAGTTTTCTTTTTGATGCAGTATCTATGTTTAACTATCACTTGACCTAAGGGAGATCATTCAAACGAACAACGACAAATATTTATGTCTGTAGCACGATGCTTTTGAAGCCACATTCTGGAAAAAAAATCTTCGTCTACCCCCCATCACTTTGAAGGCTGAATACTTTTTTATAAGGTAAGAATTATTTCTGAAAATGTTGTTTTCTTATAGTTTAAAGATATAAGAATGCATCCACCTTCAATTTTTACAAAAAAAATGTTTCATTTTACCTCAAAATGACTGTACAATATCGTTGAGTCACCGGTGACCCACTGGGCTTTAGTGGTAATATTTTTTTTTTTAAAAATACAAGTAACATTAGTGAATTGTTTATTATATTATTTATTCTTTGCATTTAATCTGTTGTTATATTAAAGTTTTTTATCAATGTATATTATTTACATTTGTTATATTTTCTTTTATTTTTATACTTGTATTATGACAAAAAAGTACTATTTTACAACTGAATTAACAATTTATTTATTCCCTTCTTTTTCTTCAATTAGCTAAGATGGCTTCAAGTTACAAAAAATTTTACAAGGCTGAAGAAATTCTCAACATCCTTGATGCCATAAATCCAAACGATAGTGATTTAGATGATGATTCTACAGATGATGAAGAAGATATACTGGACTTTCCTTATCTTGCCCAAGACTTCAATTCGACCATCGATCCTACGTTAGTGATAATGAGTCAGAGCCTGACGAACAGCAACCATCAACTTCTTCCCCACCCTCCACATCTAAAAGAAAAACCTATTCATGGAGGAAAGCTATATTTGAAACCCCTGACATAGAATTTAGAGGAGAAACTCAAGAAATATTTGAAGAAGATGCGACAAAGTCTCCGATTCAATACTTCAAAGAATATTTAACGAACAATATGTTAGATCTTCTGGTTACCATGACCAACCAGTACAAAATCACAGCTGATAACTTTTTTACCAGCTTGCCACTCTTGTCAGCATTACAGAAAATAAATATTCACTACATTGGCACTGTAAGACCTAATAGAATTCCAGGATGTCTTTTATTGAGTGAATCTGAATTGAAAAAGAAAGGGCGTGGTACAATGGACCAATGTATTGAAAAAAATACAAACATTGTAGCAGTTCGGTGGTATGACACTAGAGCTGTAAATATATTGTCCACATACTCTGGTAAAAACCCCACCAACTATGTGACACGATATGAAAAAGCTCAAGGGAAACACATTCAGGTAGAATGCCCTGCTGTCATCAAACTTTACATTGAGCAAATGGGGGGTGTGGATCTACATGACTGCTATGTAGCAAAGAACTCATACAGAATGAAATCCAAACGCTGGTATATTTATATATTCTGGCAAACGATTCGAATGATGCTGGTGAATGCCTGGCTGTCATATAGACAAGTCTGTAAAATTCTCGGAATTAGTGGCAAAAATATTATGACACAGAGATCTTTTCAAGGAAAACTTGCTTCCCTCCTTGTGGATATGAATTCCTGCAAAAAAACTAAAAGAGGGAAACTAAGTAATACACCTACTCCCCCAAGGAAACGACAAAGACAACTGATGCCACAAGATGAGGTGAGAACTGATGGATTTTATCACTTTATGGTGAAAGCCAGTGGTCGTCAAAGGTGCAAGATTTGCAGGAAAAAGTCACCAAACTTATGTGAAAAATGCAATGTATATTTATGTTTTACAAATGAAAGTAATTGTTTTAAACTATTTCATTTAAGTTTGTAGTATAGCCATTCAATTAAAGTAATTTGAATCTTTTTCTAAATAGTTTTTATGAATTTTCATTAAAAAAATTTTTTTTACCACTAAAGCCCAGTGGGTCACCGGTGGAACAAATTGGAAAAGTAGGTCAGGGTGACATTTTTTTTTTCAATTGATTTGGGTTATATGGCCTTCAAGTAGCTAAATTACCAAAGGAAATAATATTCCTAGCACTGGAACATAGTGTGGGCCTCCCAGGGTTAATATAGCTTATATAGTAAAAAACGGTACTTAAAACGCCCCCTTTTTCGGCCCTCAGAGGTCAGATCGCGAAATAGACTTTTGATGTACACTTGGCAGGCCAAGACCTACAGAATGATATATACATCATGGGTCCAGGACTTATGGTTATTGAGATCTAGGGTGATGACGGACGGACGGAGAGACAGACAGACAAAACGGGGACAATAGAGTATTTTTTTCGAAAATGCTCTAAAAATAGGAAGGTAATTTAATATAAAGTCTTTATCAATTTGGAGCAAAATTTTAAAAAGTAAAGACTGTTTCACTTTTGAAAGTACCGGTTTGTCGTGCGGTGTAAAGCCTATTATATAGGCCTGTAATAATTATATTTGCCTCGACATTTATTTTAGCATAATTAACTGGCCACTTTAGGAATTAGATTTAGCAGACGATATTAAAGACAGACGACCACAGAGACTCATTATGGAAGGACGTTTTTATTTTATATCACATCATTCACTCTACAATATTATGCGTGTATTTCATATCAACAGAAAGCCAAATATTTACATTTGAAATATATTTAACACCAGAAAGAGGTCAGCTACATTATATTTATATATATCTATATCTATCTATATATATATATCTATATCTATATATATATATATATATTAGGGCTTCTGATTAAACTGCGTTAATTTGCGATTAACGCGTCAAAATAATTTTGCGATTAAAATTTTTAACGCAACACCTAAATGCGTCAATTTTACCTAAATGATGAAAGTTCACCAAAAACGATAAATAACGAATTTCTCTCAACAATTTAAAGTTATGTTCCATTGAGTTATTAAGTAGATTTACCATCACAATAGCGGGGGGGGGGGCGAGTAATACATTTTAATAAGTAGAACAAAAAAGCAGAGGGGGGCCAGACAAAACGCAGGGGGGCCCGGCCCCCTGGCCCCCCGCACGCTACGGGCCTGGTACAAAGTGTGTTTTCTTATCCAGTTACACCTAAAACAGAATCAGGCTAATCATATTTTGAAATTCGTCTGTTTTCTTTATTTGAATTCAATACTAAGTAGTCTTCTAGAATAAACTTTCAACAAACTTTTAGAACTTTTTACGAGTTGTCATGCTAGTCATACAAGTATAAAAGTACATGTGACTCGAGCCAACATTTCAGTTTATGTTATTGCTGAGTAAGATAATAAAAAAATCGTTGTTAGAGAGCAAGTATTGATTTAGACAGCATCAAGAGGTTGTTTGCACCAAGCAGATGAATGTTGCTACTGTGTGGACAATTTATAAAGAAAAGAGCCAGCGAATATTTTGTGAAAGCATATCGTAAGTTTTGCGAGGCCTACAAGACATACTGCGACATCAAGACAAATCATGGGCACTTAATTTCATATGCGAATACTGCAAGACAACTCTTGAAATTAAGGTAAACATTTTCTGCTCACTTATATGACAGTGCTTTAAATTTAAGAGATTCAATGATTTAGATCTTGTACTGTTTAAGGAGTTGCTATTGACTAAATTTTCACATACATCAAAGTATTAAAGTAAACTATGTTATATGCTAATATCATGTACTGTATTAAGTAATATGTAAATTTACCTGCTTTTAAATTTATATAATTAATTATATCTGCTATGTTACAGTCTGGCACATAGGCGAAAAGAGAGCCATGAAGATTGCTATCCCGCAAATATGGCGGGTACCCACTGTTTGATACTTCTGCGACCAAACGTCGCACTGGCAAGAATGCACCTCAAATCGTTTATCCAGACATTCCTGCTTCAATTGCCCCAGTACCACATTGTATCGAGCTGCCTAATCCCACTTCCCGGAGTGGGATTAGCCAACTTCAAGAGAAAGCATTCATTCAGATAAAACACTTTCACATTAATATGTTGATGAAAAAAGCAAAAACAATGCTGACATTGCTTCATTAGTCAAGTATTCTTGAAGCGCACTGCGCTAGAAATGGTTCACGTTAATGTCCATTCTGACTTTAAAAGTTCTGTCCACCGCAAGTTCAAATAACTCCTCTTTGATGTCATCAGAAAGTTCAGCTGTCTAAACTATTTTTAATATAAGTATTTCTTACTGTACAATTAGTTCTGGGCACTTTACAATAGTTCTGGGCACTTTACAATAGTTCTGGGCACTTTTCGTTTAAATTTCAGGAAAACATAGGAGGCTTTCAAATATCGGAGAATTTGAACTATAGGAAAATTTCAACATATAGATTCAGCAAATTTTCGATTTTTGAGTCTTCAAGAAGAATTAGTTAGGAAGATTGCAATCAGGCCCGTAGCGTATGGGGGGCCAGGGGGCCCGCCCCCCTGCGTTTTGTCTGCCCCCCTGCTTATTTGTTCTACTTAGTAACATGTATTGCCTGCCCCACCCCCTGCTATTGCCTGGCCCCTGCTGTAGAAAGCCTGGCCCCTCCTGAGAATTTTCACGCTACGGGGCTGATTGCAATATGTCAACGAAATTGTTTTCTCCAATATATAAATATTTTATATGAAGAACGTATTATGTATATGAAAGATAATATGTTGCTGTTTTGTCCTTGAAGTTTAAATTTCAACTTGTTGATATTTACAAATAAATCGGCAAGTTAGGAATAAATTGCAATAGTAGGCATCCGAATTTGACATTTTTTACAAATCTTCAGCAGTACATATACTTGTACTTTTGTTGTATGAAGTACATATACTTGTACTTTTGTTGTATGAAGTACATATACTTGTACTTTTGTTGTATGAAGTACATATACTTGTACTTTTGTTGTATGAAGTACATATACTTGTCTTTTTGTTGTATGAGCTGTCTTGCTTGGACGTTTCGTGTTTAGCACTTATGTCTCATTGACACACACCCTTGTTTTTACTTGCTAGATCAGTGGTCGGCACAGTGCGGCTCCGGAGCCGCTTGTGGCTCTTTGGCTCCTTAAGTGAGGCTCTGGCTTTTATTTTTTATTTAGAAGATGTCATTCCTTGTCTGCAGCAAACATAATGAAAGCAAGTAATCGAGTTTTATATGTACACAATTTTAAAAAATGGATACACAACGATTAGGAATGATTTATCTCAGAATGAGTTAGATTAGAAGAATGGTAGATGTCGCTCCGTATTGTGGCAGAATGATTGCTTTATGTGTCTCTGCGTGTTGTGGCAGTATGATTGATGTATGTGTGACACCGTGTTGTGACAGTATGATTGATGTATGTGTCACTCCGTGTTGTGGCAGTATGATTGATGTATGTGTCGCTGCGTGTTGTGGCAGTATGATTGATGTATGTGTCACACCGTGTTGTGGCAGTATGATTGACGTATGTGTCACACCGTGTTGTGGCAGTATGATTGATGTATGTGTCGCTGCGTGTTGTGGCAGTACGATTGATGTATGTGTGACACCGTGTTGTGGCAGTATGATTGATGTATGTGTCACACCGTGTTATTTAGTGTAATAAAAGTTTACTAAACAAGCAGATTTGGGTCCCACTATTTTTTTGGCGGTAAAACGATGGATTTAGCGTGGGTGGAACTACCTATAAAAGGAACTGTGCTGTGATTATTAAAGAAACGACGAACAAGAGACATCGAGAGAACAGGTCGAATAGGACGGAGAGGATGGACAGAAGAAGTGGAGAACCCCAGGTCTGTTGATGCAGCGAGTTCGTTATCAGCACATCGCCGGCGATAACAAGTAGACTCGTTTAACTGGATTAGTTGTACGCAACTAGGCATAATGGACTTTGTTTGTTTTAGCCTGGACTTATTATAACCTGTACATTGTAGACTGTGAATAAATCTTATTAATCAACTAACGAACCCACTTATCCTTTAGTGCCTAACTAGAGAGATTTTGGAAGTTCGCAACAATATTTAGCTTTTGTTACAAAAAATATTTAGTTTCATAAACTTCCACTCTATTTTATCAATGGATTCATTACATATAGCTGTTAAAACATTCCTCTGATTTAGATGTTTAAAATTAGAAAATAATCAAATCAGTTCTATTCATTTACAAATTGCAATATGTTTTAATGGCACTCGTCTACATGTATAGATTCTACATGAAAATACCAGATTTTAATAATTTCTATGTATCAACGCCATGCAAAATTTTATTGAAATTGAATTACATTTTGAGGTTGCTCATCGAGACTGAAGTTTGTGGTATCTTCTTTAATGACATGAATTCTTATTATATAAACATTAAATTAAAAATTATCTTAAAATAAACATTAAACGTTAATTGCAGCGAATTAGACATGCTGAAATGTTAAATAACATAAAATATAATGATATGCAACAGTTATTGATTGTTTATTCTTGTATACATTGTATTATAAACATAAGCAATACACTATACTAATGATCGTCAGTTCAAAGCTTCTTAGATAACTTCAGTGTACTTTTCTTCAAATTTGACACTCCCTGTCTGTGATCTTCTAAAACTTGCTGGGATCTCTGCATTTCAGATTCCGTTTTAGTGATTGACTTATTAAATGATGACATCAGTGCAACTGACAGCTCGGCTGCATCATTGACGCCTGAAAGGAATAAAAAATACTCTTAGATTCAGCAAATGACGGCAATAGATCCCAGGATACTGGATCATCTTCATCAAAGCTGGTATCAATACCGACTGAACGCATTGCACATAGTGATGAGGTACCTACAAAGTGATGCAGTTAGTGCAATTCTTCACTTTAAACACTCGATCCGTCCAATCATCACCAGTCTTCAGCATCGCTTCATAAACTTTTTCAGAAAACAACGCAAGGAAGATCACCTCTGGACTACTATACAAAAGATGGCTTTCAAATTTACTTTTCGCAGCATCAGACACCATTTTGTTTATGACATATTTTTCGTGAGATCTGCTTGAATAATAATAGTCATGCTCATGATTATATTAAATAGACTGAAACCACAGGCAGAGCTAATCATCTCAGAAGAGCAAGCTGGCTTCAGAGCAGGAAGAAGCACAACGGAACAAATCTTTAACCTGCGAATACTCTGTGAAAAATATCTGCAACATTAAAGCGGTCTGTATAACGACTTCATCGACTTTAAAAAAACGTTCGACAGAGTGTGGCATGCAGCACTGTGAGCAACCATGCACAAATTCAACATTAATGCAAACCTTATTGAAGTTATCAAAAAATTGTTCGACGTAGCAACTAGCGCGGTACTCTTCAATAGTAAACTGGGAGATTGAATTAAAACTACTGTTGGTGTCAGACAAGGATGTCTACTTTCCCCCATTCTCTTCAACCTCTTCCTTGAAAGGATTATGACGGATGTGCTAGAAGACCACACCGGAACTGTCAGTATCGGAGGGAGAACCATAACCAACTTGGGCTTCGCCGACGACATAGACGGCATAGCTGGCAGCGAGGACGAACTGCAAGAACTCACTGCAAAACTAAATAAAACAGCAGAGGCGTATGGTATGGAAATCAATGCCGGAAAAACTAAAGTCATGACAAATAGAGCCTTCAAAAACGACAATCGGATAAATGGGCAAAAACTTGAAGTTGTCTCCTCCTTTGAATACCTTGGGGCCATAATATCCAACGAAGGATCAAAGCCAGAAATTCTTGCCAGATTGGCCCAGATAACAGCAGCTCTGAACAAACTTAAACACATTTGGCAAGGCAACAAACTATCGCTGAGATCAAGAACTCGACTAATGCGCTCTCTGGTGACATCGGCCTTCCTGTATGGGTGTGAAACTTGGACGCTTAATAGAGACCTCCAAAGAAGAATAAGTGCGCTGGAGATGAGATGTTTCCGCAAGCTATTGAACATCTCATACACAGAACACATAACAAACGAAGAGGTGCGCAATAAAATATCGGCTGCCATCGGCCCTCACGAAGACCTTCTCACTATAGTCAAGAAGAGGAAACTGCGATGGTATGGACACGTTGCGAGATGTGAAGGTCTTGCAAAGACAATCATGCAAGGTACAACCAACGGAAGAAGGAAAAGAGGAAGACAAAAGAAAAGATGGGAAGACAACATCAAGAATGGACCGGCCTGTAGTTCATCGACTCCCAAAAGGCAGCTCAGGACCGGAAAAAATGGCGGGAACTGGTTTTCAGTCAACAACGGTGCCCCAACGACCCACCCACGGGTTAAGGGATAAAGAAAGAAGAAGAAGAAAAGATGAATCACCCTACCCCTCCCTCCCCAGAGAAATATCAGGGGTTAGAAGGTAGCTAGGATACCCTCCCAGAGTACCAGATTAAAGCCCATTGTACGTTACTCAAACATACCGAATCAAAGACAATATTTATAAACTAGTATTTTAGCCCGTCGAACGATGGATGGAATTCTGTACTTTTTATAAAAAATTTTGAAATAATGTGCACACAAAAACAAAATAGCCTTCCCAATATATCTTAATACAGAATCACAATAGATAACAGACGGACATTTTTTGAACAGCAAGGCTCGTCCATTTTTTCAATACAATTAAACTCAGCTGTCAACAACCAATTAAACTCAGCTGTCAACAACCAATTAAACTCAGCTGTCAACAACCAATTAAACTCAGCTGTCAACAACCACAACACTATTGTTAGCGAGTGGTGAACGGCAACTCAAACTACAAACAGTCTGCGACTATATCTCGAGGTGTTAATCCTCTTCCGGGTCGAAAGCAAGTCACGTGATCGGTTAGGTCGGAAGCAAGTCACATGATAACTTTATCAAATACCATTGGTGGAAAAAATAACACACACTTGTCTTTTATTAAGTAGATAATATGTCCTCGATCTTACAGGTCCAGAGAAATAATTCTAAAATTGTGAGTACATTAAATATCTATCAGCAACAAATTAAATTGACAACTGTAAGTACATCAAATATCTAATAACAGCCAACAAAAGTGACACCTGTAAGTACATCAAATATCTATCAACAACCAACAAAAGTGACACCTGTAAGTACATCAAATATCTAATAACAGCCAACAAAAGTGACACCTGTAAGTACATCAAATATCTAACAACGACCAACAAAAGTGACACCTGTAAGTACATCAAATATCTAACAACAACCAACAAAAGTGACACCTGTAAGTACATCAAATATCTAATAACAGCCAACAAAAGTGACACCTGTAAGTACATCAAATATCTAACAACGACCAACAAAAGTGACACCTGTAAGTACAACAAATATCTATCAACAACCAACAAAAGTGACACCTGTAAGTACATCAAATATCTATCAACAACCAACAAAAGTGACACCTGTAAGTACATCAAATATCTAATAACAGCCAACAAAAGTGACACCTGTAAGTACATCAAATATCTAACAACGACCAACAAAAAACACCTGTAAGTACATCAAATATCTAACAACGACCAACAAAAGTGACACCTGTAAGTACATCAAATATCTAACAACAACCAACAAAAGTGGCACCTGTAAGTACATCAAATATCTATCAACAACCAACAAAAATGACATCTGTATGTACATCAAATATCTACCAACAACCAACAAAAGTGACACCTGTAAGTACATCAAATATCTAACAACAACCAACAAAAGTGGCACCTGTAAGTACATCAAATATCTATCAACAACCAACAAAAATGACATCTGTATGTACATCAAATATCTACCAACAACCAACAAAAGTGACACCTGTAAGTACATCAAATATCTAACAACGACCAACAAAAGTGACACCTGTAAGTACATCAAATATCTAACAACGACCAACAAAACAGAAAATCGACTCAAAAAGTCGGCCCACGTTCCCATGATGCTATTTACAATCAATCGATGTTGCTGCAATGCTAAATCCCAGCGTATGATGCTGCACACTGACGTCAGGTAACAGAATGAATGGCTTTCTACTCATAAGATAAGTCATGTAATCGAAAGAGTGGTTCTCTCTACTCAGTAGAGAAGTCATGTAATAGAAGGAGTGGCTCTTAACTCTGTAAAGAAGTCATGAAACAGAAGGAGTGGCTCTTAACTCTGTAAAGAAGTCATGAAACAGAAGGAGTGGCAATCTTCTCAGTAGAGTAGTCATGTAACAGACGAAGTGTCTCTCTTTTCAGTAGAGAAGTCAGGTGTAAAGGTGTTATAATTGTTATTTTGGTATTAATTCGTGCATGTGTTTGATCACAGTTTTTAACTAACTGGAGATCCAAGTTTTTTATGTTGTTATGTTGAAGTAAGAAGTGCGTCAGTTAGATACAAGCTCTTGGGCTCTCAAGACGTGCCTCTGTTTTGTAGTTAGTAATCTTATTCAGATTCTTACTCTACTAGAAGAAGTGCCTTTTGCTTAGTGTTGGTTTATCATCAAGGTCAATTAACACCACATGTTTGTATGTTTTCTATATATTGAAGTCTTCGTACAAATTAAATGATGTATCAGCGATCAGCTTGTTCATTCATTAATTGAAGAGAATGTTGAGTGCAAGTTAGGCACCACGCTACCAATCATATGCCTCCATATTTCAACAGACGGGCCCAAAGCCCACACCCCGAAATCAGGTAACAGTAGGAGTGGCTCTCTACTCAGTAGAGAAGTCAGGTAACAGAAGGAGTGGCTCTCTACTCAGTAGAGAAGTCAGGTAACAGAAGAAGTGGCTCCCTACTTAGTAAATACTATAGACCGACTAACCGTGAAGTGGGTGGGGTACACATGTAACATAATTCCTATTCAAAAAATCACGTGCTCCCTCTTAAAAATTGTCCGTTCCGGACAGACCCAGCTGCGCCAAAGTATTTGTAAATCTATCCAGATGGAAAGCCCATTATCCTGGCATGTGCACTTCCTTGTATGCAGTAGACAGATTCATTTATTCTTGTCAAGACTTGGTGTGGTCCCTCCCAGTTCTGTTGGAGTCAGGAGATCTATCTTTTCGGCTCTGTAAGCTATATGAGCATGCAAGGTCACCTTCATAGAGTCAAGATGAGTTCTCTCGTCTTTCATATTTTGTCTTCATGGCGTCGCTGGCCATTGGGATGTTTTGCGCACTGAGGAATGAATTATCTTTTATGGTTATGTGGGATTTTCACTGTACTCAGTCTCTATGGTTGGGGAATTGATGGTGTATGACTAGTTGTTGCATGGCAGTGCTCTATATGGAACAGGGGAATGATGTTGGTGTCCCAGTAATCTTGTGCGACGTATTTGTAAAACCATTCCACCTGATCTCACACTGCTCTTGGGACAGCTTAAAAGTTCTAGACCTGGTCGCAACAGTCACTGTCGTAGTGAGCTTAACTCGCGCCTGGGGCACAATAACTTTTTAGCACCTCCCCCCCCATTCAAAAACCATATAATATCATATGTAAAATATATCAATTGGCGCCCTTTTGTGAGTAGGCCCTTGCCCCCCACACTACGCCACTGCCAAGAGTGCTCTATATGGATAAAATGATTCTGACCCACTCATTCACCAAGACATCACCAACTGTCATGGCTTCTTTATTCACCAATGGAAAAACCTCTGCCCACTTTGTCAGATAATCGATAAACACCTCAATGTACCGGTTTCCTTTTTTTTTGTTTTGTTTCTAGTAATGGTCTAGCTATGTCAATAGCTAATCTTTCAAAGAAAGCTACAACGTTAAACTGCTGTATTTGCCCTCGTGGTCTGTTCCTTGGGCCCTTAAGTTTTACACACCGGTTAACCCATACGCCAATCCTATACGTCATTCCAACACGGAATAAAGGAGTGACCCAATGGATGAGCTAATAAAGGATTGACCCAATGGATGAGCTATTAAAGGATTGACCCAATGGATGAGCTAATAGAGGATTGACCCAACGGATGAGCTAATAGAGGATTGACCCAATAGATGAGCTAATAAATGATTGACCCAATGGATGAGCTAATAAAGGACGTACCCAATGGATGAGCTAATAGAGGATTGACCCAATAGATGAGCTAATAAATGATTGACCCAATGGATGAGCTAATAAAGGATTGGCCCAATGGATGAGCTAATAAAGGATTGACCCAATGGATGAGCTAATAGAGGATTGACCCAATAGATGAGCTAATAAAGGATTGACCCAATGGATGAGCTAATAGAGGATTGACCCAATAGATGAGCTAATAAATGATTGACCCAATAGATGAGCTAATAGAGGATTGGCCCAATGGATGAGCTAATAAAGGATTGACCCAATGGATGAGCTAATAGAGGATTGACCCAATAAATGAGCTAATAAAGGATTGACCCAATGGATGAGCTAATAAAGGATTGACCCAATGGATGAGCTAATAGAGGATTGACCCAATGGATGAGCTAATAAAGGATTGGCCCAATGGATGAGCTAATAAAGGATTGACCCAATGGATGAGCTAATAGAGGATTGACCCAATAGATGAGCTAATAAAGGATTGACCCAATGGATGAGCTAATAGAGGGTTGACCCAATGGATGAGCTAATAGAGGATTGACCCAATAGATGAGCTAATAAATGATTGACCCAATGGATGAGCTAATAAAGGATTGGCCCAATGGATGAGCTAATAAAGGATTGACCCAATGGATGAGCTAATAGAGGATTGACCCAATAGATGAGCTAATAAAGGATTGACCCAATGGATGAGCTAATAGAGGATTGACCCAATGGATGAGCTAATAGAGGATTGACCCAATGGATGAGCTAATAGAGGATTGACCCAATGGATGAGCTAATAAAGGATTGACCCAATGGATGAGCTAATAAAGGATTGACCCAATGGATGAGCTAATAGAGGATTGACCCAATGGATGAGCTAATAAAGGATTGGCCCAATGGATGAGCTAATAAAGGATTGACCCAATGGATGAGCTAATAGAGGATTGACCCAATAGATGAGCTAATAAAGGATTGACCCAATGGATGAGCTAATAGAGGGTTGACCCAATGGATGAGCTAATAGAGGATTGACCCAATAGATGAGCTAATAAATGATTGACCCAATGGATGAGCTAATAAAGGATTGGCCCAATGGATGAGCTAATAAAGGATTGACCCAATGGATGAGCTAATAGAGGATTGACCCAATAGATGAGCTAATAAAGGATTGACCCAATGGATGAGCTAATAGAGGATTGACCCAATGGATGAGCTAATAGAGGATTGACCCAATGGATGAGCTAATAGAGGATTGACCCAATGGATGAGCTAATAAAGGATTGACCCAATGGATGAGCTCCAATTCTGCCGGAATGTTGACGTTTTTCAAATAGTATAATTGTCTTGATAGATCTCTCATCATCATCTTTCCCCCCAAGCAGAGTGAATTCCATTTCCCCTCATTGCAATATGCTTCCGCCAATGTTTAATGAAAGACCACATGAGTGCATTAACAAATAATAGATCTTTCAGAAAAAATTCCTGAACGAACGATTTAACCACAGGTGGAAAAGAATTATAGTATGTCTCAAGATAGCCATACGTTCGGCGTCTTCAACGATAATATGTTAGCACTGCGTTGTATTCTTTCTAGATTATAAGTTAATAGTTTAGAATTGTGTTGTATTCTTTCTAGATTATAAGTTAATAGTTTAGAATTGTGTTGTATTCTTTCTAGATTATAAGTTAATAGTTTAGAATTGTGTTGTATTCTTTCTAGATTATAAGTTAATAGTTTAGAATTGTGTTGTATTCTTTCTAGACTATAATATGTTATCACTGTGTTGTATTCTTTCTAGACTATAAGATAATATGTTAGAATTGTGTTGTATTCATTGTAGACTATAAGATACTATGTTAGAATTGTATTGCATTCATTGTAGACTATAAGATAAGATGTTGAAATTGTGTTGTATTATTTCTAGACTACAAGATAATATGTTAGAATTGTATTGCATTCATTGTAGGCTATAAGATGATAAGTTAGAATAGTGTCGTTTTCATTATTGACTTTAAGATAATATATTAGCACTGTTGTATTTATTGTATACTATAAGATAATATGTTAGCAATGTAATTATTTATTCTAGGCTATACGATTTTATGTTTGCGTTAAGTTGTTTTAATTTCTGGATTTTTACATAATCTGTTAGATTTAAATTTTCATACTTGTTGACTATAAATTATTTTTTCTGTTGATATGGTAATGATGTAAAGGTCGATACATCTCACACAAAACATACAATCGTAAAATATGAACGAACATTATTTGAAGAAAAGAAAAGAACTCTTTTATTATTTGAAATAAAAATAAATAAATATAAATACCCAAAACCATGTACAAAACTTCAAGTATAACACATCTTATGTTTAGGAATCACAGAAGATCTAAAGTGTCAAACAGTTTGATACTTTGAAAAAAAAACTCACAAATTCGTTATAATTCTTTATAGCAAGCCTACAGATAAGATTAAACAAATTTATAGCAAGCCTTTAGATAGGATTAAACAAATTTATAGCAAGTCTACAGATAGGATTAAACAAATTTATAGCAAGCCTACAGATAAGATTAAACAAATTTATAACAAGCCTACAGATAAGATTAAACAAATTTATAGCAAGCATACAGATAGGATTAAACAAATTTATAGCAAGCCTACAGATAGGATTAAACAAATTTATAACAAGCCTACAGATAAGATTAAACAATTTTTCTCAGAATTCCCTCAATACATATTATTTGAAAAAAAAAATCTATGGAATCTATGCAAATTACTTTTCGTGGTAAAAATAGAAGCAAATGAAATTCTTTTAACAAAATAAATTTGCAGAATCATTCGTTTTCGTTTCATACCAGGCTCAACACTTAAATGTATGTTTCTATTTAATGTATTTTTCTATTAAATGTAAGTTTCTATTAAAGTAAAATACAATATCAAACAATTAGATAAAAATGATTTATAGAAATTACATTGACTAAATAAATGTGTGAGCGCTTGTAATGTAACAGTAAATATTGACAGAGACCTTGTTTCAAATTCTGTGTAATAAAAAAAACAGACAGATTTTAGAAAATAATTATCAATCATTAAAAACTATAAACAAAGGAAGACATATTCTATACAGCTAAGCAACGTCTCTAAATTTATGTTTATTAATGTAGTTGTCTCATCCCTTTTGATTATTGTTTTTTTTTTCGCCTTTTTGGTATGTAGGTGCCTGTGACCTGGTTATAGTAAGGTCAAACATGGAACAATATAAATGATGAAATAGTGTCTTTCACCCACGCAATAACCTTTATCTTGAGTTTGGCGCGGATCACCATCGCTATAACCTTCATCTTGGATCTGGCGCGAAATCTACCTATGCCTTGAACCATAGGTTTGAGCAGGAAAATGACGCAGTCATCGTGGGTGAACTACCTATAAGAACGGTCAGAAAAGGAGAGGGGGCCAATAGGAGACTAAAAAGGGACCGATAGTGACACACGGGAGATAAGTAGGAGGACAGTGAAGTGAAGAGTAACGGTTGTAGTGTAGTGAAATAGTGAAATGTAGTGAATCATGTGTTCATACAGAGTAGACCGGTACGTTCTGGTGGTTATCGATTATCTGACAAAGTGGCCAGAGGTTTTTTCCATCGATAAATAAAGAAGCTATGACAGTTGGTGATGTCTTGGTGAATGAGTGAGTCAGAATCATTTTATCCATATAGAGCACTCTTGACAGTGGCGTAGTGTGGGGGGCAAGGGCCTACTCACAAAGGGGCGCCAAACGGTACATTTTACATATGATATTATATGGTTTTTGAAAGGGGGGCGTTAAAAAGGTATAGTGCCCCGGGCGCGAGTTAAGCTCACTAAGCCACAGACTGTTGGGACCAGGTCTAGAACTTATAATCGAAGATGTATGTATTCATGGAGATTATAATAAGACGTTATTTATTGGCGAACTCCTCAGTTGTTAATCATTTCATTCTATTTATATGTGGATTCTTATCTGTAAATATCAAGTATTAAAGTTCAGTTGTTAATTCTCTTATATACTACAAGGAGTTGTGTAGTGGTATTATATTTCTAACACAATTGGGATACGACAGCAGTGCTTTTGGTTGTACGTTCGGAATTACGATTAATAGCGTGAATCATGTTTACATGTTTGATAAAAAAATACTGACGAAATAATATTTTGCTAACTGCTAACTATTTTACGATACTGTTTGTTAATTAAAACAAAGTATTCACGAACTAAGAGTTTGCACACGGCGGATTGTTGTTTTTTTTTTAAAACAAATACTGTTAGCACTCCGTAACTTTTGAATTATCTCCCGTAGCTATAAGAAATTAACGTGACGTAAAGAAATAATTTTACCAAACCGATCGATTAAATATTGTTTTTAAATATTATAGATGTGATGTCTATAAATAATATATATATATATATATATATATATATATATATATATATATATATATATATATATATATATATATAAGCTAAGAATTTTTTTGCAATTCTGTGTGTAAATTTTAAGGCAATTGGTGAAGAACTTTCGGAGTTATGATTAATTGCAAGATTCCGCTTTACATTTTTACATATATAGAATATTCAAGGTAACCTGGAGGTCATCATTATACTACAATAGTAATAAATGAGATAATTAATACATTAATTACATATTAACTTACAGCATGATTAAAAATATAATTCAAACAAAACAAATAAAGGTTGATATAACTCTATGAGACTCACAATTAAAACACGTACAGGTTGAGATAACTCTAGGAGACTCACAATGAAAACACGTACAGGATGAGATAACTCACTGAGACTCATAATCAAAGCACGTACAGGTTGAGATAACTCTATGAGACTCACAATTAAAACACGTACAGGTTGAGATAACTCTATGAGACTCACAATTAAAACACGTACAGGATGAGATAACTCACTGAGACTCACAATTAAAACACCACGTACAGGATGAGATAACTCACTGAGACTCACAATTAAAACACGTACAGGTTGAGATAACTCATTGAGACTCATACTATGAAGTATCATTTTATTAAAGTGTTATAATTTATAAAAGTGCAATGGTTAAAACAAAATAAATAAAAAAGTTAAAAAAAATATTTTAAAAATCTGTATAATTAAATTAAATAAGGCATTTTCAAACAAGTCTTGCTTATCTTAAATAACATTTTGAAATCAAACCTGTGAAATTTGGCAGGCTACCTCAAGTCTGATTGTTATGCGAATAAAAATGGAAATTGTAAAAATTTCTCTAACGTATTTCTTTTCGAAAAGTTTTTATTATTATCTATGGAGCCAAAGGAAAGTTTATTTTAAGACCTGCCACTTTTATTACGTAACATTAAACAAATAAAATTTCAAAATAACAGAACAACGTCAAATAAAATCATTTGATATTTTCATGATATTTTTCTTCATTATGCTTCTTTAAGTTCTATTACTAACTTACTTTGTGTTATTTTATTGAAATACTTTAACATATTTAAAGAAAATTAAATGTTTTTTATATATGTTAATGATACTAACGATTGTTAAATGCTGCTTTGTATGTTGTTGTTTTTTTATAACCTACCTCATTATAAAAATGACCTAATCTAAAAAAAAATATTAATTTTATTTGGGGTACCTGTTAAAATAATTTGTTTCCGTCACTCTATAATATTGTCAAATCTGGACACAGCTAACAAAATAAGAGAGTAAGCGTATGGTAAGGAACTCCAATAGGCAAGGTCTATTGGGTTATTGTTATTATATCCATCAAATGTCAGTTTTGTTTTAAATCCAAAATGAGGTTCTTCCAACATGGCGTCATAGTCGTCTGGTTCAATGTAACCAGTTACACCATACAAGAAAGCTTTGTTTGGTAGAGTTGACCTATCTTCTATAGCAGTTCCGTTGAGATATTCAAACCTATTGGCTGGAAACCAAGTGGGTAAACCCTGTAGAATATTTTATAAGAACTAATTGGTACATACATAACAAGAACTAATTGATACAACATAACAAGAGCTTATTGGTACAACATAACAAGAATTTGTGTAATTTTCTTTTTTTTTTAGAAGTCCCCGTTTTGTCTGTCTGTCATCACCCTAGATCTCAACAACCATAAGTCCTAGACCCATGATGTATATATCATTTTGTAGATCTTGGCCTGCCAAAAAATGACTTTTTCCATTTCGCGATCTGACCTCTGAGGGCCGAAAAAGGGGGCTTATAAAGTACCGTTTTTTACTAAATAAGCTATATTAATAAAGGAGCGCCCTATATCTCAGCAACCATAAGTCCTAGACCCATGATGTATATATCAATTTGTAGGTCTTGGCCTGCCAAGTGTACATAAAAAGTTCATTTCGCGATAGGACCTCTGAGGGCCGGGCTTCAGGGCTCCTAAGGGGCTTATATATTATATATATGGCCCCATTCTACACCTTGTACGTTCAATAACCCATTCATTTGGTGCGAAATACTGCAGCACATAGTTTCACCAAGATTTATTAAGAAACTCATCAAATGAAATAGTAAGCTTGTGTTCTGAGTTTAATTGAAAGTATCAGAGCTATGCGACAATTGACGGAGTTTTCGAACGATTAAATGACTACAACTTCAAATGTTTTCAATTATGAGTCCTATTTCAGTAACCGCAAACCACTTGTAGTTAGATTTAAGAGAAAATATTTTTTTTCAAATATAAAGAAACGTCTTTATAATATTATTTTTACAGATATATGCATTACACAATTGAATTTATAAACATTTCCAAAATTTACAAATATTTACTGAAAGCTAACAAACGTACTGATACATAACACGAAAATGCGCTAACACGTCCTGTGTCCAGAATGGAACAGGCTTAATTGCTTGTTTAAAGATGACCCTTGACTTCTGAGCATGTCATACTTTTTGTTTCAAATGTTGATAACAACTTTATTGGCGGAAAACCAATAAGGAAAAACCTGCAACATGTTTAATAACGATATACTGATAAATAAAGATTGTTTGATAGTAAGACGACTTGAAGCTGAAAAAATATGTTACTATTCGGTGTAGAGTAACTTATGGGCTTTCCATTAATTATATCAACAAAATAGGGGGAGGGGGGGGTCTGAGAATTGTTGACATGGAGGAGTAGGGGAAGGTCAAGAAAAGTTGACGTCAAGAATGTTACTATTTTAATAAATTTAACTACCGAAACAAAGGAAAGTTAGGCAGCGTTTGTAGTCCTGTGTTACACTCTCACCCACCCTTCGGTATTTTGATTTAAACTAAAAATATTCCTGTAAAATCTGTAAATACAAAGCAAAAGTACAAGATGAATTATAGGGTCAGATAAGCATCTTCAAGAGTGATTTGATTGGCTTGCATAAAAGAAAAGAAAGTGGTGTTTTAATCTCAGGAAAAGAAACTGAAAAGAAAGAAATTTGAACAAGACAAGCAGAAGATATTCCAAAAAAAGAAAAGAACTCAATCTCAAATTTGTGCTGAAAATCCTGATTTCAGCCGTAAATTGAAGATACGACTTTTAGTAGACCACAATTGAAGAAGATCAGCCGCTCCTTGTGATTTCAGCCGTAAATTAAAGATACGACTTTTAGTAGACCACAATTGAAGAAGATCAGCCGCTCCTTGTGATTTCAGCAGTAAATTGAAGATACGACTTTTAGTAGACCACAATTGAAGAAGATCAGCCGCTGCTTGTGATTTCAGCAGTAAATTAAAGATACGACTTTTAGTAGACCACAATTGAAGAAGATCAGCCGCTCCTTGTGATTTCAGCAGTAAATTGAAGATACGACTTTTAGTAGACCACAATTGAAGAAGATCAGCCGCTCCTTGTGATTTCAGCCGTAAATTGAAGATACGACTTTTAGTAGACCACAATTGAAGAAGATCAGCTGCTCCTTGTGATTTCAGCCGTAAATTGAAGATACGACTTTTAGTAGACCACAATTGAAGAAGATCTGCCGCTCCTTGTAATAACCATTGTTGACATTGCATTGTATGGTCTGTGGGAAGTTGTATGGGTCTGTGGGAAGTTGTATGGGTCTGTGGGAAGTTGTATGGGTCTGTGGGAAGTTGTATGGGTCTGCGGGAAGTTGTATGGGTCTGTGGGAAGTTGTATGGGTCTATGGGAAGTTGTATGGGTCTGTGGGAAGTTGTATGGGTCTGTGGGAAGTTGTATGGGTCTATGGAACATTGTATGAGTCTGTGGGACATTGTATGGGTCTGTGGAACATTGTATGGGTCTGTGGGACATTGTATGGGTCTTTGGGAAGTTGTATGGGTCTGTGGGACATTGTATGGGTCTGTGGGACATTGTATGGTCTGTGGGAAGTTGTATGGTCTGTGGGACATTGTATGGTCTGTGGAACATTGTATGGTCTGTGGGACATTGTATGGTCTGTGGGACATTGTATGGTCTGTGGGACATTGTATGGGTCTGTGGAACATTGTATGGGTCTGTGGGACATTGTATGGGTCTGTGGAACATTGTATGGGTCTGTGGGACATTGTATGGGTCTGTGGGACATTGTATGGGTCTGTGGGACATTGTATGGGTCTTTGGGAAGTTGTATGGGTCTGTGGGACATTGTATGGGTCTGTGGGACATTGTATGGGTCTGTGGAACATTGTATGGGTCTTTGGGATATTGTATGGGTCTGTGGGACATTGTATGGGTCTGTGGGACATTGTATGGTCTGTGGGAAGTTGTATGGTCTGTGGGACATTGTATAGGTCTGTGGGACATTGTATGGGTCTGTGGGACATTGTATGGGTCTGTGGAACTTTGTATGGGTCTGTGGGACATTGTATGGGTCTGTGGGACATTGTATGGGTCTGTGAGAAGTTGTATGGGTCTGTGGAACATTGTGTGGGTCTGTGGGACGTTGTATGGGTCTGTGGGACATTGTATGGGTCTGTGGGACATTGTATGGTCTGTGGAAAGTTGTATGGGTCTGTGGGACATTGTATGGGTCTGTGGGACATTGTATGGGTCTGTGGGACCTTGTATGGGTCTGTGGGACATTGTATGTGTCTGTGGGACATTGTATGGGTCTGTGGAACATTGTATGGGTCTTTGGGACATTGTATGGGTCTGTGGGACATTGTATGGGTCTGTGGGACATTGTATGGTCTGTGGGAAGTTGTATGGGTCTGTGGGACATTGTATGGGTCTGTGGGACATTGTATGGGTCTGTGGGACATTGTATGGGTCTGTGGGACATTGTATGGTCTGTGGGACATTGTATGGGTCTGTGGAACATTGTATGGGTCTTTGGGACATTGTATGGGTCTGTGGGACATTGTATGGGTCTGTGGGACATTGTATGGTCTGTGGGAAGTTGTATGGGTCTGTGGGACATTGTATGGGTCTGTGGGACATTGTTTGGGTCTGTGGGACATTGTATGGGTCTGTGGGACATTGTATGGTCTGTGGGACATTGTATGGGTCTGTAGAACATTGTATGGGTCTGTGGGACATTGTATGGGTCTGTGGGACATTGTATGGGTCTGTGGGACATTGTATGGGTCTGTGGAACATTGTATGGGTCTGTGGAACATCGTATGGATCTGTGGAACCTTGTATGGGTCTGTGGAACATTGTATGGGTCTGTGGGACATTGTATGGGTCTGTGGGACATTGTATGGGTCTGTGGGACATTGTATGGATCTGTGGAACATTGTATGGGTCAGTGGGACATTGTATGGGTCTTTGGGACATTGTATGGGTCTGTGGGACATTGTATGGGTCTGTGGAACATTGTATGGGTCTGTGGGACATTGTATGGTCTGTGGGACATTGTATGGGTCTGTGGGACATTGTATGGGTCTGTGGGACATTGTATGGGTCTGTGAGAAGTTGTATGGGTCTGTGGAACATTGTGTGGGTCTGTGGGACATTGTATGGGTCTTTGGGACATGGTATGGGTCTGTGGGACATTGTATGGGTCTGTGGAACATTGTATGGGTCTGTGGGACATTGTATGGTCTGTGGGACATTGTATGGGTCTGTGGGAAGTTGTATGGGTCTGTGGGAAGTTGTATGGGTCTGTGGGAAGTTGTATGGGTCTGCTGCTCATCGCAGTATTGGAAATCTCGATGATTTGACAGAGGTGAAGTGCTGTTTATACTCGGCTCTTGCCAAAACGAAGTTTATCATCGGAAGGCAAACGTCATGTAACAAGTGTACCAGTGAAGTTTATTCGAGCACAAAATGATTTACACTCAAACACATTGATGGTAGATTTTATACAGCTACTTTGTATCACATAGAGGAAGTAGCTTCGTTGTTGGGACCTAAAGAAGTATAATTCATCAGTCAAGATGACAAAGCCTGAGTCTCTTTTAGATTGACAGCAGCTAACAATCAAGCTCTACTTTTAATGCATGTCGAATATCGCTTTACATTGCCTGATCACGACTGGGTAGTACCATCTTGACACAAACTCACTACATCTGTTTATGTGGCATTGAAATCCAAAAAAAAAAACGGTTCAGGTAAACCCGAAGCTGTGACATATTCAGGCCCAACTTACATAGCCATCAGATCAGGCAAACATTGCTCATCCTCAGCTTATAGCCATAGACTGGACTATGAAAGGCTACTTGAATTGGAAGAGTTTGACATTGTTACAAAGGATCCAAGCAACAAGTAGATCAAACCGATTCTAATTATGTCTGTGGATGGTGGAACTGATGAAAATCCAAGATATCAAAAAGTTATTGATGTGGCCATCCATCATTTTGTAAAGCAGAACATTGATGCATTGTTTGTAGCAACGAATGTGCCTGGTAGAAGTGCGTTTAATCGAGTAGAAAGGCGAATGGCTCCTCTTAGTCGAGAACTGTCGGGACTACTTTTGTCACAAAAACATTATGGAATCCCCCTTGAAACACAAGGTTGAACAATTGATGAAGAGTTGGAAAAATTAAACTTCAAATATGCTGGCGAAATATTGACAGAAATATGGAAGCAAGTAAGCGTAGACAATTATCCAACTGTGGCAGAGTATATTGTGCCTGAAAAGTCTGAGCTTGAAGTTGAAAATTTAATAATCAAAGATCAAGTTTGTTGCCAACCGATCAAAAGCTCTTACTTTGATATTATTGCTGATAGATTTATCACCCCCCCCCCAACCAATTCAAGTCTGCCAAACAAATGAGGGCCTTCAAGCCCCAGATGAATCTGATATAAATTCACATAGATTTTCATCTCTTTTCTTCCATTAGTCTGAGAAAGTTGAAAACATACTACCTCCATCGGCTAAATCATTCAAAATTCTTCCATTCGATATAAATTGTCCATCTATTCATTTGCTATTGTTTGAACGTATCTGTAAAATCTGTCGCAATTATGTTGCTTCGCAAGCCATGTTAAAGAAGCACGTTTAACACCACCAACAATGTATGCCTGGGCCCAGTCAATTACTACATGCACCCCAACAGCAAAGAATTCATCCAATGCGAGTGACTGCCAAAAGACAGAGAGATCATGGCAATTATCGCTCGTTGTGAGATGCTAAGAGCAGAATGGCTAGATGAAGAAATTGTTGACTTCTGGGGTGTTTCGGTTCCACAAGAAATTATTTAGCCAGAAGATATTGGGGGGGGGGGGGTCATTATAGAATTGTATTACGTTATATAAAAAAGATCAATTATTTCAAACTTTTAACTTGATGTTTAAGTCTTAAAATTATAATCTTATTTTATAATTTAAAAATTAAGCAATAAATTATTTATTTTTAAAAAATGAAATAATGTTATAGCTGAGAACTTAATTACTATAGAAATTTGGAGAATTTTTTTTTTTATATTAGATCGACTTTTAAAAAAATCTTTATTTATGAAATTAATTACAACGAACGCGCTCGCTATTCTCATCGTCGGAGAATTTTCTATTATTACTATTGTTTACGTTTGACTATTTTAAAATGCTATCTGTTGTAATAAAAACTACAATAATTTGAATGATAATTTGTTATTATTACTTTTTAATATTTGGAACTTTTACGTTTCATAATAAAAAGCACAGAAACTGTTTAAAACTGTAGAACTTAGAAAAAAGAAATATTGAATCGAGACCGTGACACGGGGAATTCCCTATGACAGCCGAGATTTTAAACTGAAATATTGTTGTATTAATTCTTTACTTTCGATTTAATGCAGAGCCCAAATCCCTATCATATTATTAGACTAACTGTATTCTGCAAAAACCTTTGTATAGAGGCTTGATCGGTAGGCTAGGTTATTTTTGGTTTCGGGCAGATTCGATATTTTCATGATTGTATTTTAAACTGGATTACTGTTGTATTAATTCTTTACTTTCGATTTAACGCAGAACCCATACCGCTATTATTTTATTAGATTATAATATTATTCTGTGCTATAGGACAGTACCTGTTATATTTATTTTACGGCTGGTATTGAGATCATTTAGATTGTGTTGTAAACATGTCAAAAACCTTTTCAAATTACAGGAAACTATTCGAATCTAATGGCCTAGGTTTCACATTGTAATAAAAATGCGTACATCTAGCCTACATTAGCAAGGCCTACCCTATGATATAAAACATGCTTATACCAATCCCTACGATATAAAACATACTTATGGCTACCATACGATATAAAAAATACTTATGGCTACCCTATGATATAAAACATACATTTGTTACCCCACGATATAAAGCATACTATGGTTACCCTACGATATAAAACATACTTATGCCAATCCCTATGATATAAAACATACTTTTGTTACCCTACGATATAAAACATACTATGGTTACCCTACGATATAAAGCATAATATGGTTACCCTACGATATAAAGCATGCTATGGTTACCCTACGATATAAAGCATGCTATGGTTACCCTACGATATAAAGCATGCTATGGTTACCCTACGATATAAAGCATACTATGGTTACCCTATGATATAAAACATCCTTTGCCAATCCCTATGATATAAAACATACATTTGTTACCCTACGATATAAAGCATGCTATGGTTACCCTACGATATAAAGCATACTATGGTTACCCTATGATATAAAACATACTTATGCCAATCCCTATGATATAAAACATACATTTGTTACCCCACGATATAAAGCATACTATGGTTACCCTATGATATAAAGCATACTTATGCCTACCCTATGATATAAATGCAAAACCCAGCTTGTAAAAAGAATCCCATCATGAATGACCTATATTCTAGTCTATGGTCTTCAGGCCTATACGGCCCATTTGGAAGATCGGGCAAGCACTTCGCTCCCTTCCGAATACATTAGTTCATATAAACACTTCATCCATCAGTTCCTATGTCTGAGTAGTTGGGCACAACAATTAGTTCATATAAACACTTCATCCATCAGTTCCTATGTCTGAGTTGGGCACAACAATTAGTTCATATAAACACTTCACCCATCAGTTCCTATGTCTGAGTTGGGCACAACAATTGTTTTATGAACATGTATTTTTTTCAGATTGCTGAACTGTAATGTTTGCATAAAGAATCAAACAATCATCATATATAATATTATTCATTTCCAGTGTGCGTTAAATCGAAAGCGGAAAACAAGAATTCAAAATGGCGTCATCCCCTGTGTCTCGATTCATTTTTTCTTTTTGATATCATCTACAGTTTTCAATAGTTTTTGTGCTTTTAATTATGAAATGTAAAAGTCCCCAATAGCAAAAATTAATAATTAGCATATAATATCATTCAAATCATTGTAGTTTTTATTACAACAGAGCATTTTAACATCGTCAGACGTAAACAATAGTAATAATCGAAAATCTCCGACGTCGGCGACGATAAGACTATTGACCGCGTTTTCGTATCTAATTTCGTAAATAAAGTCAATATAATATTTTAAAAAAGAAATTCTGCAAATTTCTATACTAATTAAGTTCTCAGCTTTTATACTATTTATTTTTTAAAATAAATACGGCTTTGAATTATTTCTTAATTACAAAATAACAATATAGGCCTAAAAAACTAGGTCAAAAAGGCAATGAAAACATAACCGAGCAATATTTTTCTTATAGTACATTAAAATTGCATCTTATTTTGATTGGCGGGGTGGCAGGATGGTTATGCAGCTTGGACAATGTTCACTTTTATGCAGACTTTCCGGGTTCGATTTCGCCTAGTGACATTTATTTTTATTGTTTTTTTTTTCTTCAGAATATATCCTTTTAGTTGTTTTAATGAAAAGTAACTAATTGGATCTCTTTGAAATTTTTTTTTATTTAAATAATTTATCTTTTAGGATGTTGGAAAGAAAAAGAAACAACAACTAATTAGATTTTTAATTATTTTATAACTTAAAAAAAAATTAACACAGAGGCGTAACTAGGGTTGGGGGGGGGGTCCAAAATCGAAAGTCCCACCTGGCTCCTGCTTTAGGGGAGCCCCCAAAATTATTTTTTACATTAAATATTAAGTACATAATCTCATGTCATGGTATCGAATGTCAAAATGCAGGGCCCCGAAATCCTAGGTTCGGCAATGGCTTAACAAGTCTATCTTCCTGCAAAAACTTTGCGGGGCACAGCTAGTATGTTATAAAAATAACACTTACACATTGATAGGATAGTGAAACCAATTTTTGTTTTTCTTTTTGATACCATTTTTTTATGCAAAATGAGCTTACCCAGTAGTATTTCATAGAGACAGTAGTAAAAAGATTGTCAAGGTTATAAGTTCCATCCAGTGTGTGTTCAATCAGCCACTTGACGAATCCAGTCACTACTGTTTTAACTGACGCTGGCGTATCTGTAGATATATGTTGACAGATTTAAATCATATGTTAGGAGATGTTAACCATATGTTGACAGATTTAAATCATATGTTGGGAGATGTAAACCATATGTTGACAGATTTAAATCATATGTTGGGAGATGTTAACCACATGTTGACAGATTTAAATCATATGTTTGGAGATGTAAACCATATGTTGACAGATTTAAATCATATGTTGAAAGATGTTTGTGTGAAGCACTAGGGGGTGCGGGCCGCGCCGGGTGACACCATTTTAGAGGTGACACCAAAATGAACAGCTCTAAATTTCATAGCAGAAAAGACTTGGTATAGTCTTTGATCATAATTAAAAACATGAGCACGAGCGCAGGGTGTCACCATGCAAAGCAGTCGCACAGGGTGCCACCATGCAGAGCATTAGCACAGAGTGCCACAACATGAAGTAGTAGCACATAATTCTTAGGTAAATGAATATTATTCTAAGCTACTCGGATCAATCTAGAGTTTGTTTTGCAAACGTTTAAAAAAAGGATGCATGTAGTCACGTGGTTTCATGAAATCGGAGACGTAGTTTACAAACTGGTGCAGGAAATATTTACCATTGTCGATGGTTGAAATCTTAAGTGGGGGAGGGGGGATAACCTGAATTTTCCGCACCGGGTGACACACACCATAGTGACGCCACTGGTGTGAAGTCCCTGTTAGAATGCGATGAGATCTCTTAGATCCTATGAACCACTAATGGGACAGTTTTTGCAATGCCCTTCTTTCATTCTCACCATAGCAATGTGTAATGGCCGTGGAATCACCACTGCAGATATAGTGACGACTTCAATCATGAGCTGAAATATCCCACGACCCTCACCGGAGATCAAACCAGTGACCCTCATGTCAACAGTCGAGCGCTTTACCAAACGACCATCCGTCCCCAACATAGATAGATACAGAGCCAGCCCGTAACAGAATCGGGCCCGTTAATGGCAGGCCCCCCGCAATATAATTTAACATATCTCTATCAGTCACGACTCTTGTCAAATTGGGCTAAACTGGATAGATCTATTTCCAAATCCTCTTTTTCATGTTTTAATGGCTGTTTTTTTCTGTAGCCATGGAGGCTACAATAATAGTTAGTTATAAATATTTATATCTTGGCCCAAATAATAATTAGTTATAAATATTTATATCTTGGCCCAAATGCTAGTTAGTTATAAATATTTATATCTTGACCACAATAATAGTTACTTATAAATATGTATATCTTGGCCCAAATAATAGTTAGTTATAAATGTTTATATCTTGGACCAAATAATAGTTATTTATAAATATGTATATCTTGGCCACAATAATAGTTCCTTATAAATATTTATATCTTGGTCCAAATAATAGTTAGTTATAAATGTTTATATCTTGGCCACAATAATAGTTACTTATAAATATTTATATCGTGGCCACAATAATAGTTAGTTATAAATATTTATATCATTGCCCCAATAATAGATAGTTATAAATATTTATATCGTGGCCACAACAATACTTAGTTATAAATATTTATTTATTATTTAACAGATTTTAAAATTATTTCAAGATTTGATGAAACATATCATATAACTCATTATGACATCACCTGGTCTCCATCGTGATGTCTTGGAAGTTTCATCATAAATACTCCAGATGTTCAGCAGTGTGTTGGCCGACACACCCGTTGAGAAGATTCTGTCGTCACCACGGTTCTAACATAAAGTTCAATAGATAATTTATTATTTTCGCTTTGGAAAAAATTAATTTGGAAAAAATTTGGTAATCTACACTTTGTATATATATATATATATATATATATATATATATATATATTTATATATATATATATATATATATATATATATATTTATATATATATATATATATATATATATATATATATATATATATATATATATGGGTGGTCCAAAATAAAGAGGACACATTTTTTTTTATTTTCTTTGATTTAAACCCCACATTTGATTACCACAAAAAAGTACTCAGAAATATAAAATTTTATAATTTTCAGATGAAATTTAGAGGTTGCACAAGCTCTCTGAAAATTTAGGTATTTTCTCCATTTACCACATTTTATCCCGAATATTGATTAACCTGAATAATGTATGTTCTGTCCAAAGAAGTTTCTGCAGCATTAGATGAATCACAAGTTAGTGATCGTACAGCAGTCCATTTACTAGCTGCTACAGCTCTTTCTCTTGGTCACGATGTTAGCGACATGACATTAAGTCGAAGTACTGTACGTAGGGTTCGAAGTCGCGTAACGTTACGCGTAAGTTACCGTAAATTACGCGTAATTTACGGTAACGTAATTTTGGAAAATTACGCGTAAATTACGGTAATTTAAAAAATGCATATTTGGCGGCCATTTTTAATTGTTTCTGTCGCAATTTGTTGTGTTAACAGCGGCGATTAATTAATTTCAGTGATTAGGAGTACCATCTACATCCGGCCACAAGCCTAAAGCGGATGTATTCGTTTGGTAAAACAGCGTCAACCGCACAGTATATTGTTTGTTTTAATCGTTTTAGTAAACATAATAAAATAAATATTTTCAATAAGGAAGCCAAAGTCTGGTTAAAAATAAGACGAAATCATAAAAATTGTCTACACAATGCCGCCATGAGCTGTATGGCAAGCGGCCGCAAGCCAAACGGGGAGGTTGTAAAACCCAAAAATCCAAAAAAAAAATTAATAATAATTTTTAAACATTATCTATATATGTTCCAAATGTCATGAAACGTATAGAAAACATTTTTCCCTGACATGGAATTTGTTTTATTGTAATCTGGAAAAACCCAATTATTTTTTAAAACATTATCTATATATGTTCCAAATGTCATGAAACGTATAGAAAACATTTTACTGTGTATAGTGCTTCCGTCGATCGCGTCGGCCGTATTACGCTGCGTATTGCACCCACGTCGTCTGTATTTCGCTGCGGGTTGCACTAGCGTCGATCGCGTGTGCCGACTTTTGCTGAGTTCGGCAACCGTGGCGGCCGTATTTCGCGGCGCATTGCACCCGTCCCGCGTCGACCGTATTAGACGGTATTACTCAGCCAAAGATGGCCGCCGCTGATGCAGTCAGTACACGACGAAATACGTGGACGACGGAGCAAGTTAGTATGACCGGTTAATTACAAGTTGAAACCTTTGAAAACATTATTAAAAATACACCTACTAGCAATCAGTGAGCGTGATCAACAAAAGGAATATAAATTTTCAAGTAATTGGGAATTAATGGTACGCGTAATTTAGGCGTAACTTACGCGTAACTTACGCGTAAATTAGGCGTAATTTACGCGTAAATTACGCGCGCCAATCTTACGCGTAATTTTCGAACCCTAACTGTACGGCGTGTGAGAGCTGAGATTAGGAAAAAACAGCACATGAAGTTAAATGATTGTTTGATCCACAAGTACCATTAACTGTACATTGGGATGGAAAATTGCTTCCAGATATCACAGCCAGGGAGAATGTTGAGAGATTGCCAGTGATTGTAACAGGACTGCAAATAGAGTGATAGCTAGGTTTACCGAAATTGGCTTCTCGGACAGGTGACAGTCAAGCTCAAGCTGTAGTTGAATGTCTGAAGGAATGGGACATTTGTGAAAAAGTAATAGCATTAAGTTTTGAAACAACAGCAAGTAACACTGGGGATTCCAAAGGGGCATGTGTTTTAATTGAAAAGCTGCTTGAAAAAAGTCTTATTCATCTTGCTTGCCGCCACCATATGATGGAAATTGTTCTGGAAAAAGTGTTCACCGCATTGAAGATAAGTGGGCCCTCATCTGGACCTGATATTTCACTTTTCAAACGATTTAAAGAGCAGTGGCATTTTATGGAGAAGGGATCCTATGATACTACAGATAGGATGACTGAAGTAAACCTTTTTAAAGATAGCACAATGCAGTTTGCAAATGACAATCTTCAAATTTGTCACCCACGAGATGATTACAGAGAATTTTTGGAACTGGCTGTCATATTTCTTGGAGGAACATCACCCCGTGGGATTCATTTCCATGCTCCAGGAGCTGTACACAGAGCACGTTGGATGACAAGAATATTTTACTGTTACAAAAAGTGGATGTTTAAGAAGCAGTTTAAGCTGAAGCCTTCTGAAGAACAAGGACTGTTTCAGTTCCTCTGTTTTGTTTCCAGTACTTAAATGAAACTGTGGTTTCAAGCCCCACAGCCAGCAAGGGCGCCATCAAATGACCTACAATTTCTGAAGGAATTAGAAAAATATAACTCTGTTAATTCAGTTATTGAAAAAGCAGCAAAAAAAGCTTTCAGTCGACAGTTATGGTATCTAAGTGAAATTACAGTGGGCCTCTCTTTTTTTGATGAAAATATTGATCCCAAGCAAAAGGTTCAGAAGCTTAAAAATATGCAAGAAAAACCCGGATCTACAAATCGAGCTCAGCGTCTTGATTCAAATGGATTCTATGCAGACCAGCCCATCAGCTTCTTTGTTACAAACAATACAAAGGCATTTTTCTGCATTCTTGGTTTGCCACATTCATTCCTGGAGATGTCCCCTGAAACATGGAGCAGCAACAATGAATACAAACATGCAGAAAAGGTTGTAACCAATTTGAAAGTTGTTAATGACACAGCCGAAAGAGGAGTGAAACTGATTCAGGATTTCAATGAAGTTTTATGCAGAAAAGAAGACCAGAAGCAATTATTACTTCAGGTGGTGCAAGAACACCGACGATTATATCCGGATGCAAAGAAGACCACAGTGGTTACTGGACTAGCAAAAAGCAGTCAGTGAATATGGCGTCCATAAATAGTAAACATTTTGCTTTGTTGCATTCTATTTTTTTTTTTTTGAGGTTGTTATTTCATGTTTAACACGAAACAATTAACTCAAACCATTAAATTACTATTTAGTACCAAATCAATGTTTTCATTCCAGTTGTTTTCTGCTTGTTTTCACCAGAAACAACATCTTTTTATTATTTATCAATTCTTCACTAATTCGTGAAATATGAACATGACAGATCAAAATACCAAAATACAAAGTGTTTTGTGTGAAAGAAGAAAATTAAGTACAGTACAATTCTACGTGTGAATCCAGTCAATGCCTAGGCATTGTAGAGAATGCCTAGGAAAAGTATGCATAATTAAAATTTTTTTAACTTTGCCTAAAACCACCAGGCATTCTATACATTGCCTAGGCATTATATAGAATGCCGGCATTTCACACTTTGCCGGTAACATATATAAATGATGTAGTGAGATCTCAGACACGGACTTGTATAAATGATATAGTAAAATCTCAGACACTGGCGTATATAAATGATATATTGACATCTCAGACACTGATATATATAAATGATATATTGAAATCTCATATACTGACATGTATAGATGGTAAATTACTCAACACAGAGTTGTTCTTATTTATACATAAACTAATTGTGTCTGCCAAGGATCCCCAGTGCCCCCTGTCGGAACATTTACTTTCCATAACATAATACAAATTTAAATATCAATCAAACATAGAAGAATGTTATGGAATCATTACAATACCAGAGGCTTATTGTCTTTAGTGATGTCATCATTTCCAATAAAGTCATCTAAGTAAAACTTGTCATCTTCAGCTTTGACTTTTGACAAAATGTCATCTGTGACATCATTCATTGTGACATCTTTGAAAATGTTGTACGCAGTCTCCATCACCTGTAGTAAAAATTTGGTTGGGGGAGGGGGGGCGGAGTCTTTTACTTTGGTCTCTGTAAACTAATGTTTTATAACACTGGTTTAAAAATATAGATTATAGCCAACAGATAAAACTAATTAGTTTTGATGACATTTTAAGGGAGCATTAATATTTTATAGAACGCAAAAATATTAAAAAATGCATCGACCCTTCTACCTATTATAAAAAAAAAAAACAATTCAAGATTCCACTGTATCTAGTAATTAATTTAATTTAATTACACTTCATAAAAAGGCACTATAAAGACACTCTACTATCTAATAATAAAAGGCACTATAAAGACACTATGCTATCTACTAATATAAAAGACACTATAAAGACACTATACTATCTACTAATATAAAAGGTACTATAAAGACACTATGCTATCTACTAATATAAAAGACACTATAAAGACACTATACTATCTACTAATATAAAAGACACTATAAAGACACTCTGCTATCTACTAATATAAAAGACACTATAAAGACACTATACTATCTACTAATATAAAAGGTACTATAAAGACACTATGCTATCTACTAATATAAAAGACACTATAAAGACACTATACTATCTACTAATATAAAAGACACTATAAAGACACTCTGCTATCTACTAATATAAAAGACACTATAAAGACACTATACTATCTACTAATATAAAAGACACTATAAAGACACTATACTATCTACTAATTTAAAAGACACTATAAAGACACAATACTATCAACTAATTTAAAAGACACTATAAAAACACTCTACTATCTAGTAATATAAAAGACACTATAAAGACACTCTGCTATCTACTAATATAAAAGATACTATAAAGACACTCTACTATCCAGTAATATAAAAGACACTATAAAGACACTATACTATCTACTAATATAAAAGATACTATAAAGACACTCTGCTATCTAGTAATATAAAAGACACTATAAAGACACTCTACTATCTAGTAATATAAAAGACACTATAAAGACACTCTAATATCTAGTAATATAAAAGATACTATAAAGACACTCTACTATCTAGTAATATAAAAGACACTATAAAGACACTATACTATCTACTAATATAAAAGATACTATAAAGACACTCTGCTATCTAGTAATATAAAAGATACTATAAAGACACTCTACTATCTAGTAATATAAAAGACACTATAAAGACACTCTAATATCTAGTAATATAAAAGGTAGTATAAAAAGACATTAAAATGTGGAAAGAAAATATGATATGCGCCCGTTCCCCTCGAACTTGGTGCCCTATGTCGCGCTGTTTAATCCGCCCCGAGATGGTTGCTGTAGATAAAGCGGGAACTGAACTACAGAAGTTCCATTTGAAACATCGAATGTACACACCAGGGTTTTTGTACTCCAGAAGTTCCATTTGAAACATCGAATGTACACACCAGGGTTTTTGTACTCCAGAAGTTCCATTTGAAACATTGAATGTACACACTAGGGTTTTTGTACTCCAGAAGTTCCATTTGAAACATCGAATGTACACACCAGGGTTTTTGTACTCCAGAAGTTCCATTTGAAACATCGAATGTACACACCAGGATTTTTGTACTCCAGAAGTTCCATTTGAAACATCGAATGTACACACTAGGGTTTTTGTACTCCAGAAGGTCCATTTGAAACATCGAATGTACACACTAGGGTTTTTGTACTCCAGAAGTTCCATTTGAAACATCGAATGTACACACCAGGATTTTTGTACTCTAGAAGTTCCATTTGAAACATCGAATGTACACACTAGGGTTTTTGTACTCCAGAAGTTCTATTTGAAACATCGAATGTACACACTAGGGTTTTTGTACTCCAGAAGTTCCATTTGAAACATCGAATGTACACACCAGGATTTTTGTACTCCAGAAGTTCCATTTGAAACATCGAATGTACACACCAGGGTTTTTGTACGAGTGGCTCAGAGACTAACCGCAATTGATCCTCATGTTGACACAATTCAGAGAGTCGTATCTGGAACTCCACTATAAGTAAAATGAAGACTTTATTTAAGCCATCATAGCGCAAGTCTACATTCGATTATCTGGTAGTCAAACTAAGCAAAAGAGAAAAACGATTGGTGAGCAATTATTTTATTTTTTCCATATTTTCTTTCAGACGGTTGAAGATTACTCCAGAACACGTTAATAGAAGCCGTGTAGCGGCATACGGCGTTAATGACGAAATGCGTATAAGATGGATGATACTTAGCAATTATTTTAATGTGTTCGGTCAATTTTTTATTGATATTAATAGAATTTATATTTTTAAAGCTACGTCTATCTCAGTGTCAAGTTGTCTATAAACATGAGCTCAGATATTTATATGTTATCTCTCTCTCTCTCTCTCTATATATATATATATATATATATATATTAGGGTGTCCCAAAAAAATGAAGTTTTAAAATGTTGATGTCTCACCCCACAGAATATGTCTGGATGGTAACAGTAGTTAACCTGCAAAATTTCAGCTCATTTGGACAATGTTTAGAGGTCCCCCAAGAGGTTTAAAGTTCCAGATTTTGGTGTAAAATCATTCGCGGTCAAATCTAATACAGCGTTAATGTTGCATTATATGCGAAACTGATATATTAAGTAACAAATTGATGCTTAGTATTGTTTATAATATTAAATGAAACAAAATATATAAATCTTGAATGGTTTATATTTTCAAATTTGAAATTTAAGTAAAAAATTATGAAAAACATAGTTTTATTCATTTTGTCAAGTTAATTCTTAAATCAATGTCAATCTGCTTGAAAAATAATAAAAATAAGCAATGCAAATAAGCATTCCTGCTATTTATTTTGTACTTTGTACTGTAGGGTTGACAAAAATTTAAAAAAGTTCTTTAAATTTAAATTTTAGCCAGCTGTTCACGATTACACTCTGCAAAATTTTCCCGATGTTTTTCAACCACTTGGAGCAAAAATTGTCTTTGTTCTTCATTCTTGGTGATACTGTCATTGAAATTTTGTATCAATGCTACACTTCGCTCTGCAGAGTCATTGATACAAGCCAGAATCTTTACAAAATCTGCTGCAACTTTAAAAGATGGTGTATCTGACCAGGATTCAACAAGAACATCTAGAAAACTGGCATCAATGTTGGATGTTTCAAAAAATGTGGTAGAAGAACGCAAATCAACAACACTTTTTGGTAGTTAGTGTTTTTATGAGATGCGGTCCACGTTCTGACTGCATTGTCCGAGCAAGGCCAGTTTTTTCTTTGTCCGACAAAAGGGTTGAAAATAACGCAAGCGTCGACAGTTCCGGACTCAAGTACCACGAGTGACGCACCATCATTTTCAATCCAGTCGATCGGAGAACAGCATCATATTCGTATAAACTGCTTTATCAACAAGATATCATTCACAGGTGCATCTGCGGTGAGCCTGCATGAAAACCATGATTGAAGATAAACACATATGGTAAACCGATTAAATCACTGATTACCTTGTAATTCTCGAGCTGTTAACTGAAAGATGGTTTCGTTGCCTGCAAGCAATAGTTCGATTTTCAATGCATAGATTGCTTTCGCCATCCACCTTGCCCTATGTAGGGCACCAGGTCTGCGAATTCAACCTCCAACCCAACCATTTGTGCAGCAAGCAGAAGAAATTCTAAATAATCATCACGTGAATGACTGACCTCAAGTTGACATTTGACACATTCTTTAATCGAATCAGACACAATTATCAAAGGGGCGGATCTGGCTTCGGGTGTGTGGTTTAATTCTGGCCATTTTTCTCGAAACCTCTTGAAAAACAAAATCTCTGGTCCAGTGGATGGTCCAAGACAAACATTGAATGCATCGGAAAGGAGTACTTCCAACATGTGATGACGGCATGCCATCCATAATAGATTACGTCCCAGGGCTACTTCTAACAGAGTGCAAGCTCCATTGAGTCTTCCAGTATTGGAAGCCGTAGTGTCGAAGCACATGCCGATGACCATAGATTCGCACTTCCATGATTTGATATGTTCATATCATCAGCAGCTACCCATCCTGACTCGGATACTAACTTGGGAACACCAAGAAGCTTTGTAGTGCCATCGACAAGTGACGAGAGCAGGACAGGTAATCGATCGCCGTTGCTGGTAACATGTCCGGTAACATCGGGCAATAGCTTACCATCCCAATGTACAATTGATTTTGAGGGCATATAGTCTTCTTTTATACATGCTGCAGCTTGTTGACGACAAAGCTTGCGATGACGATGCATTGTGCTCTTGGAAAATACTTTGTCAGATGTCGGAACACCAGCTTCGTTGAATGCGGATGCAAGTATCATTGTTGATTTTCTAATGCTGGTGTTCGTTCTGTCCAGCACTGCAGCAACTTTTGGTGATATGATGCCTGACAATTTAGCATGCTTAGTTTACAAAAATTAAATCTTCAAAAAATATGCACATTGCTTAAATTTTGCACATTAGATATTTTATGTTTTTTAGCATTTATTACATTTTCTAATTAAGAATCACACAATTTCAACTCTAGTTAATGGTAGCAATGAGATAAATATAAGTATATTTAAACTTCATTTTATTCAACTATGGCATGCAAAAACTGCAAATTATTTGAGCCATAATTCGTCTGGATTTTTATGTTGGCCTAATACTGGAATTTTAAAAGCTCTTGGGGGACCTCTAAATGTTGTTCAAATGAGCTACAACTTCACCAATTCATTCATTGTACCCAAGAGACACATTTCAGGGGGTGAGACACCAAAGATTTAAAAAAAAAATTTTTTCGAGCATTTTTGGGACACCCTAATATATATATATATATATATATATATATATATATATATGTATATATATGTATATATATATATATATATATATATATATATATATATATACGAGCGTCAAGCTGTCTCTACATCATGAGCACATATCTATCTGAGTGTAAAACATTACTACTAGTATCTACTAAAATAGGATTTGAGATTAATTACACTTATATTGGTCTCATCTATATACATTCCCAAGGGGATTTATCTAAGTAAACTAAGTTTGTTTGTCATGTCACCCATTATTTCACGCGCTCGGTTTGTTGGTTTTAACTCGTTTTCTTGAAGCTATATGATTTTGATTTTACAAGGCTAAACAAATTTTTTTTTCGATGTTTCTGAAGATGTCCTTTTATAACTCAAGACAACACAGGATAACGATCACACATTCTGTTATATTCTATGGCTTAGGAGTGTAGGACTAAACCCCAGCGGAGTAAACCCCCAAGGACAAAGCCCCCATCGGACATAGCCCCCAGCGTACAAAACCCCCAGCGGTCAAACCCCCCAAAATATTAAGATATAAGTCGGTATCATTACTGCTACTATATATACGAAGTTGACCATGGGGTAAGGGAAAAGTTTGTCGATATAAGAGATCATGTCCCTAAACAAAGTCTATCAGTAAGCATGTTCCTATGCTGTTTTACCTAAATAAAGGGTTGGCTTTCGACCAATGGTTCTTATGCTGTTTGTTTTACCGTCTGCTATAAAATGTGTGTCTGGTGCGAGAATTAAAAGGTAGAATAAAGATAAGGTCAGTATTGACCTTGGGCTAAAACCTTTAATGTTGATGTAAAGTTAACAAGAGATTAACAAATGCAGCTTATTGAGGTACATTGAAAAAAAAAATTCCCTTAAAAATACATATTTTTAAATATATTTTCATCAAGGTATTATATATTACATTTTTTAATAAAATTGAGGGTAAAATAATAGTCTTTATAATAAAAATAGGGGAGAGGTCCAGTGGGGGTTTTGTCTTCTGGGGATTTTGTCCGTGGGGGTTTTGTCCGTGGAGGTTTTGTCCGCTGGGGGTTTTGTCCGGATAACATGACTTACAGACCCAATACTCCTGTTATATTCAATGACCTACACATTCAACACTTCTGTTATATTCCATGCTTTACACATCCTACTCTTCTATTATGTTCCATGGCTTACACATCCAACACTTCTGTTATATTCTGTGGTTTACACATCGAACACCTCTGTTATATTCCATGGTTTACAAATCCAACACTTCTGTTATATTCTATGGTTTACACATCCAACACTTCTGTTATATTCTATGGTTTCCACATCTAACCCTGCATCACTTATATAACTGTCTTAAAATTTAATTTAAAAGTTAGATAAACAATATAACATAAACATTTTCATGTTAAAAACTGACTCACTGGTACAGGTAAGGGACCTTGTTGACGAGCAGTTTCTAAAATGAAGAATGTTCTGGTTATTAGGTATTGACATATTGGTGAAGAGTAGTAGAATAAGGCCGCATCAGGGCGACCCGAGAAATTTGTTTGGATGGCAAACCTTATCAAGGAAGATGAGTTCAGATACATTTGCTGAAATAAAACAAAAAAAAAGGAAAAAAATTTATTAGGAAAAAGATAATTTGTTAGGAAAAAAAGATTTTCCTGGACCTGTAGCTTCATTCTCTAGAGGAAAATAAACGTAATTTGAAACAAAGGAATATCATTTGTTAGAAAACAAAAATACGCTTTTATGAACGAAAAATGTCCTTTGGAAAACATAAAACAGTGTTTATTTAGATAAAGAGAGCAGTATGGGGCTTGTAGAAAAAAAAACGGCCAAACTAAAGCAAATAAAATGTCAGTTGTTTACAAATTTAAATATAATTTTCAAAAGAATAAAAATATCTCTTGAAACCTATGACATTTATTTTAATAAAGTAAATATAGTTGGGTGAGTATGTACTTCCTTGTTCTGGCATCGAGCATGCCTAACATTAATATGTGTAAAGCATGAATATTGAAATATTGTCGATGTATTAACCTATTTCCAACACTAATATGTATGAAACAGGATTATGGAGGTATTGGCAATATACTTCTTTGAATATCAGTTTGAGTGTATCATATATATAAGTAACCAATATAATTTAAAAGATGATACCATACAGGTAAAAAAATGTTTAATGGCCAATATCAAGACATGTAACAGTGACTGCTTTGTATATAAAGTGTGGAAATATAAAATGATGAACATGTTGATAGATGTGTGAAAACTTTTTACTTACTTCTAAAAGTGGGTCGGACAGAAGTAAGTCAGGGCTGGCCAGTCCATACAATATCATCGAGGTGATGCCATACACAAAGTTGCCAACAACACAAATTTCAACTTCGTTGCCAGTATAGACTACACTTAAATTCATGATGTATGGCTGACGAAGTTCATCTGTTGTCCAGATCTGAAACAGACATAACAATATACATGGTAACATATTCGAGTGTAACTAAATTTTTTCGCTTTGGAAATACTTAATTTGGATTAGAAATTTGGTAATCTTACACTGAATTGGTAATCTTACACTGGATCGGTAATCTTACTTTGAATCGGTAATCTTACACTGAATTGGTAATCTTACACTGAATTGATAATCTTACACTGAATTGGTAATCTTACACTGAAATGAAAATCTTACGATGAATTGGTCATCTCACACTGAATAAGTAATCTTACATTGATCTGGTAATTGTCGTATACCAACTGAGTTCCAAATTAATGACACGACTCAGTCCATTTAATAGGAATGCGAAAGAATGAACTTAATGAAGTGATATCTACAATGAAAAATCCTCAAGATATAATCAATATCAGCACCATCTCAACACAACATCAATGAATATTCAACACAACGTCCATGAATACACTTTCAGCCATAAAACAGTCAACATTCATCCTGCATGATACTGCGACGTAAAAATTATCACCTGCAACTCCTCAAAAACACTCGGACTCACTGTCCTGTGTAACTACTGTGCTCCGACCCTACACAATAAAAAAACTATATCTAGCACCTCCCACCTATACATTTTACAGCTGTACATTTATCATCTAGCACCTCCCACCTATACATTTTACAGCTGTACATTTATCATCTAGCAGCTCCCACTTATACATTTTACAGCTGTACATTTATCATCATTTAGCCAATGTCTCTATTTTGGTCGCTATAATCGAAAACGTCTGTATTTGTGTCACGAATTTCAACTGTTGGAGAATCACAGCATTAGACAATTGTATTATTAGTTGATCGGCTTACAACATTCTATTGAAAGGTCAGAGGGGAGGGGTGCAGAGATACAGGACGTACCTATTGTGTCTGAGTTGAAATAAAAGAAATTAGCTTTTAAATTTGTCACATACATATCTCACTTTAGCTAAAATGAGAGCAAGGTCATGTGATAATTATAAATCATATTTATAAATACAGTAAACGTTAGACTATTGGCCTCATTATTATCTAATCAGTGTTATTTTAACCTGTTTAAAATAATTTCCCGTAATAAAAATACGTTTGAGTTATTAAAGGTTCTTGATAGCTGTTATAGGTGGTATATACGGCTTTGAAGGTGTCTGACATTTTGTACGTCACTTTAGGATCACTAATCTGTTGTGTGTCACATTAGGATCACTAATCTGTTGTGTGTCACATTAGAAACACCAATCTGTTGTGTGTCACATTAGAAACACTAATCTATTTTATTTGATTCTCCTAATTGGAAATACATCAAATCAAGCACAGGTCTCTCACTTTCAAAATATAAAAAGAAAATTATTTACAGAGAAAGTAAATAAAAAATGTATTTTTCCTATCTTGAGACATAGTAACACATTATTTATCCTGATATCACAAAGTATTTTCCTATCTTGAGACATAATAACACGTTATTTACCCAGAAATCACAAAGTGTTTTCCTATCTTGAGACATAATAACGTTATTTACCCAGAAATCACAAAGTGTTTTCCTATCTTGAGACATAATAACACGTTATTTACCCAGAAATCACAAAGTGTTTTCCTATCTTGAGACATAATAACACGTTATTTACCCAGAAATCACAAAGTGTTTTCCTATCTTGAGACATAATAACACGTTATTTACCCAGAAATCACAAAGTGTTTTCCTATCTTGAGACATAATAACACGTTATTTACCCAGAAATCACAAAGTGTTTTCCTATCTTGAGACATAATAACACGTTATTTACCCAGAAATCACAAAGTGTTTTCCCTATCTTGAGACATAATAACACGTTATTTACCCAGAAATCACAAAGTGTTTTCCTATCTTGAGACATAATAACACGTTATTTACCCAGAAATCACAAAGTGTTTTCCTATCTTGAGACATAATAACACGTTATTTACCCAGAAATCACAAAGTGTTTTCCTATCTTGAGACATAATAACACGTTATTTACCCCAGAAATCACAAAGTGTTTTCCTATCTTGAGACATAATAACACGTTATTTACCCAGAAATCACAAAGTGTTTTCCTATCTTGAGACATAATAACACGTTATTTACCCAGAAATCACAAAGTGTTTTCCTATCTTGAGACATAATAACACGTTATTTACCCAGAAATCACAAAGTGTTTTCCTATCTTGAGACATAATAACACGTTATTTACCCAGAAATCACAAAGTGTTTTCCTATCTTGAGACATAATAACACGTTATTTGCCCAGAAATCACAAAGTGTTTTCCTATCTTGAGACATAATAACACGTTATTTACCCAGAAATCACAAAGTGTTTTCCTATCTTGAGACATAATAACACGTTATTTACCCAGAAATCACAAAGTGTTTTCCTATCTTGAGACATAATAACACGTTATTTGCCCAGAAATCACAAAGTGTTTTCCTATCTTGAGACATAATAACACGTTATTTACCCAGAAATCACAAAGTGTTTTCCTATCTTGAGACATAATAACACGTTATTTACCCAGAAATCACAAAGTGTTTTCCTATCTTGAGACATAATAACACGTTATTTACCCAGAAATCACAAAGTGTTTTCCTATCTTGAGACATAATAACACGTTATTTACCCAGAAATTACAAAGTGTTTTCCTATCTTGAGACATAATAACACGTTATTTACCCATAAATCACAAAGTGTTTTCCTATCTTGAGACATAATAACACGTTATTTACCCAGAAATCACAAAGTGTTTTCCTATCTTGAGACATAATAACACGTTATTTACCCAGAAATCACAAAGTGTTTTCCTATCTTGAGACATAATAACACGTTATTTACCCAGAAATCACAAAGTGTTTTCCTATCTTGAGACATAATAACACGTTATTTACCCAGAAATCACAAAGTGTTTTCCTATCTTGAGACATAATAACACGTTATTTACCAAGAAATCACAAAGTGTTTTCCTATCTTGAGACATAATAACACGTTATTTGCCCAGAAATCACAAAGTGTTTTCCTATCTTGAGACATAATAACACGTTATTTACCCAGAAATCACAAAGTGTTTTCCTATCTTGAGACATAATAACACGTTATTTACCCAGAAATCACAAAGTGTTTTCCTATCTTGAGACATAATAACACGTTATTTACCCAGAAATCACAAAGTGTTTTCCTATCTTGAGACATAATAACACGTTATTTACCCAGAAATCACAAAGTGTTTTCCTATCTTGAGACATAATAACACGTTATTTACCCAGAAATCACAAAGTGTTTTCCTATCTTGAGACATAATAACACGTTATTTACCCAGAAATCACAAAGTGTTTTCCTATCTTGAGACATAATAACACGTTATTTACCCAGAAATCACAAAGTGTTTTCCTATCTTGAGACATAATAACACGTTATTTACCCAGAAATCACAAAGTGTTTTCCTATCTTGAGACATAATAACACGTTATTTACTCCAGAAATCACAAAGTGTTTTCCTATCTTGAGACATAATAACACGTTATTTACCCAGAAATCACAAAGTGTTTTCCTATCTTGAGACATAATAACACGTTATTTACCCAGAAATCACAAAGTGTTTTCCTATCTTGAGACATAATAACACGTTATTTACCCAGAAATCACAAAGTGTTTTCCTATCTTGAGACATAATAACACGTTATTTACCCAGAAATCACAAAGTGTTTTCCTATCTTGAGACATAATAACACGTTATTTACCCAGAAATCACAAAGTGTTTTCCCTATCTTGAGACATAATAACACGTTATTTACCCAGAAATCACAAAGTGTTTTCCTATCTTGAGACATAATAACACGTTATTTACCCAGAAATCACAGTTTCTATCTTAAAAATAATAACACATTATTTTTTACCCAAAATCACAAAGTGTTTTCCTATCTTGAGACATAATAACACGTTATTTACCCAGAAATCACAAAGTGTTTTCCTATCTTGAGACATAATAACACGTTATTTACCCAGAGAAATCTCAAAGTGTTTTCCCTATCTTGAGACATAATAACACGTTATTTACCCAGAAATCACAAAGTGTTTTTCCTATCTTGAGACATAATAACACAAAAAGTGTTTTATATTTAAAAAATAATAAAAAGTTATTTACCCAGAAATCACAAAGTGTTTTCCTATCTTGAGACATAATAACACGTTATTTACCCAGAAATCACAAAGTGTTTTCCTATCTTGAGACATAATAACACGTTATTTACCCAGGGTCACAAGTGTTTTCCTATCTTGAGACATAATAACACGTTATTTACCCAGAAATCACAAAGTGTTTTCCTATCTTGGGAGACATAATAGAATAATAACACGTTGTTTACCCAGAAATCACAAAGTGTTTTCCCTTATCTTGAGACATAATAACCGTTATTTACTCAGAAATCACAAAGTGTTTTCCCTATCTTGAGACATAATAACACGTTATTTACCCAGAAATCACAAAGTGTTTTCCTATCTTGAGACATAATAACACGTTATTTACCCAGAAATCACAAAGTGTTTTCCTATCTTGAGACATAATAACACGTTATTTACCCAGAAATCACAGTGTGTTTTCCTATCTTGAGACATAATAACACGTTATTTACTCAGAAATCACAAAGTGTTTTCCTATCTTGAGACATAATAACACGTTATTTACCCAGAAATCACAAAGTGTTTTCCTATCTTGAGACATAATAACACGTTATTTGCCCAGAAATCACAAAGTGTTTTCCTATCTTGGAGACATAATAAATATCGTTATTTGCCCAGAAATCACAAAGTGTTTTCCTATCTTGAGACATAATAACATGTTATTTACCCAGAAATCACAAAGTGTTTTCCTATCTTGAGTCATAATAACACGTTATTTACCCAGAAATCACAAAAGTGTTTTCCTATCTTTGAGACATAATAACACGTTATTTACCCAGAAATCACAAAGTGTTTTCCTATCTTGATAATATTAATAACACGTTATTTGCCCAGAAATCACAAAGTGTTTTCCTATCTTGGAGACATAATAACACGTTATTTGCCCAGAAATCACAAAGTGTTTTCCTATCTTGAGACATAATAACACGTTATTTGCCCAGAAATCACAAAGTGTTTTCCTATCTTGGAGACATAATAACAATGTTATTTACCCAGAAATCACAAAGTGTTTTCCCTATCTTGAGACATAATAACACGTTATTTGCCCAGAAATCACAAAGTGTTTTCCTATCTTGAGACATAATAACACGTTATTTGCCCAGAAATCACAAAGTGTTTTCCTATCTTGAGACATAATAACACGTTATTTTGCCCAGAAATCACAAAGTGTTTTCCTATCTTGAGACATAATAATACGTTATTTACCCAGAAATCACAAAGTGTTTTCCTATCTTGAGACATAATAACACGTTATTTACCCAGAAATCACAAAGTACTTATCTTGAGACATAATAACACGTTATTTACCCAGAAATCACAAAGTGTTTTCCCTATCTTGAGACATAATAACACGTTATTTACCCAGAAAATCAGCAAAGTGTTTTCCTTATCTTGAGACATAATAACACGTTATTTACCCAGAAATCACAAGTGTTTTCCCTATCTGAGACATAATAATGTTATTTACCCAGAAATCACAAAGTGTTTTCCTATCTTGAGACATAATAAATATCGTTATTTACCCAGAAATCACAAAGTGTTTTCCTATCTTGAGACATAATAACACGTTATTTACCCAGAAATCACAAAGTGTTTTCCCTATCTTGAGACATAATAACACGTTATTTACCCAGAAATCACAAAGTGTTTTCCTATCTTGAGACATAATAACACGTTATTTACCCAGAAATCACAAAAGTGTTTTCCTATCTTGAGACATAATAACACGTTATTTGCCCAGAAATCACAAAGTGTTTTCCTATCTTGAGACATAATAACACGTTATTTGCCCCAGAAATCACAAAGTGTTTTCCTATCTTGAGACATAATAACACGTTATTTTTTACCCAGAAATCACAAAGTGTTTTCCTATCTTGAGACATAATAACACGTTATTTGCCCAGAAATCACAAAGTGTTTTCCTATCTTGAGACATAATAACACGTTATTTACCCAGAAATCACAAAGTGTTTTCCTATCTTGAGACATAATATGTTATTTTTGCCCAGAAATCACAAAAGTGCTTTCCTATCTGAGACAGCAATAACACGTTATTTGCCCAGAAATCACAAAGTGTTTTCCTATCTTGAGACATAATAACACGTTATTTGCCCAGAAATCACAAAGTGTTTTCCTATCTTGAGACATAATAACACGCATATTTGCCCAGAAATCACAAAGTGTTTTCCTATCTTGAGACATAATAACACGTTATTTACCCAGAAATCACAAAGTGTTTTCCTGTCTTGAGACATAATAATGTTATTTGCCCAGAACAAAAAGTGTTTTCCTATCTTGAGACATAATAACACGTTATTTACCCAGAAATCACAAAGTGTTTTCCTATCTTGAGACATAATAACATTGTTATTTACCCAGAAATCACTGAAGTGTTTTCCTATCTTGAGACATAATAACACGTTATTTGCCCAGAAATCATAAAGTGTTTTCCTATCTTGAGACATAATAACACGTTATTTGCCCAGAAATCCTAAAAAGTGTTTTTCCTATCTTGAGACTATAATAACACGTTATTTGCCCAGAAAATCTACAAGTGTTTTCCTATCTTGAGACATAATAACACGTTATTTACCCAGAAATCACAAAGTGTTTTCCTATCTTGAGACATAATAACACGTTATTTACCCAGAAATCACAAAGTGTTTTCCTATCTTGAGACATAATAACACGTTATTTACCCATAAATCACAAAGTGTTTTCCTATCTTGAGACATACAATATCAAGTTATTTGCCCAGAAATCACAAAGTGTTTTCCTATCTTGAGACATAATAACACGTTATTTGCCCAGAAATCACAAAGTGTTTTCCCTATCTTGAGACATAATAACACGTTATTTACCCAGAAATCACAAAGTGTTTTCCTATCTTGAGACATAATAACACGTTATTTACCCAGAAATCACAAAGTGTTTTCCTATCTTGAGACATAATAACACGTTATTTGCCCAGAAATCACAAAGTGTTTTCCATCTTGAGACATAATAACACGTTATTTGCCCAGAAATCACAAAGTGTTTTCCTATCTTGAGACATAATAACACGTTATTTACCCAGAAATCACAAAGTGTTTTCCTATCTTGAGACATAATAACACGTTATTTACCCAGAAATCACAAAGTGTTTTCCTATCTTGAGACATAATACCCAGAAATCACGTTATAATAACACGTTATTTGCCCAGAAATCACAAAGTGTTTTCCTATCTTGAGACATAATAACACGTTATTTGCCCAGAAATCACAAAGTGTTTTCCTATCTTGAGACATAATAACACACGTTATTTACCCCAGAAATCACAAAGTGTTTTCCTATCTTGAGACATAATAACACGTTATTTGCCCAGAAATCACAAAGTGTTTTCCTATCTTGAGACATAATAACACGTTATTTGCCCAGAAATCACAAAGTGTTTTCCTATCTTGAGACATAATAACACGTTATTTGCCCAGAAATCACAAAGTGTTTTCCTATCTTGAGACATAATAACACGTTATTTACCCAGAAATCACAAAGTGTTTTCCTATCTTGAGACATAATAACACGTTATTTACCCAGAAATCACAAAGTGTTTTCCTATCTTGAGACATAATAACACGTTATTTGCCCAGAAATCACAAAGTGTTTTCCTATCTTGAGACATAATAACACGTTATTTACCCAGAAATCACAAAGTGTTTTCCTATCTTGAGACATAATAACACGTTATTTGCCCAGAAATCACAAAGTGTTTTCCTATCTTGAGACATAATAACACGTTATTTACCCAGAAATCACAAAGTGTTTTCTTATCTTGAGACATAATAACACGTTAACCTTGCACAAAGTGTTTTCCTATCTTGAGACATAATAACACGTTATTTGCCCAGAAATCACAAAGTGTTTTCCTATCTTGAGACATAATAACACGTTATTTACCCAGAAATCACAAAGTGTTTTCCTATCTTGAGACATAATAACACGTTATTTACCCAGAAATCACAAAGTGTTTTCCTATCTTGAGACATAATAACACGTTATTTACCCAGAAATCACAAAGTGTTTTCCTATCTTGAGACATAATAACACGTTATTTGCCCAGAAATCACAAAGTGTTTTCCTATCTTGAGACATAATAACACGTTATTTACCCAGAAATCACAAAGTGTTTTCCTATCTTGAGACATAATAACACGTTATTTACCCAGAAATCACAAAGTGTTTTCCTATCTTGAGACATAATAACACGTTATTTGCCCAGAAATCACAAAGTGTTTTCCTATCTTGAGACATAATAACACGTTATTTACCCAGAAATCACAAAGTGTTTTCCTATCTTGAGACATAATAACACGTTATTTACCCAGAAATCACAAAGTGTTTTCCTATCTTGAGACATAATAACACGTTATTTACCCAGAAATCACAAAGTGTTTTCCTATCTTGAGACATAATAACACGTTATTTACCCAGAAATCACAAAGTGTTTTCCTATCTTGAGACATAATAACACGTTATTTGCCCAGAAATCACAAAGTGTTTTCCTATCTTGAGACATAATAACACGTTATTTGCCCAGAAATCACAAAGTGTTTTCCTATCTTGAGACATAATAACACGTTATTTGCCCAGAAATCACAAAGTGTTTTCCTATCTTGAGACATAATAACACGTTATTTACCCAGAAATCACAAAGTGTTTTCCTATCTTGAGACATAATACGTTATTTGCCCAGAAATCACAAAGTGTTTCCTATGAGACATAATAACACGTTATTTACCCAGAAATCACAAAGTGTTTTCCCTATCTTGAGACATAATAACACGTTATTTACCCAGAAATCACAAAGTGTTTTCCTATCTTGAGACATAATAACACGTTATTTGCCCAGAAATCACAAAGTGTTTTCCTATCTTGAGACATAATAACACGTTATTTACCCAGAAATCACAAAGTGTTTTCCTATCTTGAGACATAATAACACGTTATTTACCCAGAAATCACAAAGTGTTTTCCTATCTTGAGACATAATAACACGTTATTTACCCAGAAATCACTTATATAATAAAGTGTTTTCCTATCTTGAGACATAATAACACGTTATTTGCCCAGAAATCACAAAGTGTTTTCCTATCTTGAGACATTTGCCCAGAAATCACAAAGTGTTTTCCTATCTTGAGACATAATTGTTACCCAGAAATCACAAAGTGTTTTCCTATCTTGAGACATAATAACACGTTATTTACCCAGAAATCACAAAGTGTTTTCCTATCTTGAGACATAATAACACGTTATTTACCCAGAAATCACAAAGTGTTTTCCTATCTTGAGACATAATAACACGTTATTTACCCAGAAATCACAAAGTGTTTTCCTATCTTGAGACATAATAACACGTTATTTGCCCAGAAATCACAAAGTGTTTTCCTATCTTGAGACATAATAACACGTTATTTACCCAGAAATCACAAAGTGTTTTCCTATCTTGAGACATAATAACACGTTATTTACCCAGAAATCACAAAGTGTTTTCCTATCTTGAGACATAATAACACGTTATTTACCCAGAAATCACAAAGTGTTTTCCTATCTTGAGACATAATAACACGTTATTTGCCCAGAAATCACAAAGTGTTTTCCTATCTTGAGACATAATAACACGTTATTTGCCCAGAAATCACAAAGTGTTTTCCTATCTTGAGACATAATAACACGTTATTTACCCAGAAATCACAAAGTGTTTTCCTATCTTGAGACATAATAACACGTTATTTGCCCAGAAATCACAAAGTGTTTTCCTATCTTGAGACATAATAACACGTTATTTGCCCAGAAATCACAAAGTGTTTTCCTATCTTGAGACATAATAACACGTTATTTACCCAGAAATCACAAAGTGTTTTCCTATCTTGAGACATAATAACACGTTATTTACCCAGAAATCACAAAGTGTTTTCCTATCTTGAGACATAATAACACGTTATTTACCCAGAAATCACAAAGTGTTTTCCTATCTTGAGACATAATAACACGTTATTTACCCAGAAATCACAAAGTGTTTTCCTATCTTGAGACATAATAACACGTTATTTGCCCAGAAATCACAAAGTGTTTTCCTATCTTGAGACATAATAACACGTTATTTACCCAGAAATCACAAAGTGTTTTCCTATCTTGAGACATAATAACACGTTATTTACCCAGAAATCACAAAGTGTTTTCCTATCTTGAGACATAATAACACGTTATTTACCCAGAAATCACAAAGTGTTTTCCTATCTTGAGACATAATAACACGTTATTTACCCAGAAATCACAAAGTGTTTTCCTATCTTGAGACATAATAACACGTTATTTGCCCAGAAATCACAAAGTGTTTTCCTATCTTGAGACATAATAACACGTTATTTGCCCAGAAATCACAAAGTGTTTTCCTATCTTGAGACATAATAACACGTTATTTGCCCAGAAATCACAAAGTGTTTTCCTATCTTGAGACATAATAACACGTTATTTACCCAGAAATCACAAAGTGTTTTCCTATCTTGAGACATAATAACACGTTATTTACCCAGAAATCACAAAGTGTTTTCCTATCTTGAGACATAATAACACGTTATTTGCCCAGAAATCACAAAGTGTTTTCCTATCTTGAGACATAATAACACGTTATTTGCCCAGAAATCACAAAGTGTTTTCCTATCTTGAGACATAATAACACGTTATTTACCCAGAAATCACAAAGTGTTTTCCTATCTTGAGACATAATAACACGTTATTTACCCAGAAATCACAAAGTGTTTTCCTATCTTGAGACATAATAACACGTTATTTGCCCAGAAATCACAAAGTGTTTTCCTATCTTGAGACATAATAACACGTTATTTGCCCAGAAATCACAAAGTGTTTTCCTATCTTGAGACATAATAACACGTTATTTACCCAGAAATCACAAAGTGTTTTCCTATCTTGAGACATAATAACACGTTATTTACCCAGAAATCACAAAGTGTTTTCCTATCTTGAGACATAATAACACGTTATTTACCCAGAAATCACAAAGTGTTTTCCTATCTTGAGACATAATAACACGTTATTTGCCCAGAAATCACAAAGTGTTTTCCTATCTTGAGACATAATAACACGTTATTTGCCCAGAAATCACAAAGTGTTTTCCTATCTTGAGACATAATAACACGTTATTTGCCCAGAAATCACAAAGTGTTTTCCTATCTTGAGACATAATAACACGTTATTTGCCCAGAAATCACAAAGTGTTTTCCTATCTTGAGACATAATAATACGTTATTTACCCAGAAATCACAAAGTGTTTTCCTATCTTGAGACATAATAACACGTTATTTGCCCAGAAATCACAAAGTGTTTTCCTATCTTGAGACATAATAACACGTTATTTGCCCAAGAAATCACAAGGAGTGTTTTCCTATCTTGAGACTTATAATAACACGTTATTTGCCCAGAAATCACAAAGTGTTTTCCTATCTTGAGACATAATAACACGTTATTTACCAAGAAATCACAAAGTGTTTTCCTATCTTGAGACATAATAACACGTTATTTGCAGAAATCCTAGAAGTGTTTTCCTATCTTGAGACATAATAACACAATTATTTACCCAAGAAATCTCAAAGTGTTTTCCTATCTTGAGACATAATAACACGTTATTTGCCCAGAAATCACAAAGTGTTTTCCTATCTTGAGACATAATAACACGTTATTTGCCCAGAAATCACAAAGTGTTTTCCTATCTTGAGACATAATAACACGTTGTTTACTCCAGAAATCACAAAGTGTTTTCCTATCTTGAGACATAATAACACGTTATTTGCCCAGGAAATCACAAAGTGTTTTCCTATCTTGAGACATAATAACACGTTATTTACCCAGAAATCACAAAGTGTTTTCCTATCTTGAGACATAATAACACGTTATTTGCCCAGAAATCACAAAGTGTGTTTTCCTATCTTGAGACATAATAACACGTTATTTGCCCAAGAAATCAGAAATCACAAAGTGTTTCCTATCTTGAGACATAATAACACGTTATTTGCCCAGAAATCACAAAGTGTTTTCCTATCTTGAGACATAATAACTTACGTTATTTACCCAGAAATCACAAAGTGTTTTCCTATCTTGAACATAATAACACGTTATTTACTTAGAAATCACAAAGTGTTTTTCCTATCTTGAGACATAATAACACGTTATGCAGAAATCACAAAGTGTTTTCCTCTATCTTGAGACATAATAACACGTTATTTACCCAGAAATCACAAAGTACTTTCCTATCTTGAGACATAATAACACGTTATTTTTTACCCAGAAATCATAAAGTGTTTTCCTATCTTGAGACATAATAACACGTTATTTACCCAGAAATCACAAAGTGTTTTCCTATCTTGAGACATAATAACACGTTATTTGCCCATAAATCACAAAGTGTTTCCTATCTTGAGACATAATAACACGTTATTTTGCCCAGAAATCACAAAGTGTTTTCCTATCTTGAGACATAATAACACGTTATTTACCCAGAGAAATCACAAAGTGTTTTCCTATCTTGAGACATAATAACACGTTATTTCACCCAGAAATCACAAAGTGTTTTCCTATCTTGAGACATAATAACACGTTATTTGCCCAGAAATCACAAAGTGTTTTCCTATCTGAGACATACAATAACACGTTATTTACCCAGAAATCACAAAGTGTTTTCCTATCTTGAGACATAATAACACGTTATTTGCCCAGAAATCACAAGTAATTTTCCTATCTTGAGACATAATAACACGTTATTTGCCCAGAAATCACAAAGTGTTTTCCTATCTTGAGACATAATAACACGTTATTTACCCAGAAATCACAAAGTGTTTTCCTATCTTGAGACATAATAACACGTTATTTACCCAGAAATCACAAAGTGTTTTCCTATCTTGAGACATAATAACACGTTATTTACCCAGAAATCACAAAGTGTTTTCCTATCTTGAGACATAATAAACAACGTTATTTACCCAGAAATCACAAAGTGTTTTCCTATCTTGAGACATAATAACACGTTATTTACCCAGAAATCACAAAGTGTTTTCCTATCTTGAGACATAATAACACGTTATTTACCCAGAAATCACAAAGTGTTTTCCTATCTTGAGACATAATAACACGTTATTTACCCAGAAATCACAAAGTGTTTTCCTATCTTGAGACATAATAACACGTTATTTACCCAGAAATCACAAAGTGTTTTCCTATCTTGAGACATAATAAGTGTTTTCCTCTTGAGACGTTATTTACCCAGAAATCACAAAGTGTTTTCCTATCTTGAACATAATAACACGTTATTTACCCAGAAATCACAAAGTGTTTTCCTATCTTGAGACATAATAACACGTTATTTACCCAGAAATCACAAAGTGTTTTCCTATCTTGAGACATAATAACACGTTATTTACCCAGAAATCACAAAGTGTTTTCCTATCTTGAGACATAATAACACGTTATTTACCCAGAAATCACAAAGTGTTTTCCTATCTTGAGACATAATAACACGTTATTTACCCAGAAATCACAAAATGTTTTCCTATCTTGAGACATAATAACACGTTATTTGCCCAGAAATCACAAAGTGTTTTCCTATCTTGAGACATAATAACACGTTATTTGCCCAGAAATCACAAAGTGTTTTCCTATCTTGAGACATAATAACACGTTATTTACCCAGAAATCACAAAGTGTTTTCCTATCTTGAGACATAATAACACGTTATTTACCCAGAAATCACAAAGTGTTTTCCTATCTTGAGACATAATAACACGTTATTTACCCAGAAATCACAAAGTGTTTTCCTATCTTGAGACATAATAACACGTTATTTACCCAGAAATCACAAAGTGTTTTCCTATCTTGAGACATAATAACACGTTATTTGCCCAGAAATCACAAAGTGTTTTCCTATCTTGAGACATAATAACACGTTATTTACCCAGAAATCACAAAGTGTTTTCCTATCTTGAGACATAATAACACGTTATTTACCCAGAAATCAATGTGAAACGTATTAGCCGAATCATAAAAAATAAAAAAAACGTATTTAATAACTTATACATTAGATACAGTAAAAACTATCAAAACAGAATACACAATAAAATAAATATTTACCCAGACTGTTGGTAATGCAATGTCTTCACCAGCATCTTTTGCCTTGTCTAGAAATTTTCTCATATAATAGTAGGATCTCGGGTCAATTGTATTTATACTAGGGTCATCAGAAAAAGGTCTGTATACAACACTTTTTATTGTGTCAAATGCTGTTATAGAATAATAGAAGTTAATATTTTTGAAAATAAGAAGCTATGTATGTATATTGTAAAGTAAATTCCCTTAGCCATCGGGGCAGATCAAGTGTAGAATTCATCTGTTTCTATAACATCGGCATATGAAAGGATTGTTTGTTTAGCATAGCACTCAGCCGCCTTTACTTCCAAACTTATGTCAGGTACCATTCATTTGAAGCTGGACTTATGGGACGACTTAGGAACAAATTTCACGTGGATAAATTCCCATGGTTCTCACCAAGGATCAACTATCAGGTAGACAGTCAAGTATCTACATCATTCTGCCCAGGTATGTTTATTGAGTTTGGGAAATGTTTAAATACAATTTAACAATGTAATTTTGTTTTTACTTAAGAAACAATTGAGAAAAGCATCAAATTTATTTTTTTTTTTAAATGAGGAGTTTTTGAAATGTTAAATGACCCGTCATTGTTTCTTAGATTGAAATAAACAAATGAAAATAAAGTTGTTTTTACTTTAATTATAGCAATACATATTTCTTTGTAACAAATAATGAATATTAAGAAGATATTTTTCATGTAAAAACAAATTATGATGTATACAACTAGACTTGTAACGAAAACATCCTCCCATCAGTCCTTCAACCCTCGAATCCACAACCTACCCCTATAACTGTAATAGATTCCAGTTGCTCATAAAGTAGGCGTACTCCATCCCCACCCCGCAACCACCCCACATACAACCCTTCCAACCCCCTCCTCTTAAAACGGGAAACTACTGCCCACTGTTAGGCAGGGAATGAGTACGATTAGTCACGTCTTAAATTGTTGGAGAAAGAGAAAGGGATTCGACTTAAGGTTCTCGAGCCGGATGGTCGTCGGAAAGAGAGATAGAGAGAGAGAGAGAGAGAGAGAGAGCGTCCAGAGAGAAAGAGTGAGAGAACGGATAAATGTAATAGAGTTTCAATGGAGGGAGAAAAATATAGAGCAGTTTCTTGTGTTAACATTTATTTGGATATGTGTACCACTTGGAACAACCAGACCATGTTTAGGACCAGTGGCTCATGTAATAAAACTTTTGTTGATTTTTTTTCCGCACGTATTGTTGTATATGAAACACCTTGTGGAAGAGGGAAATAAAGATAGCAGTACGATGCAGTCTGCAACTGATACCCAAAGACAACAGACCTTATGTGGGTTTTTTTTTTGGGGGGGGGGGGGGGGAGCAAGGGAAATAACTGTGTATTTATTTTCCCTGTATCTATCTCATACTACATATAAAGATGTACGGCTAATTGTATATTTGTACTTTTTTTTTGCTATCCATATTTTTTTTTAAATTTAATGTATACTTTCAGTAAACAATATATACTTTTTCTGGTGAAATATATTGCGCTATAGCAAAGTATATTTGTTTAATATATGTTTATTTTTGTTACTGATTCCTTATAGGATCAATACTTATAATCAAAAGAGGGGAAAATGTTTCGTTAAGCTTTTATTGAATGCAGTACTTGGTGAAAATAAAGAAAATATACACACATTTGGCTTGGTCAGAAGAATAACTTATTGGGCGCACATGCAAAACTTTTTTATCACCAACCACATCCCATTTTTAATAGCGAGAATTTTGAAAAAAAATTTGCTAGCTAATTCTAAGTCTATAGCGTGAAGTGTTTTAAGCTGTATTTTAAATTGACTGAATATATATATATATATATATATATATATATATATATATATATATATATATATATATACTTCTATAGGATGTCCTTTGGTAATGCGTCCATCTTGCATTCGATGCACATGACCCAGCCATCGTAGACGTCTTTGGCACAGAAGGAGATGTATGCTCAGTGAGTTGGCTTGTTTGAGTACGGCAGTGTTGGTGATTTTGTCTTGCCATCTGATGCCAAGGATGCGTCGGAGACGATTTTCCTGTTTGTTATAGGTAGTCCAGGTTTCGCTGCCATACAGTAGAGTTGTGAGAACACATGCCTGGTATACCTTGAACTTGGTGTTCAGTGACAATTGGTTGTTAGACCATACTCGTTTGCTTAGTCTGGCCATGACGCTGGTTGCTTTGGCAAGCCTCTTGTCGATCTCGTCATCCAGGGACAAACTGTTGGTGATAGTGGAGCCTAGGTATGTCAACTTGTCGGTGACCTCCAGAACTTCGTTGTCGATGGTGATTGAGGGTGGAGCTGGGATGCCTTGACCCATGATGTTGGTTTTCTTGATGCTGATGGTCAGTCCGAATTCTCTGCATGCTTGAGCGAAGCGATCCATCAGCAGCTGTAGGTGTTCCTCTGTGTGTGCTGTCATGGCTGTGTCATCAGCGAAAAGCATGTCTCCTATATGGCGAGCTTGCCACTGGGCATCGCCCCGTTGGTCGCCCGCAACTGCGATTCAAGGATGTCTGCAAACGCGACCTCATATTGACCGGCATCAGCCTCGACAATAGGGAACAGCTCGCCGACGACCGGAATGGGTGACGACAGGCTGTTCACAAAGGCATCCTTAATGGTGAACAATTAAGGAGCCAACAGCAGGAGACCAAAAGACAGAGAAGGAAGAACGCACGGCAGAAAGAGGCCCTCTGTCCTCCATCCAGCTTCATTTGTGGCCACTGCGAAAGAGTCTGTCAGTCCAGGATCGGTCTGCTGAGCCATTCAAGAACCTGCTCTCAAAACATGACTAATTGACTAACCTAGAGCTCTACCATGTCCATTACGAGGAAAAAAATGTATCAGCTGTACATGTAACATTGAAAGGTCACGAAAAACACTAGATATAGACATGAAGAGTACCTGCAGTGAATACATTGAAGTAACAAAAGTGTATGGTCTATTTCAAGATATAGTAAATCTGAAGAGGCCAATTCGATTTCTTAAATAATTTCTCATTTATGTGAAGGCTTAGGCTCAAATATTGGTCAAGATTATTATCAACGATTGCTTAAGTCAGCAAGTTTTTGCAAATTACAGTCATATCCAACAACACTAGAGCAATGATGCTTGGAAGTTTATAAGTGGCCATTCCGAGAATGCAGAAATAAAATCACGGCAAGGGCTACAGACAATGATAAAAGTTTAATGTTCCAGACCTATTTTTAGAGAAGAGAGAGATATGAAGACACTAAATACTTAACAGTTAATAGAGGAAGGAATTATTTTACACCCAAATTAAACCTGAAATATGTAGTGAAAAAATATTATGTATTGTAAAAATAGGTTGTACAATTTTCGCAATGGTGGGGGGAGGGCTTGGGGCACAATAAAACTCTCACATGGCGCTTCAATAGCTAGCTATGGACTTTGCTTTTATGTAGTGTCATATTAATAGCTAGCTATGGACTTTGCTTTTATGTAGTGTCATATTAATAGCTAGCTATGGACTTTGCTTTTATGTAGTGTCATATTAATAGCTAGCTATGGACTTTGCTTTTATGTAGTGTCATATTAATAGCTAGCTATGGACTTTGCTTTTATGTAGTGTCATATTAATAGCTAGCTATGGACTTTGCTTTTATGTAGTGTCATATTAATAGCTAGCTATGGACTTTGCTTTTATGTAGTGTCATATTAATAGCTAGCTATGGACTTTGCTTTTATGTAGTGTCATATTGACATAAATTGGGAATGTTTCATTCTGACTAAGAGAAATTAAACTTTGGAGAGTGTTAGTTATGAGTTAACTTTGATTGTATGAACATTTGAAGACAGATCATTCTTTGAGGTTCTAAAAGACTTGAATAGGTATGTGTGTAATCTTTCTACAACATGGATATTGATAGAGAAATGCAAATTAAACATTTCTTATGATTTACAATGATTGAGTGAATAACAGAGTGAATATAGCCCGTAGCCTTCCTATCTGCTTTCAGTCACAATTCTGTTAATGTTGACAAGTCGTTATACTGTAGATAATCTAGCTTTGGAAAATAATACATTTGTTGATAAACAGATTTACCAAGTATTTATTTAAAAAGAAAACAAGAACTACTTGATGAACTCTTTAAAATAATGATTGGCTAAGAACTATCTGACATTTTTCTGGATTATGTAATTACATTTCTAGTATTTTTCTCTCATGATATTGGGGCAAGTTTTTGCGCCGACATCGACACTGGACGAAGTACAAATGCCGACACAGACTCCGGACAAAGTGCAAATGTCGACATCAACACCGACAGCAGGCAAAGTACAAACGCCAACACAGGCTCCGGACAAAGTGCAAATGTCGACATCAACACCGACAGCAGGCAAAGTACAAACGCCGACACAGACTCCGGACAAAGTGCAAATGTCGACATCAACACCGACAGCAGGCAAAGTACAAACGCCGACACAGACTCCGGACAAAGTGCAAGTGTTGACATCAATACCGACAGCAGGCAAAGTACAAACGCCGACACAGACTCCGGACAAAGTGAAAATGTCGACATCAACACGGACAACAGGCGAAGTACAAACGTCGACACAGACTCCGGACAAAGTGCAAATGTCGACATCAACATCGACAGCAGGCAAAGTACAAACGCCGACACAGACTCCGGACAAAGTGCAAATGTCGACATCAACACCGACAGCAGGCAAAGTACAAACGCCGACACAGACTCCGGACAAAGTGCAAATGTCGACATCAACACCGACAGCAGGCAAAGTACAAACGCCGACACAGACTCCGGACAAAGTGCAAATGTCGACATCAACACCGACAGCAGGCAAAGTACAAACGCCGACACAGACTCCGGACAAAGTGCAAATGTCGACATCAACACCGACAGCAGGCAAAGTACAAACGCCGACACAGACTCCGGACAAAGTGCAAATGTCGACATCAACACCGACAGCAGGCAAAGTACAAACGCCGACACAGACTCCGGACAAAGTGCAAATGTCGACATCAACACCGACAACAGGCAAAGTACAAACGCCGACACCGACACCGGCAAAAACTGCCGACACCAACACCGGCTCCCCAGCCCGATCATAGATATTAAATTAGATTTAAGCCTAGCTAAAATATATATATTAGGGCTGCTGATTAAATTGCGTTAATGGGCGATTAATGCATCAAAATGTTTTTGCGATTAAAATTTTTAACGCAACACCTAATTGCGTTTACTTTACCAAAATGATGAAAGTTCACCAAATTGAAAAATAACAGAATTTCACTCAACAATATGAAGTTAAGGTCCGTTGACTTGTTACGTATATCTACCACCCTGTCGCAATTGGCTCACACCCTAACTCCCAGGTACATCGACAAAAGCCCCACTTGTAATATAAAATGAAGACAAGTAAACCTCCTGCTCCCTACCCGGTCGATGTAAAAAGAGAAAAGTTTCATTTACTCGTTAACATTATATACTACTAGATATTAAGCCCGGCGTTCATGAGAAATCTAGTTGTAATGTGAAACACCTTTCTAATCAATTTAACAACTGCATTTTTAAATACGAATAATTAGATTAATTAGGTGCTGATTTATGCCACATTCCTACTTTGCAGAAAAGTCCTTCATTTCATACGTCAAAAATTACGTTTTACCCTTCAACGCTAACTAACCTAACCAAACCAAACAACCAACCAACCAAACCAACCGAACCAACCAAACCAAACCACCAACCAAACTAACTAACCAAACCAGCTAACCAATCAACCAATCCAACTAGCCAAACCAACCAAGCAAAATCCGTCACAAATTACGTTTTACCCGTCAACGCTAACCAACCAAACCAAACAGCCCAACAAGCTTATCAAACCAACCAACCGAACAAACCAATCAACAAACCAACCAACCAAGCTGACCAAACAAACCAAACTCGCCAAATCAACTAAATCAACCAAAGCAAACCAACCAACCAAACCAAACCAAATTAAACACAATTGGGTAAAGATATGGGTGCTAATTTATGTCACCCGTTACGTTTTACCCTTCATTCTCTCAGTGTTAAAATCAAAACGAAGCATTAAAAAAAAGCTTTTATTACAGGAAGTGGCTACGGTTCCAAGGAACGGGACAACGTATTATTTTTTTCGGGGTCCAGCTATAGATGCGCATGCGCGGCAGACGGACTGCTTATTTTTGTATATTTTTTTGTTTTCAGGGCTAGGGTTAGGGTTAGGGTTAGGAATATGGTTAGGATTAGGGTTAGGTTTGGGTTTAGGGGGTTAGGGTTAGGGATAGGGTTAGGATTAATATCTATAGCCGGACCATCGAAAAAAAATCGGATTCCGGCTATCGCTCATGCGCACATCTATAGCCGTATAAAATCAAGTCCGTCTAGAGCGCTAGAGCGCATGCGCATCTATAGTTGGACTCCAGAAAAAAATACGGAATCCCGTTATAAAAATGCAATGAAAAGTAAAAGAAATAATTACTTTATTATGCCATTTTGCAGCACAAAGCAACGGCGTTGCCATTCTGCAAAATAATTGTACCATCGGGAAATGACGTCACAGATTATTTATAGCGACGGCTTTCCCACTCTGCACGCCGCCGGACGGACGACAAGATAGCTACTTTATTAGTAGGATAGTGTATTTGTGGAGATTCTATAGTGTATTGTTAAAGGTAAAAAAAAAACACAACAAGTGTATAATGAACCCGGTTATAATTAGATTTTAAAAAATGAGATGCTAGAAATTTCGTATCATAATTTTGCGCATAATTTTTTTTTTCTTTTTTTTAATACGGCTGTGGTCACGTCTGCAACAACTGCACTAATAGTTTCATATACATGACACCTATAATTAGTGTCTAGACAGTGCCTAGACATGGTCTGTACATTAGACAGTGGTTGTATTTTTCAGAATAATTTTGACACTGATTTAAATTTTATATAGGGCTGTTGATTTACAGCAATTAAAGCGTAATTAATGCGTTGAAAATATGCGATTATATTTTTTTTAACACAAACACCTAAATTCGAATAACTTGACATGATTGATACATTTCAATAAACTGGCCTCATTAACTAATTCAATAGACATATATGGCATTATATGATAATGCTTAATAAATCTTTTACAATTCATTATACCTCTTTCGTAAATTAATCTGACTAGCTTATTAAGCCAATATTATGATATGATATTATGACATACTAGTTTGAATACAAACACATGTATTATATTGTGTCGATTAAAATGTGCGTTAATTTGCGTTAAATTTTTTAATAATGCGTTAATTTCGATCAATTTTTTTAATCGAACAAGAGCTCTAATATATATATCACACACTAAAACTTTAAAAGAGTTAAAATAGTTCAGCAGTAATTACTTAAAAGCATGTCTGTGTTCTGATCTCTCCATAACGTCCATTCTTCAGGCAACTGGTCTCTCAGTTGATACAGTGACGCGCCAAGTCCGAGATTGCCAACAGAATCATCTACGTCTGGTGGGCACAAAAGTTCAATAAAGTTCTCCAGTGTGTTTCTGTGGTCAAGAGTAGGGAGGAAAGGGTTGCAAAGAGTTACATTCAATCAATTCAATTCAATATTACAATCAGTGCAGTAGTTAGCGTTACAATCAGTGCAGTAATTAGCGTTACAATCAGTGCAGTAATTAGCGTTACAATCAGTGCAGTAATTAGCGTTACAATCAGTGCAGTAATTAGCGTTACAACCAGTGCGGTAATTAGCGTTACAATCAATGCAGTAATTCGCGTTACAACCAGTGCAGTAATTAGCGTTACAATCAGTGCAGTAATTAGCGTTACAATCAGTGCAATAGTTAGCGTTACAATCAGTGCAATAGTCAGCGTTACAATCAGTGCAATAGTTAGCGTTACAGACATTATGGTCACTATTTGGTACCTTCCAGCAACTTGTTTTATTGTTTACAGATTTTTAGTTAATTCTTTGGATGCCTTGATTGTCGATGAGCTGCCAGGCTTAATTTTCTCTTTATTGGTTAGATAAATGTTAATGCCTTTTTTAAGATGAGGATTTATTTTTCATGATTTATTATATTCTAAAAAACATATTTCCGGGGGTGGTTGTTTTAATTTGCATTGCTTTTTATTTTTGGTTCACTTTGTGTCTGCCTCAATCTACCCCTTCCCCCAGCACACTATGGTGTTATTTTGATGTAACATTTTTTTTTCATTCAGGTCATGCCAGTCTCCATATTACCTGTTTTGTGTATTTTTTAAGACTTGCTCAACATAGCTTAATATTCTTTTAATATAACCTTCATCCTACACTATTCAGTACATATAGATGTTAGTTAATATTTTTATGTAATGCATACATATTCTGAAACAGGTAATATTTGTTCGTAATGCGACATTCATATTTATAATTTACTTAATCGGGATTTTACCCAAAACAGCAGCTCAAAGAAATCAAAACAAAAGATTCCACCATATCTAATATTTTATTGTCTACACTTCAGCGTTGAATGTGTTATCTTGACCCACTTTGTAGCCTAATGTTAGCGCCGGGCCCAGCCACAGCATTTATCACATCTTATCTATGTTTATACAACATTTTTTTTAATTCTAAAACTTTAAATTAGTTCAATATTACTTTATTCTTCACACATAATTGTATTATTAAACGTGTTTTTATTTTTTTAATTCTTTTTTTTTTTACAATAATCAGTTGACAGGTTCTATTGTATGTACAGCATTCCCCCATTCTCCGCGGTTAAACGGATACAGAATTTACCGCGACTGGGGATAATTGAGAAATTTAAAAAGTCTGGTTTTATAAAAGAAATCAGGAAACAACGCGCGTTGTCAAACTTTGTTGAACGCGTCTTGCTATTTGTGACGTCTTCGGGAATTCTACAAAAGCGAGAAACCTTTATATATATTGTTGAACGCGTCTTGCTTTCTTTGACGTATTCGGGAATTCTCGCAGGCCGTTGTCTCGCAAGGTTGGGCGAAGAAGAGAAATATATATATAGAAAGATGTATACTTTGTTTATACAAGTCGAACTCGGAATAAAATACAACGCGATGGAATGACATCATAGAAGCTGTGGTGGACGGAGCTTACCAAAGTGCGCCATAAAAATATGACTATACTATCTCTACACCACTACTTTAAATTGTACAGTACTGTGTCGAAGTTAATATGCACGTGATACAGTTAATTTTTGTTCATGACTTATGCATTTACTTACGCATAATCTTCAAAGTTTTTCATTTCATCGGCCAAACCTTGGAAACCATTGATTTTTAGCACTTGCTCTATCTGTGGCTCTGGAAATTCATTCAAAGTTTTCATAAATACCTGTGGATATGAAACAAACAAATTTTATCATCTTTCATCAGAGAAGAAATCCAGGTTATGATCAGAGTACTTGTTTGGATGAAATGTTTATCTCTTGATTCAATAAACAATATATGAGATTGTTGTTTTTGGTAGTGTCCGTTTTTAAATCCCACCATTGTAGTGTCACGATCTTGGGAGATCTGTGACGGCCGTTTGTCTTGGTTGTATGATCATCTACTGAGTTTGGGCGAGTCGTTTGTATTTTTTCCGGCCACGTGATTCCACAGGACGCACACAACAACAAGAAGAGAGTACACGAGCTATGCAAATACAACAAATAGTGTTGATTTACATGAAGCAGCATACTTTGTGCCATAAAAAGGGATGCAGCTTTATCGGCTACCTTAATAGTAATACATATATAATTCAGAAATACCGAAGGGTCCCTATTTGTGGATGGTACTTCTAAAAAGAACTCAGGACGGAACTAGTCGAGCCCGTTAGAGAGATATGAGGTAACCATTATAAATGACTCACAGCTTCAGAGAACCGAATCTACATGCACCTGGTCTGCCGAATATTACCTAATCAACATGAGGCCCACATGCTCGTAGCGCACGACCTCTTAGCTGCTCAATGGCTGAGTCCGTTGCCTCTAGCTCATCGTAACTCGTACCAAAATCCAGCACAGCTCAGCCTGTTTACCAGCACACAAGTCTGACTTGACTGTCTCGCAGTCGCAGCCCAACTCTACTGAAGTCTCAGCTACGCATATGGCTTCAATCTCTCGCTTTATGCGCGCGCAGACTTTCTAACCTATGGTCAGTGATCACAATAGGCTTCACCCATCGCGTGGGTCAGTGCCCAACAAGCGTGGAGGGTGATGAGTTTATTCCCCTCTCCCTCTCGCATCTACTAAGCCCAATTGCCTTCCCGTTAACCATTTCCCCGATGGCGCAATAAAGGCTGCCTGGTCGGCACAACGCTAGACGATGCGATGTGTTTAATACCTTCGCTAAACGCCCCTTTGTCTACCCCCTTTGTCATCTTGTCCTGAGTCGATGACGCAACCGGAGATAAGGGGGGATAAATATTTCATACAAAACCCTCACAAAAACTCTATGTTAACTGGCAAGTTAAGTCATCTCCATGGCGACCACTGTAAATGGTGCCAGGGAGTAAAAAAAAAACTCCCGTTGAATATCGTTAAATATGGCGTTTTCAAAATGTAACACTACATTAAAATTACAACATACAATGTAGAGTCATGTCTCCCTTATAAAACATATACAGGCCATCGGACGTAGATGAGAGTTCATCTGTTTCTACGTGTGTGAAGTATTGTAATATTGAGATGAAATCTCTTAGATTCTAAAACCACCGATGGGACCATTTTATGTTTCCCTTCTTTCATCCCCACTAAAGCCGATAGTTGATTGGTCATGGATGCATCAAGGGAATTATACCGGGAACTTTCACCATTGCACGAAACAGTGACCCCCTGGTCAGTAGTCCAGCTCTGGAATTAGTACTGTATCCTTTCGATTAGCAGTTAAACGCTTTATCTATGTCTTCGAGCTTCTTTATATTATGTATATTTTTATAATAAAGGGTGGAATTGAACGTTAGAATAGAAAAATAATTCATATTTAAAAAAAAAATTCTCGGTGACCTAGTACTACTTACAATAACGCAAAAGTAAGGTAAGTGCAATAAAAAGGTAATTATTAACATCAAACTCTTATATTAGTCATTGATAAAAAAAATCTTTTTGCTAATGATAACTTTGAAATAAAGTCGTTATTATAAATACACTTTTAATTTACAAAGAGAACACAGATCATTGAATCTGGTATACCTCCACCTATGGCACCCAAATGTACTTTCTCGTAATGCCCTAAATGTACTTTTACAAAAGGCCACCAAATGTACTTTCTCCAAATGACCCAAAATGTACTTCTACCAAAGGCAGAACGCCCAGGCGTCTTTACTTCCCCAACTTAAGTCAAGTACCGTACACATTTGAAGCTTGGTGGACTTGTGGGACTTTAATAAACTACCCCAGGACATCATAGACAAATTCCCTGGTTCTCACCAAGTATCGAACCCAGGACTCTCTTTCTCTCTCTCTCTCTCTCTCTCTCTCTCTCTCTCTCTCTCTCTTTCATTCACTCTCTGTCAAACTCACTCTCTCTTTCACTCACTCTCTCTCACACACTCACTATCTCTCAATCTCTCTCTCTCTCTCTCTCTCTCTCTCTCTCTCTCTCTCTCTCTGTGTGTGTGTGTGTGTGTCCCTTACATTCGTTCACTAAGGTACTGTTCTTCATACGATACAAAAATATGCCTTTTTGGTTCATAATCCAATTGTTTGATACAATTATATATTCCTATACTAGTATCCTTTATACATGATTGAATTAATTGCATGTGTGTGTATTTACTCTTTGTTTAATAGATATAATTTGCTTTTAAAATTAAAATGAAAACTGTGTACAAGGTACAAAATATTTGCATAAAATTCTCACCTTCAAATTATCGATGTTAGATATCCAAACATTGGCTGAGTGATCGTAAGTACGTGGCCAATACACAATATCTGAACTGGTGCTGCTTGTTCTATTGTCGTGAAACATGCCTAGATACTAAACAAATATATTTCTTCCTATGTAAATGATTTTTTTTTCAGAAAGTATATATTGACTGTAGATATGCAACAGAAAAATGTATTTGTTTTTCAGAGATTTAAATAAAAAGATACAAAAATAATAAAGAAAATAGCAGGAATTTTTCTGTTTCGGACATTTCAGTTAGAGTTCCTGTTAAACCGCTGTGGAGGCTGTTGTGATTAAAGAATACATGATACTCATGTTAAATAGGAGAATAATTTTAATGACATTTTGGTGAATTCTATAAGAGGAAGTTCATTTATGACGTAATGCGATTTTCATCCTTCCTCCCCCCCCCCCCGTCAAACCAGTCTCCGCGTCACATTTCGTCACACTTCGCAAAGCCCACATCAATGTAATGCATTTTATTAAATGTTTTTTATTTTTAGCTTGAAAAGAAACGTAGGACAAATTTTTGCCTCGTCATTGAATTATAACAGGTCTGAAACTGAGATGCAGGATTATAAATGTGTGCCTCGTCATTGAATTATAACAGGTCTGAAACTGAGATGCAGGATTATAAATGTGTGCCTCGTCATTGAATTATAACAGGTCTGAAACTGAGATGCAGGATTATAAATGTGTGCCTCGTCATTGAATTATAACAGGTCTGAAACTGAGATGCAGGATTATAAATGTGTGCCTCGTCATTGAATTATAACAGGTCTGAAACTGAGATGCAGGATTATAAATGTGTGCCTCGTCATTGAATTATAACAGGTCTGAAACTGAGATGCAGGATTATAAATGTGTGCCTCGTCATTGAATTATAACAGGTCTGAAACTGAGATGCAGGATTATAAATGTGTGCCTCGTCATTGAATTATAACAGGTCTGAAACTGAGATGCAGGAATTAGTAGCAATATCTTTATCTGTTGCAGTGATGGGGAACCTATGGCCAGGCTTGCGGAGCCGCCATATTTTTTTCCGGCTCCGGCTCCCACAAATTTGACGGCTACGGCTCCCACAAATTTGACGGCTCCGGCTCGGCTCCGGCTCCCTATTAAGATAGTATCACACGAGACAAAAATTTTTGTAATTGCGCCACGCAAACATGCCGCTGATAAAAAGTTATGCAAATTTTGCCGCGTTCACCCCCATAGTCAGGAACTTGAAAATATACGCATTGTCGGTTTTACTAAAAACAAATCATTTCAGTGCATCCAGAATCATATCATTATTTTCGACCGAGGTTTCACTAGTCGCCACTTTCATAAGTAATAAAAAGTTATTTCAATGATCAAATTAGCAAAAAAGTAAAATGATACATTATTTAAAATATTTTAAAGACTTCAGTATTTATATTTATTATTTATAAATTCGAAGTGACTAATTGGACCTGGGAAACAATAAATCTGATTGTTATTCGGAACCACAGCCTTATAAATGTATCTACTCTATTTTACCTATTCTGTTTATAATAAATCTCGTGTGGAGAGGCCAAACTCCCATCGGGCGCCTCCCCAGGTGGCGGATAGGGGAAAGCTCGCCAGATATGGTGAGTGCCGATGAAATACAATTCTCGGGGCGGACCAAAGCAGGCCACTACTGCCTTGTAGTTAGTGGAGGAATCCACAAAGGCTAAGGGACCTAACCTTAAACAAAGGCAGCTACCCACAAGGCTGTGAAGGGCAACACCCTAGTGGTTGTGCACAGGGCTAACTACCCAGTCATGTAAAAAAACACTAGTTACGAAAGCCAATCAACAATTCAAAAACCGGACTGATTCAAATGGAAACCGACCTTCGCATGACCACGGACATGATTACTGGTTAGCGACTTGGAACGTGTTAAGCCTATACAGAGCAGGAGCCCTAACCCGAATCACTGAACAGCTTAGAAAATACAAAATAAAAATAGCAGCACTCCAAGAAATCAGATGGAAAAATTCAGACATACTAAAAACAACAGAGTATACCATCTTTTATAGTGGAAACACCACAAATACATTAGGAACAGGTTTTGCTGTCAGGAAAAACATCCTCAATCAAATAATTGGCTTAAACCAACCAATGAAAGATTGTGCAGCCTCAGGATTCGTGGCAAAATGTTCAATATGACCCTAATATGTGCCCATGCACCCACTGAAGATTCAGAAGGGAATACCAAAGAGGAATTCTATGATGCCCTAGAAAGGTTATATGAAGAAGCACCTAGACATGATATCAAATTAGTGTTAGGAGACTTCAACGCTAAGATTGGCAAAGAAACAGTATACAGACAGACAATTGGAAGCTACAGTCTACATGAAGAAAGCAACGATAATGGAACGCGTCTGATTGATTTTGCATCTGGCAAAGGCATGACCATTAGTAGCACTAAGTTTCCACACAAAAGAATACACAAAGAAACATGGAGGTCACCAGATGGGGTGACAAGAAATCAAATAGATCATGTGCTAATAGACAGGCGACATGGTTCAGATATTCAAGATGTCAGAAGCTTCAGAGGAGCAGATGCCGACACAGACCACATGTTAGTCAAAATAAAGTATAGACAAAAAATAAGTATCTTTCACAACACAAAAGCAAAGATAACAAACCAATTTGACTGTGAAAAACTAATAAAAGAGCCACAAACAAAAGAAAAATATGCACAAGAAATTAAAAGCAAACTAGAAACACTAGATATAGATAATACTGAAAATCTAAATAGCCACTGGGAAAAGATTAAACAAACCATAAAAACACAGCGGAAAGTGTCATAGGGTACAAGCAAAAGAAGAAAAGAGCTGAATGGTATGACGATGAATGCAAAAAAGAAGTGGAAGAACGAAACAAATTGAGGATAATAATGCTACAAAAAGCAACAAGAAAGTCAACTCACGCATACACTGAGGCTAGAAGGAAGGCCACCAAAATATGCAGAAAGAAAAAACGTGAATGGGAAAAGGGAAAACTAGTAAAACTAGAGGAATACTCAAAAGAAAAAGAAACAAGAAAAATGTACATGGCCACCAAAGAGGAAAGTAACGGCTTCCAAGCAAGATCTCACAAGTGTCTTAACAAATAAGGGGACCTGCTTATAGAAAATGAAATGGTTCTAGAAAGGTGGGCGGAATATTTTGAAGAAATGCTGAACATTAAAACTGACAGCGAAAATGATGTACCAAACATTGCAGAGGACGATGGGGCAGAAATAGAAGAACCAACCATAGAAGAAATAAATAATATTATTAAAAAGACCAAAAACAATAAAGCACCAGGAGAAGATAACATAAATGCTGAGTTACTCAAATATGGAGGACGCACACTACACTTAGAAATACACAGGATGGTCAATAAAATATGGAAAGAAGAGATAATGCCAACAGAATGGGAAACAGCCTTAATAGTTCCGCTACACAAGAAAGGTTCGAAACTTAACTGCAACAACTACAGAGGAATCTCACTTCTCAACACTGTTTATAAAATACTAACAAAAATAATAGCCTGCAGAATAGGGAATTTCAGTGAAACAGTATTAGGTGACTATCAATGTGGTTTCAGGCCTAGCAGAGCAACCACAGACCACATCTTTTCCCTTCGAAACACTCTAGAAAAATGTTATGAGCATAATATAAACCTACATCAGCTGTACATAGATTTCAAGATGGCATATGACAGCATCAATAGAAATTATCTTTACAAAACATTGCAGGAGTTGTGTATCCCCAACAAGCTCATTAGACTAGTACGTATAACATTAAACAACTCAAGAAGCAAAGTGAAAATCCAAGGGGAAAGCTCAAGAGAATTTAAAGTAAACCAAGGACTTAAACAAGGAGACTCCCTTTCGTGCATACTTTTCAACTTAACCCTAGAAAAAGTCATAAGAAACGTACAGTTGGATAACACACTACCTCAGAAGTGAAAAAACAAAGTCTATGAAAACAGGAAAAATATTTACAGAACCCATCCAATACCTTGCATATGCTGATGACATAACATTGATAGGAAAGCAAAGCAAGGATATAGCAAAAGCATACATAGAATTAGAAACAGCAGCTCAGAAAGCAGGTTTAACAGTAAACGAAACAAAAACTCAATATATGCTGTTACAAAGAAATGAAAAAGAAGGAAGAGAAAAATTTTTCAAAATCAGTGATAGAGCATTTGAAAGAGTAGAAAACATTAAATACCTGGGATCAACCATAAGTGAGAAAAACGATATAATGATAGAGATAAAAAACAGAATAGAAGTAGGGAACAGAATATATTATACACTGCATAAAATACTGAAAAACAGACTGATCTCCAGAAAAATTAAAAAAACCATATACAAGACAATGATCCGGCCAGCAGTAACATATGGTAGCGAAACATGGACCATCAGCAAACAAGCAGAAAATATGCTAAACACTTGGGAAAGGAAAATATTTAGGAAAATATATGGGCCAGTAAAGGACAATAACGAGTGGAGAAGTAGAACCAATTCAGAGCTGTACGAACTGTATGAAGAACCAAATATAACAGCTGAAATTAAAATGAATAGATTAAGGTGGGTAGGGCACATAGAAAGAATGGAAAACAACAGAGGTCCAAAAACGATTTATAAGACAACACCTAATGAGAAAAGGCCTAAAGGCAGGCCAAGAAGCAGATGGTTGGAGGAAGTGGAGAAAGACCTTAAAGCCATAGGAGTGAGAGAGTGGAGGAAGAAGACCATGGATCGGGAAAAGTGGAGAAGTGTAGTATGGCAGGCCAGGGCCCTAAATGGGCTGTAGAGCCAAAGGAAGAAGAAGAAGAAGTTTATAATAAATACAGAAAGCGACCATTTTGTTTTTAGTCTATTACAAAGTCGCGGTCAAATAATATACAAAACGACGCGTTCTATTTGTCGTCGAAGTAAAAATTTACTTTTAAATGATTGATACAATTATTCTATGAAATAAAACTATTTTAACTTTATATATAACAAAATAACATGCCGTTAAAAAAATTTCGGAGGGTAAACAAGATTTAATACGAACACAAAACGATTCCCCATTAAAGATTTCTTGTGGTGATGTGCGTGCACGCTATAATTTAAAGGCTGTTACTGTTGTGGAGATCATAAAACATGACAACATTTCAAATTGTAGGAGGCAAACAATCAAACAAATTTTGAATTTTAAAGCTAATTAAAAATATGTTTTAATAAAAAAACATTTGATAGCCTTGGAGCCGCCAGATTTTTTCGGCTATGGCTCCAGCAAAAAGTACGGCTCCACGGCTCCTCGGCTCCGGCTCCACAAGCCTGCCTATGGCACACGTGAAATGTCACAACCGTTTATTGTGAATGTATAGGGGCTGATGTGTTGTAGCAAAATGATTCGTTTGGGACAATACATTGCTTAATTTTATTATTGTCTGTTTATCTAACAAGGTAATATTATTTTATCAAAAAGGTACAGTAGACTTTGGAATTACCGACCTGATGTTGCGAATGACATTCGGACATTCAATAATGTATTAATCTAATCAACTCTTTTTATTACTGAATTTGTATTCAAGTTTTTAAAATATTTTTCATTATGATTGAAACAGCCTATAATCATTAATTTTATTTCCGGATAAATATTATTGCATTGTATGTATGTATATATCTGTCTGTGTATGTATTTATATATGTGTATGTATATATATGTATGTATAATTGTATATATGTATATATTACAGTGTCTCACTCTATAATGAAAAAAAATAAAGTTGATTTTTATCATGAGCATTTTAGTTTTTTCGTTCACTGGGTTTTAAAACATGTATATACCAAATTTCACACCATTTGGGCTCATATAAATACTGCCTCAGTGCACTTGTTATTTCGTGTTTTATGTTATAGGGTAGATGCATTAAAAGAAAATTTTGCAAGGCTTAAAATGAAGTTTTTTTAGATACAAAGAACAATTATATTATACAGTAGACATTAAACAGTAAAATAATACTATAATACTAGTTACATGACACATTAGCCTGATTGTATTGCAGAGTAGTTATAAGTACGCCATTGAAAAATACACTTTGATAGTTTTTTAGCCTGTGCTTTCCTAGTCCTGAAGGTCTTCAAGCTGCGATCTTTTGAGCACAGTTAATTTTTTTGCATCTGGAAACTCTTCGCGATGCTTTTCAACAATTTGGAGCAGGTACTGCTTTTCATCCTCTGATTTGGCGAGAGCTGAGTTGAATGATGATGCGAGTGCGATTCCCGGCTCGGCACAGTCATTGACAACTTTCAAGTGAGAGACCACTGTTGTTACCTTCTTAAAGGATGGAGTTTGTTGCTTGGTGGAAGCATCAGTCATTAGATCATTTGTGGAAAGCAGAAGAGCATTAAATTAGAGCAGCGATGACTAGGTCACAAAATCCTTTTATTTCACGTTATGAACTGCTGAAGGATCATTTGTGCTGCCTCAAACAAGCAGTAAGGCTGTTTTTCTCATCCACTGAGACACGTTGAGAGAAAAGAACCAAAGGAATGAGTTCTGCACTAAGGTACCAGAGATGTCGGCCAATCATTTTCATTGCAGTCTGAGAAATGAAGGGAGAAAGCATTCTTATAATCAATAAGAAGCTTGATGAAATCCAAATCATTCAGGAGTACGTCTGCTGGAATGTGACACTGAATTCAAGCTCTAATGTAAACCAAGAATGTAAAGATACCAAATTCTGCAAGTGATTTGTCTTCTGCTTAGTCAGCTTGAATTGATGACGGAAGAGATAAATCTTAATGATGTAGACTATTTTAGACATCCACCTTGCATGGTGATAAGCTCCTAAAAAACGAAACGCACCCTAAGGAGGGAATACCTCCCAGGAAGATAAGATTCAGAGTCAGAAGTTCTTTGTTATCTTAACGTGGCTAATATCTTGATTTGTCTTTAATTCGGATGATATTTGAACAAAATGTGATGGTTTCTTCTTTTAATGGCTTGAGATTTCGCTCCAGTCGAACATAGTGGCATATACTTATTATTTTGGCCAAAACGTCTAAAAATGCTTAAATAGCAGCACATCAGGTCCAGTTGTACTACCCCCAAATGTCTTTTTGAAGACTTTTGCACATATCAACTCAAGTATATGATGTCTGCACGGTAACCAAAGCAGCTTCTGATTCAATTTCTTTTCTAAAATAGCACATGTTCCCTTGATGTGGCCTGTGTTTGCCGCATGGGAGAGATTTTTTCTGTCAATCGCCAATCCTTAAAATATTTGCAACCGCCTCTGAAACACGTTTCCCTGGTACTTGAAATTATACACTCAAAACATTTTCCGCTGTTGGAAGAACTCGTTCAGAAAAATCTGCAGATGGTTCACCAATCAAATGAACAACAGTTTTCGATCTAGTAGTCGTAACTAAAGAATAATATTTATATACCCGCAACACTTTATCTTATGATACTTGATTTTTATAGCTAAATTGAAATGCACTGGTAAAGCTGGATATTAATATGAAAATCAAAATTTCTAGAGTTTTCTATAATTTCCCAAAACCTTCTCAAGTTGTCCACGTTTTTCTAGAAGCTTCTAGAACCTACTAGAGATTTCATAGAAACCATCCAGAACCTTCTAGAATTGTATAGATTTTTTTCTAAAACTTTTCAGAACCTTCTAGCATTTTCTGTGTGCTTTATATATGCATACTCACATTCAAAATTCATTAAAAATGATTTAAAACTTCAGTGTCTATGAGTCAGTACTAAATAAAATCGTATATTCATGAACATTTTTTCTGTGCTGTTTTGAAGTCAAATTAAGCAAAATAAAATGCTCCGAAAAATTGACAAAAAGTTATTTTGGGCCACCCTAATATATATATATATATATATATATATATATATATATATTAGGGTGGTGCACAAATACATTGACATTTTTCAAAAGTTTCAAATATGAATGTGGTACCTTTTTGTTTTGTTCCTTATAAAATTATATTGAATCCTGCAAAATTTTAGCAAATTTGAATAACTTTTAGAGGTAGCTCCTCGCCATTTTTCAATTTTTGTTTACATTATTTTCCTATTTTGATGTTACTGTAAATTCTCTTGGGCAATCCAGTGACCCTGGAATAGGTTTATTTAAACGTATTCGTGACAAGTGGTCATTAATTATGAAACAGCTCTAAATGATAAAACGTGTTCTGACATTTTGTATTCTTCTCACAGCATACTCAAACAAGATGCACTAATTTATTTGAAAACAATTCTTGAATCTACTCGACAACATCGAGATGACTACAAGGAATTATTGGAACTAACAATTTTGTTCCTTGGTGATGTTCCTCCTCGTGGAGCTCATGTGATGGCTCCCGGAGCCATACACAGAGCTAGGTGGATGGCCGAAATTTTATAATCAATGAAAATATGGATTTTCAAGAGACAGTTCAAATTAACGGCAAAAGAGGAAAAATCACTTCGAGATATAAGCTTGTTTGCTAGTTTGGTGTACACCAAATTTCAGATATCATGTCCAAATCCAACACTGGCTCCGTCGAATGATCTCACTTTTCTGAATATTACTTTGCAACATAAAGCCATTAACAAAGGAATTTTTACAGCTGCAGCAACAGCATTTTCGAGGCACTTGTGGTATATTAGTGAAGAAATGGTAGCATTGGCTTTTTTTTTATAATGAGATCAGCAATGAAACAAAAACAAAAATGGTTTCGGCTCTGCAAGATGCTGGAGAGAATGAACCACAGAAACGAATAAAAATTGATTTAACTTCAATTGAAAATCTGCAACTAGAAAGTTTTGAAACAGAGAATACTTTGAATTTTTTAACATTTTGGAATTACCAACTTCATTTTTGACAAATGTTGCCCCAGACAATTGGACCAAAAATGAAGAGTTTCAACAGGCTTTAAAATATATAGAAAGTGTACGAGTTGTTAATGATATAGACGAAAGAGGAATAAAACTAATTCAGGATTTTTACTGTTCAATTACAAAAAAATGAAGAACAAAAGCAATTCTTGCTGCAGGTAGCCTCTGAACACAGGTCAAATTTACTCTGCCACAGAAATCTTTGTTGATCGATGGAACCAAAACAATAATTAATAAACTTTTTATTTCGATACAATACAATAAATTAGGAACCTGAAACACTAACTATTATTTAGAATTTTTTTTAACTATTATCAAGATTTTTCAAAATACTTTTTCTTTACCATAGTGAAAGCAAATATGTTATTATATACCAGAAGCTTATAACTTTATTCTTTAATTATTTTAATATGTAAACAATAATATAAATAATTTAGTTTTAAAAATAGACCATGATTTTTTTATTATTATACATTAAAAGTAAAAATATAATGTTGTATTTTTTACATTATTAATCATTTTACATTGCCCACTAATAACCCGAAAAATATAAAAACATGAAGTTGATGAGCGACCTTTAAAAGTTATACAATCATGCCCAAACTTCAAAATTGTTATTATTGCACAAAATGTCACAAAATGAAATGGTACCATCAGAGAAATATTAAAAAAAATTTTGCACCACCCTAATATATTATATATATATATATATATATATATATATATATATATATAAATATATATATATATATATATATATATATAATGTTGAACAATGTAGTCAAGATCCTCAGCAATTTTTAAATGTGTAATTATGTTTCTTAAGACAATACTTGTCCTGCATACTCTGAATTTTTGTTGAATTGACTTCAGTCGCTTGTAGTTTTCTTTTATTGTGATTAAATTTGTATAACACCATAACTACGTAGATTGGGGAAAAAATAGAAAAGCAGAAAGATGGATACATAGGTAAAAAGAATGACACATATGTAAAAAGATGGAGACATATATAAAAAGATTGACAAATAGGTAGAAAGATGGACACATATGTAGAAAGATTGACAAATATGTAGAAAGATGGACACATATCTAGAAAGATGCATAGATAGGCTGACAGAGGAGACGATAAATCTCTTTATTGTAATTGTGTATCATTGTGTTTAACGCAAAATGAAACAACTTACTTGAATGGCCTGGCTCAGGTCATCGTGAGAAGGCGTAGGAATGTTTCCATACTTCATGGCGTCCAGCAAGCTAATCAAAACGTAGGCTGTCATGAAAAAATTGTTGTCGTACACACCCAGTAAGTGTCGAGCTAAAGCCTTGTCAACTGATCCATGCAAGTTCCATTTGATTTCAGTGTTATAGGAACCTTTCATACGGTGCCATTGTTTAAACAGAATGAGAGGCTGTTCAGTCTTGGTCTTATGGTGAGAAAACCATCAATGTTGATGTTAGAACACATAGAGAAAACAAGCAATTTAAGTCTTTCCGTTTCGGACAAAGGACATTTTAGAGCATTTTCGTGTAAGATAAATAGAGAGGGAAGTAATCATGTTGAATAACTGTTACAAAAATAAATAATGATAACGCCCTTTTGATTAGCTTTTTATTATTTATATTTAAAATAAAAGCAAAAACGGTACTTAAAACGCCCCCTTTTTCGGCCCTCAGAGGTCAGATCGCGAAAGGAACTTTTGATGTACACTTGGCAGGCCAAGACCTACAAAATGATATAAACATCATGGGTCTAGGACTTATGGTTGCTTAGATATAGGGCGCTCCTTTGTTAATATAGCTTGTATAGTAAAAAAAAGGTACTTAATACGCCCCCTTTTTGGCCCTCAGAGGTCAGATCGCGAAATGGACCAAAGTGTTTTCTTGGCAGGCCAAGACCTACAAAATGATATATACATCATGGGTCTAGGACTTATGGTTGTTGAGATATAGGGTGGTGACGGACAGACAGACAGACAGACAGACAGACAAAACGGGGACAATAGAGCATTTTTTTTTTCGAAAATGCTCTAAAAACTGAACATGTGAGGATCATATGAAAACAGATGGAGAGAAATTTGAACATGTGAGGATAATATTAGAACAGTTGGAGAGAAATGTGAACTTGTGGGGATGATGTGAGAACCGATGGAGAGAGATGAACGTTTAGGGATGATGTGAGATGAGCTAGAGAGAAATGTGAACATGTGGTGATGGTGGGAGAACAGAAATAGGAGCATGTGGGGATTAGGGTGGCCCAAAAATTCCAACTTTGTGCCAAATACCGGAGGACCCTTTTTTGTGTTCCTTTTGCCTTAGGTAGTATACTGTTAAAATTTTACAACTAAATTCCAAGTAGAAGGGGATGCTCACAGGCCTCGTTGTTTTACCTTTTACGGCATTTTACTCGATTTTGTTGAGAAACCACAGCAACAGACTATAAAAGGTGAATCGGGTGAAAATGAAACAGAGAGCTGTGAAACATCCAATAATTTTGAAGTCCTAGATGAATATGAACCAAGTCCAAGCTCAACTAAAAAACGGACAAAGAAGACGGAGATTGGGTATCATACTTCCTTGTTCACCAGTGCCTTGGATCGCAACCAAACGTCTGATCGTGAAGCTTTGCGATTGATGATTCCTATTGCTGCAGCGCTGGGACATGATCCTTCATCTTTGACAGTTTCACGAAGCACCATACAAAGAGCCAGAAAGAAAGCCAGGTGTAAACAAGCAGCATATATAAAGGTTTCACTCAAGCCTGACTATCCCCTAGTTCTACACTGGGATGGAAAAATCTTACCTGAAATCCTGGGTCTTGGAGAAGTTGACCGCTTGCCGGTGCTGGTTTCTGGTGATGGCAGTAAAAAATTACCTGGTGTTCCTAAACTAACATCAAGGACAGGAAAGAATGCTGCTGATGCTATTTGTGGTCAGTTAGAACAGTGGGCACTAGTAGAAAGCATCCAGGCTATGAGCTTCGACACCACTTCTGTCAACACTGGTCGTTTCAATGGAGCTTGTGTACTGCTTGAGAATCGTATTGGTCGAGAACTAGTGTGGCTGGCATGTCGTCATCATGTTCTTGAACTGGGATTGGCAAAGGCTTTCAGTTTGTGTTGCGGAACCTCTAACTCACCAAACATACCTGTCTTCAAAAGATTTAAAGAAGTTTGGGGACACATAAAGCTTTACAACTATAGTAAGTTGGAACTGCCTTCAAGCATTGATGTTTTCCGAGAAAACACGGTGAGCTTCCTGACAAATTTCGTTGACTTGAAGTCCTAGGTCAGAGATGATTATGAAGAACTTATTGAACTGACAATGAAAAATGATCATCTTAGGAGATCCACCAAAAACCATTCACTGGAGAGCACTAGGCCCTGTACATCATGCTAGGTGGATGGCTAAGCTCATCTATGCCATCAATATTTACATCTTCCGTCATGAGAGAGAAATTTTCAGTCTTACATCCAAGGAAGAGAGCCAACTCAAACGATGTGTGTAGTTTGGAACCTTGTTGTACAGAGTACACAAAGTCCTGGATTCAAGCACCCTGTGCTGCAGAAACACATGGAGGAGATCTTTTGCTCTGGAAGGACCTGCAGCAATATCAGTCTGTTGATCACGACATCAGTATTGCAGCACAAAAAATTCTCCAGATTCACGTGTGGTATCTGTCTGATGAGAGTGTCAGCCTGGCATTGTTTTCCGATGAAGTGTCACCAATTGAGAAACAGAGAATAATAACAGGTTTTATAATAGAACCTAGTGAGTGACATGTTCGAGGTAATCCATCATTGCTCAAAAATGAAGGCGTCAGCTTGGGTCACTTTTCCACAAAGCGTTCACAGAACCTGCTTACACATAGCTACACATAGGCAACTCCTTTCTAGTTCTTTCTCCAGAACAGTGGAATGATAATATTGAATACCAGAAGGGTATGCAGCGCATTAACGACTTGCGTGTGGTCAACGATACTGCAGAACATGGAGTTAAACTTTTTGAGGAATATAATAGACTGCTGACAAAAAAACGAGGAAGAAAAGCAACTGATTTGGAAGTTGTTGAAGCCAACAGAAAAGTCATCACTACACAAACTAAAAAGAAGTCTGCCATATGTGCTGTTCCGGTGTAGACAATGTTTAGACAATGTACTCTGACTCTTCAGTACTCTACAATTTACATTTTATGTTGACATTTTCGTTACTTATCAGTTACATTACAGTAATGGCATGATTTGAAAATGTAATTTAAAAAATTCAACGAAAATGCCTTTCTTTATTAATATAGTAAAACTTTGTGACTCTTGAGCATCCCCTTCCAATTTCAGTAGGAAGCTGAAATTGTTGTCAGTAACTACATAAGACAAATGGAACTTAAAAAGAGGGTGCCCCGTTAGATGTGAAAAACTTTATTTTTTTCCATATGATTTTGGGCCACCCAAGTGGGAATGTTGAAGAACAGATGGAGAGAAATGTAATCATGTGATCATGTGGTTAGAACATGTGGAGAGAAATGTAATCATGTGATCATGTGGTTAGCATTTAGGGATGGTGTGTGAACAGACGGAGAGAAATTTGATCCTGTAGGGATGATGTTAGAACAGGTGAGGAAAAGAGAATATTTAATTATGTTTCAAATTATAGGGAGAAAGACATTTTTGGTTGTTATTTTACATTTTATGGTGATTTTATGGTGATTTTATAAGAGATGGGAGAAATTAACATTTGGTGGTGTTGTGCAAACACATCTACAAGAAATGTCACAAACTAGTTAATCCTAAGTGTGGTAATATTCTAATAAAGTAATAGAAAGTAATATTCTTTTCAATCTGTGATATCAGTTTGACAAAGTTACTAGCTATACCGTCTTACCTGCTGATCAGAAATCAGTTCTAACAAAGTTTCAATAAATTGTTTGTGATTTGTGTTGGTCCTGACAGGTGAAATCACACTTAGACTGAAGATGGCAGCACAAAGCAATCTGATTAAGTAACCCATTCTCTGTTTTCTGAGGAAACCATTTGTTCTAATACGTTAAGTCAAGTTAACAAAAATGTACATTTTAAACACATTTGTATTTTGATTTACTGTCTATTTCAACTATTTAAGCACTATAGAAGCTTTTAAACTATTACATATTTGATTTATTTAACATTACTAAACGCCTTTTAACGTTGGTTATTATATTACTCATCTATTTTAACTTAATAAACAATGCGCGTATTTAGTACTTTAGTAAAAAGCCTATTTTAACTTATATAACACATTCACATGTTTAATTAGTACGTGTTTATTCCATTCTAACTTATTCAACACATTCATGTGTTTGATTGTTACGTGTTTATTCCATTTTAACTTATTTAACATAATATTTAACATATACAACATATATTTTATATATCTTTTTAAAACCCTAAATCGGGGAACAAATGTACTCATAAACAGACGTATTTTATGCTTTCAAACGTCCTTTCTGTGGGCGCATTGAGTCTATTGCTATAGACTTGGTAGCGCCCATCTCCTCTGCAAGTCTACGGCAAATATTTTTTTACTTTACCAGGGACAGAACCCTTTGTATGTGAGTCAAGTTTTCTCCACGACAATAATGGCATGAAAGAAACAAGCAATTTAAGTCTTTTCCGTTTCGGACAAAGGACATTTTAGAGCATTTTCGAAATCCGTATTTTTTTCCGTGTTTTGATAAATAGAGAGGGAAGTAATCATGTTGAATAACTGTTACAAAAATAAATAATGATTACGCCCCTTTGATTAGCTTTTATTATTTATATTTAAAATATAAGCAAAAACGGTACCTATGAAAGTCTTTTTTTTCGGCCCTGAGATGCCAGATCGCGAAATGGACTTTTGATGTACATTTGGCAGGCCAAGACCTAAAAAATGATATATACATCATGGGTCTAAGACTTGTGGTTGCTGAGATATAGGGCGCTCCTATGTTAATATAGCTTATATAGTAAAAAACGGTACTTTACAAGCCCCCTTTTACAGCCCTCAGAGGTCAGATCGCGAAACGAACAAAAGTCATTTCTTGGCAGGCCAAGACCTACAAAATGATATATACATCATGGGTCTAGAACTTATGGCTGTTGAGATCTAGGGTGATGACGGACAGACAGACAGACAGACAGACAGACAAAACGGGGACAATGCTCTAAAAAATATTACAATCTGCAGCTTCTGCGATTTCTGCAAATTTAGGCCGTTTTTTACACTTGACCTGCTGAAAAATGTATAGACATTTCGTATTTAAGTTTCTAGTTGTTTCATTCATTTTATTTTTCCATGCATCATCTAATCCTACATCTTCTCTATGAGCGACTCCGTGCTGTTCAACATAATGAGGAACAGAGTTGCATGCAATGGTAATAACACCATTATTCTTGCCAAGCTTCACAGATGCACCAACCGACGTGAAAATAATCATTCGATTTAAGTCAAGATAAGTTTCTTTGTAAAAATTCACAATTGCAGAAACAGTTGAATGTTAGTTGTTTAATACCAGCAGAAACAGCTTCATAAATTATTTTATGAGCATTTACAAATTTAATGTACATTATCAGAATTTTCGAAATGGCAATTTTTGTAATTCTATCCACAATGAGGGTGTTGAAAGAATAATCTCGAATTTCTCTTAAAATTCTAACAACTGTATTTATGCTTTCAATAAATTCAAAGGCATAGTTTTTGATTCTCCAACTAGTCGGTATTTTTAATGTATTTTTCAATATGATTGTGAATTTCCTGAACAAGCAGAATGGAAGAATTCATTTTCACCGTAAGCACTACATTCTCAATTAAAATTTTGACTTCGTCAGGACAATATTCTTTGCACTGCTAGTGTTCTATTCTTTCTGTTCGTCTCGGGGGAATCTCGTAAGAATGTTTGAAGCATCCCTTTGTGGTGGTTATAAAGCTTATTTACGCCTGCAACCTGGGATTTAAGACTAAGGTGTCGTTTTAGATAATCGATTTTCCACTCACCCCATTTTTTCCAGAGCTCGATTCATCGGTAAATTCTGCTTTCAAACAAATTTTGCAAACTACAACTTCGGTTTGTTCACGATATTCAAATAGTTCTTTTAGAAGCACGTCATTGTGGTCAGTGCAGTGGCGTAGCGAACTAAACTCGCGCCCGGGGCACAATACCTTTTTTAGCACCCCCCATTTGAAAACAATATAATAATATATGTAAAATATACCATTTGGCGCACCTTTGTGAGTATCGCCTGGGGCATGATGCCCCCTTTGCCTCCCCTCACTACGCCACTGGGCCAGTGTAGTCAGCCATTATTGATTGCTCAACCATTCTTTCTTGAAATTCATTCATCTTTTCTTCACCTAATGACTCGACTCTTGAACTTCGCCATTTCGCTCTGACATTTTCATCTTTTATCAAATTATATTATATTTAACTAAGTGTGCTAAATATTCCAGTCAGCTTCAAGCCAATTACTTAGATTACGAACGTGATCGGAAGTTAATATCCCAACAAAGACTGTTTGTTAGTTCGATCTCGTTAAGTTCATTTATATAGCGCAAGCCATGGCTAAATTTTACGACAAAATGATATGAACATTTTTTTCTTTGATCAAAAGTTTTGCGCGCAAAGCCAAAAACTTGTGAGCTGAGGTCTGAAAAATTGTGCGCTAGCGCAAGCTGTTGCAGCTTAGAAGGAAAGGTGAGTTATAAGCACAGTTTAACTAAGTAACAAAGTTTAGTTGAAAGTGTAGTTTAATTTCAGTTTGTTTAATTTACTAAATAAAACGTTTAACAAATGGTTTTTAACTACTTTTAGAATTTCTCCAGAATATAAAAAAACAGAATTTCATTAGTTTTGGTTGCTTTAATTTAAAAAGTGGGATAAAACTCTTCTGCTGGTAAGCTAAAAATACAAACGATAAGGGTTCTATAAACTTTCGCAATTAGTGTCGCTGATTTTGTAATTCACCTCGATCCACCTTTAAAAAAATTGCAATGAGATATAAAGAAAGTTGGACAATTTTTGGTGACCCTCTTGAAGTCAGCTGGTGAGTCGCACAACACTTTGTATTGAGATGTAGCTCCAAACGCTAGTCAAGTGTGCAATAGTAGCAGTAGTAGCAATATTGGCAGTAGTTGCAATAGTAGCAGTGGTTGCAGTAGTAGCAACAGTAGCAATAGTAGCAGTAGCTGCAGTAGTAACCATAGTCACAATATTTGCCGTAGTAGCAATAGTAGCAGTAGTTGAACAGACTAGAAATTTGTAGCCATTAGTTGTTGTTAATAATCACACAAACCCCGTGCTGTCTTGATACCGTCTGCCCCCTTGTGCCCTCCTCCCCTGTCACGATTTGTAAGACTTCGCCCCCCCCCGCCCCGTCCCCGGAGGTTTCAAAGGCTTTACGTAATAAGTGAACGACTCCATTGTAAACTTAAACTGAGGCTGCATGTGAACGACTCCATTGTAAACTTAAACTGAGGCTGCATGTGAACGACTCCATTGTAAACTTAAACCGAGGCTGCATGTGAACGACTCCATTGTAAACTTAAACTGAGGCTGCATGTGAACGACTCCATTGTAAACTTAAACCGAGGCTGCATGTGAACGACTCCATTGTAAACTTAAACTGAGGCTGCATGTGAACGACTCCATTGTAAACTTAAACTGAGGCTGCATGTGAACGACTCCATTGTAAACTTAAACTGAGGCTGCATGTGAACGACTCCATTGTAAACTTAAACTGAGGCTGCATGTGAACGACTCCATTGTAAACTTAAACTGAGGCTGCATGTGAACGACTCCATTGTAAACTTAAACTGAGACTGCATCTGAACGACTCCATTGTAAACTTAAACTGAGGCTGCATGTGAACGACTCCATTGTAAACTTAAACTGAGGCTGCATGTGAACGACTTCATTGTAAACTTAAACTGAGGCTGCATGTGAACGACTCCATTGTAAACTTAAACTGAGGCTGCATGTGAACGATTCCATTGTAAACTTAAACTGAGGCTGCATGTGAACGACTCCATTGTAAACTTAAACTGAGGCTGCATGTGAACGACTCCATTGTAAACTTAAACTGAGGCTGCATGTGAACGACTCCATTGTAAACTTAAACTGAGGCTGCATGTGAACGACTCCATTGTAAACTTAAACTGAGGCTGCATGTGAACGACTCCATTGTAAACTTAAACTGAGGCTGCATGTGAACGACTCCATTGTAAACTTAAACTGAGGCTGCATGTGAACGACTCCATTGTAAACTTAAACTGAGGCTGCATGTGAACGACTCCATTGTAAACTTAAACTGAGGCTGCATGTGAACGACTCCATTGTAAACTTAAACTGAGGCTGCATGTGAACGACTCCATTGTAAACTTAAACTGAGGCTGCATGTGAACGACTCCATTGTAAACTTAAACTGATTCTGCATGTTTTAACTCGCTCAAGATTTTTTTCAAATCGACGATGATTCCGTTTTTATATAGCATAAATCACATTTTAATGATAAGTTATTTTTAGCTATCTTGGAGTAAATGGCCCTCTTTCTCTAAACTCACCGGAGCATTTAAAAGAGAAATGAACGATAGGAAGGCTACTGGCTATGTTCACTCTGTTATTCACTCAATCATTGTAAATCATGAGAAATGTTTAGTTTGCATCTCTCTATGATCACACTCTCCACAACTTAATTTCTCTCAGCCAGAATGAAACATTACCAATCTACGTCACAATGACACTACATTAAATCCCAGTCCGTAGCTGCAACTGTTGAGGCGTCTCCCCCCCCCCCCCCAACAACCTATTTTTACAATACAAACATTTTCAATACATATTTCAGGTATAATTCGGGTGTAAAATAACGATTCATTCCTCTATTAACTGTTAAGTATGTAGTGTCTTCATACGTCTCTCTCTTTTCTAAAAAAAATAGGTCTGGAACAACCGTCTTTTATAATTGTCTGTAGCCCTTGCCGTGATTTTATTTCAGCTTTCTGCATTCTCTGAATGAACACTTATAAACTTCCAAGCATCATTGCTCTAGTAATGTTGGATATGTCTGTACTTTGCAGTGACTTGCTGACTTAGGCAATCGTTAATAATAATCTTGACCAATATTTGAGCATAAGCCTACACATAAATGAGAAATTATTAAAAGGAGCGAATTGGCCGCTTCAGGTTTACTATAAAAATAACATCCCTCATACTGTGGCATATTTTGAAGTAAACCATACACTTTTGTTACTTCAATGTAATCACTGCAGCTACTATTGATGTCCATATCTAGTATTTTTCGTGATCTTTCAATTTACATGTACAACTGATAACTTTATTTCATCGTAATGGACATGCTGCAAAATCGCAGATCAGGGATGTAAATTTATAACTACTGAAGAACCACAATAGGTTCTTAAATTTGATTGAAGGGCTGGACCAATAGCAGATCACTGGGGTGTTTATAATACTTTGAGTGAGCTAACATAAATGTAAATGTTATCAATGTAGGAAGGGGAGTGTACTGCGGGTCAAATCAAAACGTAGATAGCCCTTGTTTGGTTTAGAAGCTGAACATTGTTATCAAGATTACTCTTTCGGAGACCCGTCTAGCTCGTCGTCCTGTGCATAATTATTTAAATAAACTGCACAGTTCTGGAATTTTATTTATTTACTTTTGTTATTTATTAATTACACTACAAATTAGGCCCATACAATGCATGCTGGTTGGAGGAAGTGGAGAAAGACCTTAAAGCCAAAGGAGTGAGAGAGTGGAGAAAGAAGACCATGGGTCGGGAAAAGTGGAGAAGAGTAGTATGGCAGGCCATGGCCCTAAATGGGTTGTAGAGCCGAGAAGAAAAAAAATATACAATTAGACGTGCATCTATATATATATAGTATGATATATATACAGGGGGAAAATACACAAGTATCTCCCTTTGCTCCCCCCCCCCCCCCGTCGGTGTCGGTGTCGGCGGACGATAGAAAACCGACACCGTTGTCGGTGTCGGTGTCGGCGGTTGATGGAAGGCCCACACCGGTGTCGGTGTCGGCAAATATTTTGGCCGACACCCCACCCCTGCTTTTTGGTTAAATTGCAGCCATTATTGAATAAACTGTAATTAGATATTTACTAAAATATTTAGGTAAAAATTAATTCAAGTTTTTTCTCTGATATATAATTACATAACATCTATATATTCTCTGTGAGATTGATAATTACATAATAGCTACATGTTCTCTGTGAGACAGTTAATTACATAACAGCTATATATTCTCTGTGAGATTGATAAATACATAATAGCTACATGTTCTCTGTGAGACAGTTAAAAACATAACAGCTATATGTTCTCTGTGAGACAGTTAATTACAAAACAGCTATATTTTCTCTGTGAGATTAATAATTATATAATAGCTATATGTTATATGTGAGACAGTTAATAACATAACAGGTATAAGTTCTCTGTGAGACAGACAGTTAACAGCTTTATGTTCACTATGCAACAAATACTTACATAGCACCTGTCGGGGAACGGAATTACAAGACAGTCAACAACGAGTATTTATTTATATATATATATATATGTATACTCCAAGCTGAATGACATCATGAGATATGCATCGATCCATAAGTCGTGTGACATCCTTATGTTATATTAACCCAGTGTTTCTGATCATAAATATCGAATTTCCATTGAACTTGATACTTTGTTTTTCAAAATGTTATCGATATGATCCAAGCCCGATCCATATTGCGCTAGCGAGAACATTACCCTAAATACAAACACCCGTACCCTAATCGTGTGTTCCCCAACCCACGGTCCGTGGACCAAGCAGTACCGGGCCGCCCAAGAAACATTACATTATTTCCTTATTATTTACTGTAGAGTATTTTTCTCGGGAATGTGGAACTTTCCATGGGCGAGAAGTCAACCGGAAGCTGAATGGCTGCAGTGGCAGTAGCGTAGTAATTTGGTGGAGATAAGGTGTGTGACGCTCTACTCTCTGTTCATTAGTACTTTCTCATGTTTAACAGTGCTTGGTGTAAGTTTATTGTATGTTTTATGGTTTTGTCCTTTTTCTACTCCACATTTACTATCTGAGTTTAATGAAGTTTTTTTTCCATGTTACACCTCGATCCTATGAGCTCTCAAACTTAGCCCAAACATAAGAGAAAACAAGAACGAAAAAGACGTCGTTATAAAGTTTCCTTGGGTGAGAAAATGACCATGGAAAAGACAGAATAAGATCCGTCAACATCAAAGAAACATAGAGCTTTAAAAGACTATACAATGAGTCCTACTTGAAATGTGGATTTATCAGGACATTTGATTCCCACTCATCAGCCCCGCCCTGTATAGTTTTCGGCGACCGGCAATCTAATGACGCAATGAAACATTCAAAACTGATTCGCCACTTGAACGCCAAGCGCCCTGTATTAAAACACAAGCCCCTGTAGTATTGTGAAAGAAAATATAACGGGAACAAGAAGAAAAGAAGAAACTTCTGAGGGCCACCGCATCATTCAATGAGAATGCACTGACAGCATCATACTTCCATCGTACCCCGGTGATGTATTAATCCTCTCCAACGATTGTGTCTCAATGCAGTTTCCTCATTGCTAGCCGACAAAGCCACATATGCTATTTTTTAACAGCGCCCTCTATTAGTTCACGGCAAATGTCTTTAGTGGAAGCTAAGGTTAAAAAGCCATTCACTTTCGGTGAAGAATTGATTTTGCTAGTTTTGACGGCTAGCAATGGCATTGAGACACAATCGTGGTACAGAACTCCAGGTTGACAAATCTAAAATTATCGACAATAAGGCAATATTATTTGTTTCTGTGTGATATCTTTATCAGGAGGATATGAATGAGGATTTGTTATGTTCACTATATTTGCCAACCAATATCAAAGGAGCTGTTCAAATCACATGATGGTTATATACCAGGACAACTAATATGGTCCATTGGTCCTTTTATGTCGGCATATGCACAAAAGAAACTGGCGCCATTACTGGAGACTGTCTGGTTTAACTGCTAGGATTAAGGACGTTGCACATGATAGTGGGTCTATCCATTGTATCTCTCACATGGGAAATGCTAGCTAGCAAGTCGAACAATATCACCGGAATTAAAAGCCTATTTGAATGATGTCGTTAAAGTTATTTAAAACTCAAAACCACAAGTCCTTGACTCGCACCTGTTGAAGCAGCTTTGTGAGGAAATGGACGCAGAGCAAAGATGACTTCTCCTACACAGAAATAAGATGGTTATCCAGAGGAAAATCTCTAACCAGAGTATTTGATATATGAGAGACATTGTAAAAATTTCCCTGAAAACAGAATTCACTGCTGCTAGCACATTTGTAAAAGGGACGGGAGATTGGCCGCTTCTGCAGGAAGCCATTTTGATGGCAATACAGGGTCTTGCGTCCCAACATCACGTGCATGTGACCCTTCAATGGGTTCCCGGACATGCGGAAGTGCCCGGAAATGAAAGGGCAGACGGCATGGCCAAGGCAATAGTCCAGTCGACAGATTCCCAAGTGCTGCCCGAGAGTGCAAGAAAGAGTTCATTCGAGGCAGCACGTTCCAAGATCTGCCTCTTTGGACAATCGAAGTGGTTCTCGGGCTGGGCTCATGGGGTGAACGGAGTCAACGTCCGAAAGTTTCTGGAGCGGCCGTCCAAAACTGACCCGTGGTGGAAACTTAGGCGTGTCGAGCAGGCGCTAATTGCCCAGTTCCGAACTGGGCACTGTCCTATTGGCGCGTACTTTGGGAGGTTGAGGCCCAATGTCGACACCCTCTGTAGACACAGCAGGGAAGTGGAGGAAACCGTAGATCATTTGCTTTTCGAGTGCCCGGATTGGCGGACCACAGGGTGGACCGGTCCGGAAGCTTGCTGGCCATCGGGCTCTATGGCAGTCTCCAGATGTTGAGAGACACAGCAAGTCTGATCTCACGGGCTCTAAGAGACTAAGTCTCAGCCCGCAGATAAAACTGAGAGAGTTCAAAGAGAGAGAGAGAGAGCACATTTGGACAAGTTTCAAACTTTTACGGGGACTTAACCTGAACATTCATTTTCCCAGTTAGTGCACGATCACCTGCCCTTGCTTTAAAAATAGTTTGAGCGCTACTTCCTAAACATAAACGACCCACAAACTGGTAAGGAATGTATCCAAGATTCATTCGTCAACCAGCCAGGCTAATCTAGAATGTCTATGCAAGAAGAAAATCAACTGCTGAAAATTGCAAATGACTTCGAACTTAAAATTACATTAGAGACAGCTTTGCCAGTGTTCTGCAAAAAGTCGAAATACTATGAGAATGTCATATTATCCTTAAACACGTGCAAAGAATGTCATATTATCCTTAAACACGTAAAAAGAATGTCATATTATCCTTAAACACGTGCAAAGAATGTCATATTATACTTAAACACGTGCAAAGAATGTCATATTATACTTAGACACGTGCGAAGAATGTCAAATTATACTTGAACACGTGCAAAGAATGTCATATTCATGTTTAAAACTGTACGATTTTTAAATTTGTTGGTGGGTTTTATATCATTTCACAGACAAGAACGTGGTAACGTGGATTATTAGCATTAACAGTGTGAAGTGTCAACACTGGATTATTAGCATTAACAGCGTGAAGTGTCATCACTGGATTATTAGCATTAACAGTGTGAAGTGTCAACACTGGATTATTAGCATTAACAGTGTGAAGTGTCAACACTGGATTATTAGCATTAACAGTGTGAAGTGTCAACACTGGATTATTAGCATTAACAGTGTGAAGTGTCATCACTGGATCATTAGCATTAACAGTGTGAAGTGTCAACACTGGATTATTAGCATTAACAGTGTGAAGTGTCAACACTGGATTATTAGCATTAACAGCGTGAAGTGTCAACACTGGATTATTAGCATTAACAGCGTGAAGTGTCAACACTGGATTATTAGCATTTACAGTGTGAAGTGTCAACACTGGATTATTAGCATTAACAGTGTGAAGTGTCATCACTGGATTATTGTATAACTAAATAAAATATTAATACAACTGAGGGGACGGATGGTTGTAAGGTAGTGAGGATCCCGGGTAAAATTTTTTCATTTCACGGTGAAAGTTCCCTCCGTGTCTCCTCCTTGGCTTCCTCCATGGCCGTCGCACTTCGTATTTTTTTTTTTTTTTTTGTGAGTAAAAAAGAAGGGCTCAACATGAATAGTCCCATAGTTGAATATAGGATCAAAGCTTCCGGTCCTGACAGGGACTTCATTAAAGAATGCATCTTACGATATTGAAATGGAGCTAAAAATTATGTTAACTTTTTGATGTTATAAATTACAAGAGATAAAAATGTGTCAACGCTTTTATTTATTAGTTTTAAATGTATGCATTTTTAGAAATTTTAATAAAAGCTTATTTTTAAAAGTCGAACTAAAATACTGCACTTGTTCGCACAACTAAAGACTGGTATTCTACTTTGGTATTTATTTTGAAAGTAATTTATTTCCATCCGTAATTAGACTTATTATAAACACCACTAAAGATTGTTTTGCTAGAAAAAAATATTAATAAGTGAAATTTTGTAGTGTCAACTTGAATATAACATTTTGAATCTTCTGACATTCTAACTGGACGTAAACAGGTCCGATATTGAGTTACATGTTGAAGGATATACAATCTATAACAAACAGAAAATATAACTTAAAGATTAAAAGTTAAACTAATTGAGGACGATTTTGATGTCAGCACATTTTACAAAATATTCAGACTTTATGGGAGTCAAGTTTCAGTAATAGTTCATTATTAATTATGGCCGGTGTCGTAGTCGGTGTTTGTACTAATCCCGGTGTCGTAGTCGGCGTTTGTACTTTGCCCGGTGTCGTAGTCGGCCTTTGTACTTTGCCCGGTGTCGTAGTCGGCGTTTGTACTTTGCCCGTTGTCGGTATCGGCTTTTGTGCATTGTCCGGAGTCGGTGTCGGCATTTGTGCATTGTCCGTAGTCGGTGTCGGCAATGGTACTTTGTCCGGTGAGATAATAAATACTAGAACTTTAATAAAATAATCCAGAACCACGTCAGACAGTTCTTAGTCAATCTTTAATTGAACGTTTTCATAAAGTTATTATTTTCTTTTAAAATAAATACTTGGTAAATCTTTATTAATTTCTGAGCGTTGTTCTCTACAGTACAACGTCTTGTCAACATTAAAAGAATTGTGACTGAAAGCAAATAGGAAGGTAATGGGCTATGATCACTCTGTTATTCACTCAATCATTGTAAATTATAAGAAAGGTTTAGTTTGCATCTCTCTATCAATATCCATGTTGGAGAAAGATTACACACAAACCTATTCAAGTCTTTTAGAACCTCAACGATAGATCCATTTCAAATGTTCCTACAATCAAAGTTAACTCACAACTGACACTCTCCACAGCTTAATATCTCTCAGCCAGAATGAAACATTACCAATCTACGTCATTTTGGCACTACATAACAGCCCAGTCTGTCACAATGGCACTACATAACAGCCCAGTCTGTCACAATGGCACTACATAACAGCCCAGTCTGTCACAATGGCACTACATAACAGCCCAGTCTGTCACAATGGCACTACATAACAGCCCAGTCTGTCACAATGGCACTACATAACAGCCCAGTCTGTCACAATGGCACTACATAACAGCCCAGTCTGTCACAATGGCACTACATAACAGCCCAGTCTGTCACAATGGCACTACATAACAGCCCAGTCTGTCACAATGGCACTACATAACAGCCCAGTCTGTCACAATGGCTCTACATAACAGCCCAGTCTGTCACAATGGCACTACATAACAGCCAAGTCTGTCACAATGGCACTACATAACAGCCCAGTCTGTCACAATGGCACTACATAACAGCCCAGTCTGTCACAATGGCTCTACATAACAGCCCAGTCTGTCACAATGGCACTACATAACAGCCAAGTCTGTCACAATGGCACTACATAACAGCCCAGTCTGTAGCTATTGAGGCGCCCCCAGCACCCCCCCCCCACCTATTACAATACATGAAATTTTTGACTACATATTTCAGGTTTAGTTCGGTTTTAAAATAACAATTCCTTGCTCATTCAGCTTTTAGTATATAGCGTCTTCGCAAGTCTCTTTCTTCTCTAAAAATAGGTCTGGAACAACCATCTTTTATCATTATCTGTTGCCCTTGCTGTGACTTTATCTCAACATTCTGTATTCGCTATATAGTGACTTAAAATCTTCCAAGCTCCATTGCTCTAGTGTTGTTGGATATGTCTGTACTTTGCAGTGACTTGCTGACTTAAGCAATCGTTGATAATAATCTTTCCAATATTTGAGCATAAGCCTACACATAAATGAGAAATTTTAAAGGTAGCTTCAGATTTACAATAAAAATTACATCCCACATACAGTGACATATTGAAGTAGACCTACAGCTACTCTTGATGTCCGTATCTAGTATTTTTCGTGACCTTTCAATGTTACATGTACAACTGATAACTTTTTTTTTCATCGTAATGGACATGCTGCAAAATTGCAGATCACAGATGTAAATTTATAACTACTGAAGAACCACAATAGATTCTTAAATTTGATTGAAGGGCTGGACCAAAAGCATATTAATGGATTGTTTATAATACTTTATGTGAGCTAACATAAATGTAAATGTTATCAATGTAAATGTAGGAAGGGGAGTGTACTGCGGGTCAAATCAAAACGTTTAACGGGACGAAGGTTGCCCAGGTCTAGTTTAGAAAATGAACATTGTTATCAAGATTACTATTTCGGAATCCCGTCTAGCTCGGCGCCAGCCCCGTAGCGTGAAAATTCTACAGGAGGAGCAAGGCATTCTACAGCAGGGGGCAGGCAATAGCAGGCGGGAGGGGGCAGGTAATACATTTTACTAAGTAGAACAAATAAGCAAGGGGACAGACAAAATGCAGGGGGCCCGGCCCCCATGCCCCCCGCACGCTACGGGCCTGCTCGGCGCCCTGTGCATAATTATTTTAAAAAAAACAATTCGGACATCTACACAGTTTATCTACACAGTTCGGATATTTTATTTATTTACTTCTGTTATTCAGTTATTACATCACAAATGAAACCAACAAGAAACTATTTCATATTAGGCCCTAACAATGCATGCTGCAACATAATTATACCTTCTTTTAGTTTTTTTTTTTATTCAGATATAAATTAGGTATATTCATGGTGGGGTCGGAAAATAAAAATGCTGACAAACTTGCTTTTAAACAGCAGCATAGTAAGATACACAGGCCATTTTTTATTAGTTCAAACAAAATAAAAGCTACCGGTACAATAGAAGTGGTGTGTATAAGTGAGAGCGGAAACTTCCAGATAATGAATAGGATAGTTAGGAAAACGCTGCTGATGTACCGGTATATCAAACCTGTATCAAACTTTATATTTGCATAATATGTGCACGAATATTACCAGTCTATTTGATTATACACTGTAGGATGTATTTATACTGTCAATATTTCTTTTACGTTGTAAACAGCTGATTGACAAAAGGGAATAGTACCAGTAGGGTACTGAAAAAAAATATGATCAATCACGAAATCCTATCAGTTTTACTTTAGTAGCATTCAAAAGTCAAACGATCGAAGTAAATATATTCAGTCTATTTAAAATACAGCTTAAAACACTTCACGCTATAGACTTAGAATTAGCTAGCAAAATTATTTTTAATTTTTTGCAATTAAAAATGGGATGTGGCTAGTGATAAATAAGTTTTATATGTGCGCCCAATAAGTTATGCTGACCAAGCCAAATGTGTGTTTACTTTTTTTTTATTGTTCACCAAATACTGCATTCAATAAATGCTAATTGAAACATTTTTTCTCTTTTGATTATAAGTATACATTGATTTTATAAGGAATCAGTAACAAAAGTAAATATATATTAAACAAATATACTTCACTATAGCGTAATATATTTAACCAGAAAAAGTATATATTTTTTACTGAAAGTATACATTAAATTTTATAAAAAAAATTATCGATAGCAAAAAAAAAGTATAAATATTCAATTAGATGTGCATCTTTATATGTAGTATGAGATAGATACATGGTTAAATGGTTAAGCTGAATAGTACAACTTGATATATAGTAGGAGATAGATACATGTTTAAGCTGAATAGTACAACTTAATATATAGTAGGAGATACATACATGGTTAAGCTGAATATTACAACTTGATATATAGTAGGAGATAGATACATGTTTAAGCTGAATAGTATGCATGAAAGGTAGCCTCCTTGTCTAAGTCCCTTGTTTACTTAAAATTCTCTTGAGCTTTCCCATTGTATTTTCACTTTGCTTCTTGAGTTGTTTAATGTCATACGTACTAGCCTAATGAGCTTGTTGGGGATACATAGTTGCTGCAATGCTATATAAAGCTGATGTACGTGTATATTATGTTTATAACATTTTTCTAGCGTGTTTCGAAGGGAAAAGAAGTGGTCCGCGGTTGGTCTGTTGGGCCTGAAACCAAATTGATTGTCACCTAACACTTTTACAATGAAATTCCCTATTCTGGTGCCGGTGTTGGTGTCGGCGACTTTTAGAAAACCGAGAATGGTGTCGGTGTCGGCGTCTAATGGAATGCCGACACCGGAGTTGGCGACACCCCATCCCTGATTTTAATACACCCACTAATTGAAAACTAACGCTATTGAACTATAAATGACAACATATTGCACGACACATGATATATCAAACACGAATATAGTTTAATACATTCCACTTAATATTTTACATTAAAATAAATTAATTTGGTGTGCTTTACACTGATATTTCAAATTCCAGCTGTGCCGTGACCCAGCGTTGCTCGAGAATTTCTAATGTTTATACCCGACACCGTGATAGGGCTGGGCATGTTAGAGTAAGTAAATAAAGGCTGACTCAACAAAAACCTAAACTACGTAGGAACAATCTAGATTTTAATTAAACCTAAACTACGTAGGAACAATCTAGATTTTAATTAAACCTAAACTACGTAGGAACAATCCCGATTTTAATTAAACCTAAACTGCGTAGGAACAATCCAGATTTTAATTAAACTTTAACAACGTAGGAACAATCTAGATTTTAATTGAACTTAAATTAAACCTAAACTACGTAGGCACAATCTAGATTTTAACAGTCACAAATAACATTTTTACGCATAGTTTCACAGTGAAATCTACGTCATTAGGTCTATATTGTTTCATCCTTTAGTTTTCTTAGTTTATTATAAAAAATCTGTTGTTTCTTGCTATTTTTCACTTTTTTTTTATCAAGAAGATTGTGTAATTACTGCCAACAAGTTGGTAAAGAAATTTAGTAATTGAGAAGTGTTGCTTCTGGACAGAACAAAAACATTTATTCGTTGAGGGGGGGGGGGGCTAAGCCTTCTTTTTCTGAAAATCTTGTATGTACAAACAACTTGTTTTTTTTTATTTACTAATTCAACTCTAGATATTCAACTACCTAGAGTGAAACTTTTCTTAGTCATTAACTCTGCATGCTTTAGGCTAGTGAAATAATTGTCTGTCACTTCCATGGACGTCCCTAGTAAGTGTTAACAATCTCTGAGACTAATGCAACAATTCACTTGAATTTTTATAATGAACAGTTGCAACGGCTTTTTTTTTTGTATGTGTGTGTTTGTGTGTTTTCAGCTGTTGCCAGTTGACTGATGAATTAGTTGCTGTTGTGACAATTGCTTTTTTGATACAGTCGCTATCTTGAGGTCGCTATTGTGACAGTCGCTGTTATGAACCCGAGCCCTGTAAAATATAATACATGTAATACGAACGTTACAATTTGATGCACAGTCGGCATTATTTTCTGACTTAATTCTCGGTATATTTTACTAAAACACAATATGTATTACAGTAAATAAAACGTCTGGTATATACATCGCTCAACTTGCATGCATTCTTTTAATTTTTACGCATTTTCGAGAAGTTGAATGCGCTATTGTTCCCGTTTTGTCCGTCCGTCATCACCCTAGATCTCAGCACCCATAAGCCCTTGACCCATGATGTATATACTTTTTTTGTAGGTCTTGGCCTGCCATTCTGAGGGCTGGGCATCAGTGTTTTTTTGTAGTTTTTTACTATCTATATACATATTATTCGTTAAATCGAAGCGGAAGACAAGAATTCAAAATGGCGTCTAGCCACCAGCGTCTCGATTCGATATTTCTTTTTGAAAAATCTACAGTTTTAAATAGTTTCTGTGGTTTTTATTATGAAATGTAAAAGTCCCAAATATTAAAAGGAAATAATTAATATGTGTAATATCATTCAAATTATTGTAGTTTTTATTAAAACAGAAAGCATTTTAACATTGTCAAACGTAAACAATAGTAATAAACGGAAGTGAAAAACTAATCGAGCAATTTTTTTTAATAGTACATTGAACATTTCCTTTCGTTGTGGTGGCTGAATGGATATGCTGTTTGGATTTATCTTTATTTTAATGCTGACTATCCAGGTTCGATTCCTCTTAGGTACATTTTTTTTATTGTTTTTTTTTTTCCGAATGTATCCTTTTAGTTGTTTTAATGAAAAGTAACTAATTAGATCTCTTTGATTTTTTTTTTAAATAATTTATCTTTTAGGATGTTGTAAAAAAAAAAAAACAACTAATTAGATTTTTAATTATTTCATAATTTTTAAAAAAATATTTTGAAAATATGTATCAAAGGTGAACACAGTAGCGTACCTAGGGTGGGTGAGGGGGCCCAAAATCGAAAGTCCCGCAGGGCCCAGCTTGTGGGGAGCCCCCAAACTTATTTTTTACATTAAATATAAAGTACATAATCTCGTGTCTTGGTATCGAATATCAAAATGCAGGCCAAGCCCCCGGGCTCACCAATCCCTAGGTTTGGCACTGGCTATACAATAGTCTATCTTCATGCAAAAGCTTTGCAGGGTACAATATGATTGTGTGACGTGGTGGCTGAATGGCTAAGCAACTTGGGGTTTTTTTTTTATTCTGACTATCCAGGTTCGATACCTCTCTTTGACATTTTTTTATTTATTGTTTTTTTTTTAGAATTTATCCTTTTGGTTGTTTTAATGAAAAGTAACTTATTATATCTCTTTTGACATTTTTTTATTGAAATGATTTATCCTTTAGGATGTTGTAAGAAAAAAAAAACAACTAATTAGGTATTTCATAACTTAAAAAAAAAAACTTTTTTGAAAATATGTGTCAAAGCTGAACACAGATGCGTAAGTAGGGTGGGGTTCCAAAATCAAAAGTCCTACCGGGCCCTGCTTGAGAGGAGCCCCCAAAACTATTTTTACATTAAATATTAAGTACATAATCTCATGGCATGGTATCGAACGTCAAAATACAGGGGCCCCAAAAGAGGTCAAGTCCACGGGCCCCCGAATCCCTTGGTTTGGCACTAGCTTTACAATAGTCTATCTTCATGCAAAGACTTTGCAGGGTACAGCTAGTATAAGCTTTTTTAGTTATTTTTTTCAGATATATGCATTACACAATTGAATTTATAAACATTTCCAAAATTTACAAAATATTTACTGAAAGCTAACATGCGTACTGATACATAACACGTAAATGCGCTAACACGTCCTGTATCCAGAATGGAACAGGCTTAAGATGCTGGTTTTTTTTAATACGTCTTGTTGAATATTATAAATCATAAAATTAAAAACAGTAGGGAAAGGGTCCTATAATATATTATTTACTATGTAACACAATTTTGTTCTTGGCTTCCAAGTGTTATATTTTAATTGTTTATGTCTAAAACCTATGAAAAAACGACAACACTCAGCACAAATTCTGATTCTATGAACTCAGCCAAAAAATGTCAAATTTATTGTGACAAAAGAAGAAACATTATATATTTTGTTCATGCGGTCTATACAAAAATTCACTTGATAAAAAGAAAAAGACAGTCAAAAATCACCCCAAAAGGTTCAGAAATGATTATGTTCTTTAGATTTGTGATTGTACTTCAAATTGCTTTATCTGAGAAGCACCGAATGTAGTCCCCCATCATATTTTTGTTATAATGGTCTTGGTAAAGACGTTCAAAGTCCAATATATCTTGATGAAAGCGCTTGCTCTTCTGAGTAATCCCCCATGCTCTTCTTGAATTTATCAAAATGAGCGTCAAGGGTACGGACTTAGACATGCTGAATCAGATTTAGGCGTAATTCTTTATGTGAGTCTGAACCAACTGTACATAGTTCTTAGCCTTTTGATTACCCAGAGCCGTACGTATGACATAGGCGTTGTAGAGTGCTACACTGTCGGCCAGTGTTCGAACCCCAGTGAGAACCTTGGGATTTTATCAGATCCTGGTGTAAGTCTCCAAGTCCACCGAGCTTTAAGTGGGTACCTGACTTTAAGTTGGGGGAGTAAAGGCGGCTGGGCGTCGTGCTAACCACACTATCCCTTTATATGCCGAGGTTACTGAAACAGATAAATTCTACACTTCATCTGTCCCGATGAGCTCATAAGTGCTGCAGGGAACATTACTGGGGGCTCCCACTGCCAATTGGCCCTCCCATCAAATTAATTGCCATGCCCTCTCCCATGTGGTTGTTTTGTTTGTCTATCCATAATAAACGTATTTTCGTTTTCCCATGTTCAAGTTCATTGCTATGTGACTCAAACAAACATTTGTTAGAGATGAAAGACATTTAATTTTAATATACTTTTAAAAATATTGCTCTAAATAAGAACTTATCAGGAAAATTTGTATTCATGTCTTTTTTACATTGTATCGAAAGTCTTTAGTTGTTAATAGCCACAAGTGATATTGGTGGGGGAGGGGTGTGGAGATGGAAATCACTTGTTCATTCGCGTGCATCACACGATAGTGAAAAGGGCAATATCGTTATTCTTTCTTTACACATGCAATTTGTGAGAGATAAGTGTCTTTATCATTATAGTGAGAACGAGAAAAAATATGAACGACAATGTCCCCACGGAATTACTTCTGATTTACTGACTGTGCAAAGTGATAAGTGGGTCAGTCTTTGTTGGTACTTGTTTAACTATTACCCAAGTCTAGCATGACTCTACAGTTGGGGGGTTGGTACTTGTTTAGCCGTTACCTAAAGCTAATATGACTCAACAGTTGGGGAGTTGGTACTTGTTTAACTGTTACCCAAGTCTAGCATGACTCAACAGTTGGGGAGTTGGTACTTGTTTAACTGTTACCCAAGTCTAGCATGACTCAACAGTTGGGGAGTTGGTAATTGTTTAACTGTTACCCAAGTCTAGCATGACTCAACAGTTGGGGAGTTGGTACTTGTTTAACTGTTACCCAAGTCTAGCATGACTCAATAGTTGGGGAGTTGGTACTTGTTTAACTGTTACCCAAGTCTAGCATGACTCAAAATTTAGGGAGTTGGTACTTGTTTAACTGTTACTTAAGGCTGACATGACTAAACAGTTAGAGGAGGGGAGCTGAATCGTCTCTTCTGTTAGAAATTATTAGGGGACCAAGATTAGCGAACAGTGACATTTACATATATTTTTGTCTAAAGTAACCTGAAGGAATATTGTCTTTAATCCCTAAATATACCTTTATCATGAGCCCAGATATTTTCCTACTAAAAGTTAATTTGCTCAGGACGTATAAATGTTCATCGGCCTATGACGCACAACTGTTCTTGTTTGGAGTCCCCACATACACCTTACTTAATGCCCCAAAATCGCCTTTGCCCAGGGCCTCCAAATTTACTTGCAAGGGAACACCAAAAGCAGCATAAGGGTTCTGTTTTGAAGGATGAGAGGGTTAGCCTACTGAGACATTTAGTTTGCCTTACCTAAAATGTCTAGAGTGACTAATCAGTTCGGGGGGAGGGGGGTAAAAGACACCTTTTGTGAAAATTTTAAATGCGGCGACTTTGACAACTTATGTGTCTAAGGCACCCAAAAGTACCTTTGCATGGGGTCCCTGGCGTTAATTTGTCAAGTGGGCAAATAACTTCTTTCAAAGTCCAAAATTGAGAGTCCTAGGTAGCCTCCCAGTTGACCTAATCATAAGAACAGGTTCATATGCATACACCAATGTGAAAGTACTGCCCTCTGATTCAATTTCTTTCCATAATCAGAGTTGTTTTAGGTGTTAACTAAACGTAGGACCCTCACAACTAAGGAGATTTTCTTTCTGGATTTTCTTTTTTGCCCTGAAGGGGGTACCCGGGTCTGGCAAAAAACTTTTTTATTTTTAAAATTTAAGACATTTTAATATCATAGTTATAATATAGTAGGTTTAAAAATAATTTTGTGCAAAAAAAATAATTAAAATATTGATATTTGTGGGCGTGGCATGCCGCCATCTTGAAATTTAAGACCTTTTTGTGTCAAATATTTCTGAAATATTTATAGACTGATTCATATAAAATGTACATTTTTATAATCAGGAAAGCTTGCTTTAGAGGATTTCAGAGTACTTTTTTGATATTTTAATAAATAAATTTTTTATGAATTTTTTAAATTTTGTATGGTGAAAATAGGCCAAAAATGCCAATTTTGAAAATTAAAAAAATTCCCAAAAAAAAAGTACTCAAAATTTCTTTAAAAGCCTCTGACATTCTATAAACATTCTATAAACATTCTATAAACACACCTCTTCTTAATATAACTTAGAAGTTTTATTAAAATCTGACTGGTGGTTTTTGAGATTTTCTTGCATTAGTGAAGCAAAATGTCAAAAATATTTTTTCAGAGAAAAATGACTTTAAAGTTTTTAAATTATTGAAGATTTTGAATGAGTAACATTCTGAAAATACATTTTAAGTGATCTAAATATTTTTTTTTCTGAAATTCAGTTAATTAATTCATAATGATTATTGGTATGTTTTAGTATCTAAAAATGTAAAAAAAAAAAAAAAAAAAAAAATTTTTTTAGACATAGTGGATTTTTCTAGGTACCGTACCCCCTGAACGCTAAAGGGACTCAATACTGTTGAATCTTTTATTTGGCCAACCACAAGAAATGGCAATCTAGTCGCTTTTCAGTGGCACCGGGATAAAAGTATTTAATAGTAATGGATTGTCATATTGTTCTAGTTAGGGGTTGTCATATGGGTCTAGTTAGGGGTTGTCATATTTTTCTAGCTATGGGTTGTCATATTGCTTTAGTTAGGGGTTGTCATATTACTCTAGTTAGGAGTTGTCTTGTGGCTTTAGGTAGGGGTTGTCATATTGCTCTAGTTAGGGGTTGTCATATTGCTCTAGTTAGGGGTTGTCATATTGCTCTAGCTAGGGGTTGTGTTGTCGCTCTAGTTAGGGGTTGTCATATGAGTCTAGTTAGGGGTTGTGTTGTCGCTCTAGTCAGGGGTTGTCATATGGGTCTAGTTAGGGGCTATCATCTTACTCTAGTTAGAGGGTGTTATATGGCTCTAGTGAGGGTTTGTTATATGGCTCTAGTGAGGGTCTGTTATATGGCTCTAGTGAGGGTTTGTTATATGGCTCTAGTGAGGGTTTGTTATATTGCTCTAGTGAGGGTTTGTTATGTGGCTCTAGTGAGGGGTTGTTATATGGCTCTAGTGAGGGTTTGTTATATGGCTCTAGTGAGGGGTTGTTATATGGCTCTAGTGATGGTTTGTTATATGGCTCTAGTGAGGGGTTGTTATATGGCTCTAGTGAGGGGTTGTTATATGGCTCTAGTTTGTAGATGTTATTAAGGATCCAATATTTGCAAGCGGCTGCCATATTTATATTGTATCATGTGGCTCCCAAATGCCACATTGTTTAAGACATACACATTACGTTAGCCTAGAGCCACCAAAGGCTCCCCAAAACGTAAAAACGACCATGGTATTTAGATATTAACAATTGTAGTTAGATATTGCTGAACGAAGCTAGATATTGTTAAATGTAGTTATATATTGCTGAATGTAGTATAGATATTGCTGAAGGTAATTAGATATTACCCATTGTAGTTAGATACTGCTGAACGAAGCAAGATATTGTTAAATGTAATTAGATATTGCTGAATGTAGTTTAGATGTTGCTGAAGGTTGTTAGATATTGCTGAATGTAGTTAGATATTGCTGAATGTAGTTTAGATATTGCTGAGGTAGTTAGATATTGCTGAATGTAGTTTAAATATTGCTGAATGTAGTTTAGATATTGCTGAAGGTGGTTTAGATATTGCTGAAGGTAGTTTAGATATTAATGAAGGTAGTTTAGATATTGCTGAAGGTAGTTTAGATATTGCTGAAGGTGGTTTAGATATTGCTGAAGGTAGTTTAGATATTGCTGAAGGTAGTTTAGATATTAATGAAGGTAGTTTAGATATTGCTGAATGTAGTTTAGATATTGCTGAAGGTAGTTAGATATTGCTGAATGTAGTTTAAATATTGCTGAATGTAGTTTAGATATTGCTGAAGGTGGTTTAGATATTGCTGAAGGTAGTTTAGATATTAATGAAGGTAGTTTAGATATTGCTGAAGGTAGTTTAGATATTGCTGAAGGTGGTTTAGATATTGCTGAAGGTAGTTTAGATATTGCTGAAGGTAGTTTAGATATTAATGAAGGTAGTTTAGATATTGCTGAAGGTAGTTTAGATATTGCTGAAGGTAGTTAGATTGCTAATGTGTTATAAAATGGCATACTGGTGTTATGTATGTTACGACCCGGCGATTCACCTTGATTTGTATGTTAACCTGTTATCTGATAGAAATTATCAGGTAAATGCGTAGTGTTTTTTAGCTGATAAATGCTGGTGAAATAAAAAACGTTGTACTATGGTCCAGCAATTCAACTAAAAGCTCTCTCTCTCCCCCTCTCTCTCTCCCTCTCTCTCTCTCACTCTCTCTCTCTCACTCTCTCTCTCCCTCCCTCTCTCTTTCTCTCTCCCTCCCTCTCTCTCTCTCTCTCTCTCTCTCTCTCTCTCTCTATCTATCTATCTGAGGTGGAAAGAGGGGGTCGCCAGGTTAAAAACTGAGGAGATAAAGAATTGTAGGCATATTTAAGAAAAAAGTTAAACATTTTAAAGGTTGTTGCAGGATTTAAGAAATACATTACACTTAATGTGACTTATAGCCAAAAGAATCTTGTATATGACCTTGTTTTTAATTTAGTAATGCAAAGAGACAAATAACAACAATAAATATGATCGATAAATAGTATACTACATTACTGGCCTGTCAAGTAGGTGGGCTAGTATATTCTGTTTTTTCAACACTTTTAGTATTTTTATTATGGATAATATGAGTAAATGTGTTTGAGCTTTGATCATTAAAAAACATACATTCGTTTTGTTCAGTGAAGTATACTAGTAAGTGAAGTATACTAGTAATTGAAGTATACTAGTAATTGAAGTATACTAGTAAGTGAAGTGTACTAGTAATTGAAGTATACTAGTAAGTGAAGTTTACTAGTAAGTGAAGTATACTAGTAATTGAAGTATACTAGTAAGTGAAGTATACTAGTAAGTGAAGTATACTAGTAAGTGAAGTATACAAGTAAGTGAAGTATAATAGTAAGGCAAAATTAATGATTTTTTTTCGGTTGAATAATGATCATCTAATCTTTCTAGCCTAAGACTGATAAATAATTTGTACAATTGGAACGATTTCCCTAATTTCGAATGGGGCAATATCTCTCTCTAATTTGGTAAAATGTTCCTCTCTCTATTGGTATAATATCCCTCTCTAATTTGGTAAAATGTTCCTCTCTCTATTGGTATAATATCCCTATCTTTATATTTGACATAATATCCGTTACTTTCAATTGATACAATACCCCTGTCTGTTGATGGGTACAATACTGCTGTCAGTCTATTAGTACAATACCCCTATCTGTTGATGGGTACAATACCGCTGTCAGTCTATTGGTACAATACCCCCATCTGTTGATGGGTACAATACCGCTGTCAGTCTATTGGTACAATACCCCTGTCTGTTGATGGGTACAATACTACTGTCAGTCTATTGGTACAATACCCCTGTCTGTTGATGGGTACAATACCGCTGTCAGTCTATTGGTACAATACCCCTGTCTGTTGATGGGTACAATACTGCTGTCAGTCTATTGGTACAATACCCCTGTCTGTTGATGGGTACAATACCGCTGTCAGTCTATATGTACAATACCCCTGTCTGTTGATGGGTACAATATCGCTGTCAGTCTATTGGTACAATACCCCTGTCTGTCGATGGGTACTATATCCCTGTTCATCAACTGATACAATACCCCTGTCTGTTGATGGGTACAATACCGCTGTCGGTCTATTGGTACTATACCCCTGTCTGTTGATGGGTACAATACCGCTGTCAGTCTATTGGAACAATACCCCTGTCTGTCGATGGGTACAATACTGCTGTCAGTCTATTGGTACAATACCCCTGTCTGATGATGGGTACCATACCGCTGTCAGTCTATTGGTACAATACCCCTGTCTGTCGATGGGTACTATATCCCTGTTCATCAACTGATACAATACCCCTGTCTGTTGGTGGGTACAATACCGCTGTCAGTCTATTGGTACAATACCCCTGTCTGTCGATTGGTGATATACTTCTGTCTGTCTATTGATACAGTCCTTTCATATTGACCCACATAAACAATTGAATGTGAAACCTTTAACTGACTTTAACTGTTGTCTTTTCACTAATTTCTTGTTAGACACACAGAGAGAGAGAGAGAGAGAGAGAGAGACTTGCACACATATACACACACCACCCACCTAGACGTGTGACACTCACTCCAGTTGATATAGCTACACGGGTGAACTGACCATACTGTGTATGTTTTATCAGCCTGTATGTGTTATCAATATTTATTTCATTAAATCGTTCCATTAATTAACTAATTAATCTAATTCTCGGTTCATGGCTGATTCATAGTGGAGATTATTATTGGAACTAGGCACAAACATAACAAGTAATTCAGTTTAGATTTTAAGTAATTAAATTTTATAAGTCAATTAGATTTATTCATTCTGGTCAACGGGATGTACATTATCTAAAACATAGGTTGTCAACCTATTGGACCTCACAGACCACTTAGTTCGTAAGTCGGACCTCACAGACCACTTAGTTCGAGAGTCGGACCTCACAGACCACTTAGTTCGTGAGTCGGACCTCACATACTACTTAGTTCGTGAGTCTGACCTCACAGACCACTTAGTTCGTGAGTCGGACCTCACAGACAACTTAGTTCGTGAGTCGGACCTCACAGACCACTTAGTTCGTGAGTCTGACCTCAGAGACCACTTAGTTCGTGAGTTGGACCTTACAGACCACTTAGTTCGTAAGTCGGACCTCACGGATCACTTAGTTCGTGAGTCTACAACTTGTATGATTTAATTCCATTATCTAGCACACTCTGAATGGCCACTAATAAACTTCTTAGAATAATAGCTGTATTGTTTTTAGATATCTCCTTACTTTGAGTGACTTGCTGACTTAGCCAATCATTGACAACAATCTTGACCAACATCCCAGCATACACATACATGAGAAATTATTTGAAATTACTAAATTGGCTGCTCCAGATTCAGTATAAAGTTACGAAATGCGTACACTGAAGCAGCCCCGTAGCGTGAAAAATCTACAGCAGGGGCCAGGCCAATAGCAGGGTGGGGGCAGGAATTTAATTAAAGATCCAGACCAAGGGGCTATCTAATAAAATAATAGCGATTGGGGTTATGCGTTAAATCGAAAGTAAAGAATTGACACAACCATATTCCAGTTTAAAATACAATCATGAAAATATTGGATTTGCCCGAAACCATAAATATCCTAGCCTACCAATCAAGCTTTAGGGCATATAACTCTATGCAAAGGTTTCGTAGGATACAGCTATTCTATATATAACAGCGGTGTGAGTTTTGCGTTAAATCGAAAGTAAAGAATTAATACGACAGTTTTCCAGTTTTAAATAGAGCTGCTGTTTGATTTTAAAAAATTGATCGAAATTAACGCATGATTAAAATTTGTATCGCAAATTAACGCACATTTTAATCGACACAATATAATACATTAGTTGGTATTCAAACTAGTCATAATATCACAGCTTAAAATTGACATAATAGGTCAGATTAATTTACGAAAAAAGTCTAATTATTTGTATCAGATTTATTAAGCATTAGCCTATCTGTCTATTGAATTAGTTATTGAGACCAGTTTATTGACATGTATCAATCACATCAAGTGATACGAGTTGTTTTCTTTTTAATCAACAACAATGCCAAACAATGTGTTTTTCTCGTACCGTAGTTTCCGAACTAATGACGTATGTCAACCTCTATTCCCCCTTCCTAGCCATATTTTGCTGCACTTCGCCCACACGTAGGTCTTATTTACCCTACCTCCACTATCTACATACCCCACACACACACACTTCGCATCCCAATAAAAAAACACGCTTCATTTATATCTCATTTATATCTTCATAAAATAATAGTATAGCAAGAAAGTACTCCCTCCCTTATTATTAACGCGTTTTTTATACCCCCGTTCCCAACCCAGTTACATTTTAGACTCAGCAGCGCAAAGATGACGTCACTTACCAACCACCGTACCCCCTCTGTCCCAAAAAATTTTACACCAGTTACATTGTTTCCAAGCTATGACACTTGTCAATCAAACTATAACACGTGCAGATGTTCATTAATTGTATCATTCAGGGTCATAAGTTTGAAATAAGAAATGGCAATCCTATTGTTTCAATGACATATAGCTGCTATGATTTTATGTAAACGTGACAGTTTCTGTGTTCGGGTTTTTTTCTTGTTTTTTTATTAAAAAAACTAGCCGTCCCGCGTCGCAGCATACGCCGCCTTATCAATCAATATAATTACTATATTTTTTTAAAAATAAGCAATCAAAGAAAATAACAGGCTGACATACATGGTATGCGAAGTTGAACTTTGAACTATCATGTGCAGAAATTATGGTCACTATCTGGTACCTTCCAGCAACTATTTTTTTTTATTTTGTTGTTTACAGATTTTTAGTTAATTCTATGTGTGCCTTGATTCTCGGTAAGCTGCCAGACTGAATTCTCTTTATTGGTTTTATATATTGATGCCTTTTTTGTAAGATCAGGATTTTTTTTCATTGTAATCTTTTTCATTCAGTTTCTAACAAACATATTTCGCTTTGTGTCTGCCTCAATCCACCCCCTTATCCCCTTACCCCATCACACTATAGTATTATTTGATGTAACATTTTTTTTCCTTCAAGTCATGGCAGTTTCTGCTTTGTATTTTTTTAGACATGCATAACACAGCATAAGATTATTTTCGTCTAACCTTCATCCTTCAGTACTTCCACTATTCAGTACATATAGCAACCCAGCTTACGTTTCTTTTAGTATAACCTTCATCCTACAGTACCTACAATATTCAGTACACTTATAATTGTATTATTAAATGTGTTTTTTTTTAACAATAATCAGTTGACATTATAATTCTATTTTATGTACAGCATTCCCTTATTTCCGCGGTTAAACGGATACAGAATTTACCGCGACGGGGGATAAATGAAATAGTTTCGTATTTAGAGCACATAAAACATGATTACGAACAAACAATACTGTTTTAAAAATTACCGGAGCCGTCTAGTCATTACTGGCAGCCAAGTAAGAGATAGCTTACTCGGTCGGCCAGTTGGGAGCCGTATCATGCCTGTTTAGTAAATTAAAGTAAATGTTTCCGCCATCTTTGTATTATTTATTGTGTGACAGACGGAAGTGTGGTAGACGGAAGTGTTACAGACACCGCAACACATGATGTATTTTTTGTATTATAGATATGTAAGGCAGTTAATAATTATGTACAGTAGTACAACTCTTTACAGTATCGGGAATGTTCAAAAGCCATTACGCAACATTATATGGGATGGTGGAAGGCCTTCTTTATCTTTCCAGCATCATAATATCATATAGCTAGATTCGGAATATTAGTGTATATAAAAAAAGGCAATAATAAAAATTAATTCAATAAATTGGCTGTCCAGGGTTAACAAAAGGAATTGTTTCACTAGACCATATCAGTCTAGCAAATCCCACAATAAACGGTTGTAACATTTTACATCTTAAAATACATCGTACCAATTTAAGATTGCTGAATGAGCACTCTGCCGATAGAAACATCTGACAAAACAAGCACACGGATAAACATGTTAGGTACAGGCCGTAACCAGGTCAAAGTAAGCAGGGAGGCACCAATACCCAGCAAGGGGGCACCTTTACTTTTTCTTTATTTTTTCCTCGTTTTCTTCTTTTTTAAGCGGGGGGGGGGGGCACTCCACACCTAGCGGGGGGCACGGCCCCCCAGTGCCCCCCTGGGCTACGGGGCTGGTTAGGTAATTTCAAAATAAAATTTGTTGTTGTTTTTTTTTTTCAAAAATATCTCTAAGGGAGATTATCTATATACACGGGTACACAGATCTATATACACGGGTACACAGATCTATATACACGGGTACACATATATATATATACACGGGTACACAGATATGTATACAGGGGTACACAGATATTATACACGGGTACACAGATATATATACACGGGTACACAGATATGTATACACGGGTACACAGATCTATATACACGGGTACATATATATATATATATATACACGGGTACACAGATCTATATACACGGGTACACAGATATATATACACAGGTACACAGTATACTAAAATTCATGTAAAATGAGCCATATTAATATTTTAGATACCATTTTATTGATGGGAGAATATATTTAACCTTATTTTGATTATTAATTATTAAGTCAGATTTCAAATTTAATGATTCACAAAATATTTCAGTTATATCCAAAATAATAAAATTGTTGTCTCAAAAAATCTTCACACTCCCCCCCCACTCAACAACTGTCAAATTTTGCCGTTTTCGTGTGATCAGAGGTGGAATTCCCCCAGGATTTTCATGCGGTGGGACTGATTGTGTACTTTTTTAGAGCATTTTCGAAAAAAAATGCTCTATTGTCCCCGTTTTGTCTGTCTATCTGTCTGTCTGTCCGTCATCACCCTAGATCTAAACAACCATAAGTCCTAGACCCATGATGTATATATCATTTTGTAGGTCTTGGCCTGCCAAAAAAAACACTTTGGTCCATTTCGCGATCTGACCTCTGAGGGCCGAAAAGGAGGGCGTAATGAGTACCGTTTTTTTTTACTATATAAGCTATATTAACAAAGGAGCGCCCTATATCTAAGCAACCATAAGTCCTAGACCCATGATGTATATATCATTTTGTAGGTCTTGGCCTGCCAAGTGTACATCAAAAGTTCATTTTGCGATCTGACCTCTGAGGGCCGAAAAAGGAGGCGTTTTATGTACCGTTTTTGATTATATTTTAAATATAAATAATAAAAGCTAATCAATGGGACGTAATCATTATTTATTTTTGTAACAGTTATTAAACATGATTACTTCCCTCTCTATTTATCGTAACCGTAGCCACGAAAATAATGCTCTAAAATGTCCTTTGTCCGAAACGGAAAAGACTTAAATTGCTTGTTTTAATTACAGCTACAGAGTCTAGGTCTTTGGAAATGTCCAGATGTTTTATTTGCTGTGTGATTGCTGCCACTTTGTGTCTAACGTTGGCTACACCTCGAAGGACTCAAATGAAAAGTTCTTACACATTTATAGACAGATTGTTGGAGTTGACATCACAAGAACAGGTATGACTAGTAGGTTACAGTAGAGTTTTACATATTTGATGTAGATTTCTATCTTTCAATGCATATATATATATTGGGGAGGGGGAGTGCCTGGCCACTTTCTTCGCAGGGTCCAATATTGAAATCAATCGGTCTCATTTAATTCAGGCCAGACCTATATACAAGTGTGTTTGTGGTTATTTGAAATATAATCAACATAGAGTCGTCTGAAGACATTACAGTGGTGGTTGTGGACAACATATACAAGTGTGTATGTGGTATTTTTAAATATAATCAACATAGTGGCTAGTTGATGGTTGATACAAATGCATTTTAAAACGCGAAAAATTGTACATGGAAATCTTCGTTTACTTGGCCAATCTTCCTGTAAAATATTTGTTCCATTAGCCTCTCATTTTATTTTTTTTTCCTTGTGTGTGTGTGTGTGTGTGGTGTGTTTTGAGATAATCTCGAAAAATGTTTACTTTTACTTAAGCCTTTTGTGTGCAGGGTAAATATTTGAACTCATTTTTATATTATTTCTGTCAAACAGGTGCTCATATAACCTGACGAGAGATTTTAATTATTCCATTTATCTTAATTGATTTATGGGTAAATTTATGGCATGTGAGTAGTGGAGGTTAGCTGATACGAAGACTTTGCGGCTGGCTCATATTGTATCGACTAATCCCTTCCAAAGTAAAAAATAAATGACAGTTGTAACTAATGACATTATTCATAATAATTAGTTTTACATAATTTATTGTACTTTGAAATATTTTTTTTCTTTTTAGTTTTATTCAGGTGTTCAGGGCATACACTACGAGGTGTAGAACTTCCTCAGAAAATAACACTTTGAACAGTTACTTTATCAAATAAAAAAAGTTCCCTTAGCCCTAACGGGGAAGATGAAGTGTTGAATTCACCTGTTTCTATAACCTCGGAATATAAAGGGATTGTGTGGTTAGCACAACGCCCAGCCGCCTTTACTTCCCCAACTTAAGTCAGGTACCCATTTAAAGCTGTAGGACCACTTTGAAACACATTTCACCTGGAAAAATTTCCATGGCTCTCACCGAGGATCGAACCCAGGACTCTCAGGTCGACAGTCGAGTGTCTACACCACTCGGCCACCCGTCCCAATTTTATCAAATAGCATTGGAACAATGACTTTATTTCGCTATTGCAAAAAAAATTAATCTTAATGTGCACAATCTAACACTGATCTGAATTCACTAACCAATGCTCAGTCTCCATACATCAAGTTTGGTTATGTTTGACCAAGAAATTTCTTCACTAACAAAGAAGAGCAACATCTCGTTAGTTATCATGAAAATACGTAACACTAATCTGTCAGACATAAGACTAATCTGTCAGACTTAAGGCTAATTTGTCAGACTTAAGACTACTCTGTCAGTTATTAGTCCAGAAAAAACTTCATTGAGCCGAATGACAGGTTTTAACCGGTCCAATTCAAATTTATTTTATGATAATTTGTAAAGTTTAAATGTAAGATTTCATTTTGAGACACGTTGTTTTTGGAATGTACATGAGACTAGACTGACTGCAGTAAAAAAATCTGTTAAGATTGTAGTTCTGAAAGGGATCAAACTAGTTGGAGCTGTAGCAAGTGCAGAAAGGTGCTCTAGTTACATAAAGTTGTGCAGTCAATATGTTATGCCCCCCATGTTCATCTTTCCTACAGTCAGATATCATGAACGTATGGTTGACAGTTAGCCTGTTCCTTTGCTCCTTGACAATCATGAATCACATTGGTCAGTTGAAGGAATAAACTTAGCTAAAGAAATGGGAATTCCTTTTGTGTCATTTCGTCCCCAATGTTCTCATAGTCTTCAACCAACTTGGATTGTACAGCTTTTTTCCATTTGAAATGATTTTACAAAGCCCAATGTGTGATGCCTGGTACAACAGCCACCCCAGAGGACCCATGCAGCTTGTTGACATTACAGCTTTTATATATTGATTTTACTCTTCCTATGACACCGTCAAAAATAAAGTATGGATTTGAAGTAACCGGGGTTTACCCCTATAATCGTTTTCGAATAAGTGGTGGTGAATTCCTTCCATCATCAGTAACTGATTGACTAGATCATAATCTAATCCCTCCACATATTTCATACACGCCCACCCTCCACCATCAGATAAATCAGCAGATAGTGTAGAAACATATAGTGTAGGAATAAATAGTGTAGGAATATTAAGTGTAGGAGCATATAGTGCAGGAACATATAGTGTAGGAACATGTAGTGTAGGAACATGAAGTGCAGGAACATATAGTGTAGGAACATGTAGTGTAGGAACATGAAGTGTAGGAACATATAATGTATAGACATATAGTGTAGGAACATATAGTGTAGGAACATATAGTGTAGGAATATATAGTGTAGGGAGATGTAGTGTAGGAACATATAGTGCAGGAACATATAGTGCAGGGAGATGTAGTGTAGGAACATATAGTGTAGGAACATATAGTGTATGAACATATAGTGTAGGAACATATAGAGTAGGGAGATGTAGTATAGGAACATATAGTGTAGGAACATATAGTGTAGGAACATATAGTGTAGGAACATATAGTGTAGGAACATATAGTGTATGAACATATGGTGTATGAACATATAGTGTAGGAACATATGGTGTAGGAACATATAGTGTAGGAACATATAGTGTATGAACATATAGTGTATGAACATATGGTGTATGAACATATAGTGTAGGAACATAAAAGTGTAGGAACATATAGTGTAGGAACATAAAGTGTAGGAACATAAAGTGTAAGAGCATAAAGTGTAGGAACATAAAGTGTAAGAGCATAAAGTGTAGGAACATAAAGTGTAAGAGCATAAAGTGTAGGAACATAAAGTGTAAGAGCATAAAGTGTAGGAACATATAGTGTTTGAACATACAGTGTCTGACAATGCCCCGGGCTCCCCTACTTGTCGTGTTTCCTCACACCCGACGTGATGGGGCACACAATGACGCAAGGTATAGGTACCCCATGCAAACAGGGGTGCCGAACAGCCCATCATTTCTTTGAACTCAGATATCGTAAAAAAAAATAAAATTGAGAATATTTTATGAAACAAATACTGATCTACTTGACTGTTAATTTTCAACTCCTACAAAATATTTGGCTAAGGTATGAAGGATATCAAGACTCCTACAAAATATTTGGCTAACATATAAAGGATATCAATATTCCTACAAAATATTTGGCTAATATATAAAGGACTAATTGCAAGTACCCGGCTTTGCCCGGGTTTAAAATAAGGTTTTCTGTTTACCTTCTGTTTTCTCCCTACCCCCTCTCTCCCTTCCTCTCTCTCCCTCCCTCCCTCCCCCTCTCTCCCTTTCCCTCCCTCCCTTTCTCCCTCCCTCCCTCTCTCAAATCTCTCTCCGTCCCTCTCCCATCTCCCTCTCTCCCCTCTCCCACTCTCCCCCCGTCCATCCTCCTCCCTCCTCCTTCCCTCTCTCTCCCTCCCTGCCCTCTTTCTCTTTATCTCTTCCTCCCATTTCTCCCATCCCTCTCCCTCTCTTCTTCCCTCCCCTCTCTCTCTCCCTCCCTAACCCCTCTCCCCCTCCTTCCTCCCTCCCCTCTCTCCCTCCTACCCCCTCTCTCCCTCCCTTCCTTTCTCTCTCCCTCTCCCCCTGCTCCCTCTCCCCCTTCTCCCTCCCCCTACTCCCTCTCCCATCTCCCTCTCTCCCCTCTTTTCTCCCCCCTGTCCACCCCCTCCCTCCTCTCTCTCCCTCTCCCGCCCTCCCTCCTACCCCCTCCTTTCCTCTCTCCCCCCTGCCCCCCCCTCTCTCTCTCTCTTTATCTCTCTCTCTCTTTATCTCTCTCTCTCCCTCCCCCCCCCTCTCTCTCTCTTTCTCTATGTATATATATATATATATATATATATATATATATATATATATATATTTATTATGGTTTCACACTTCTTCTAAAATCCTTCTTCATTCCTTTACCTTCCTCAAACTGTACACATCAGAGAGCATGAAAAAACATCAACAATTCTTTGCATCACAAAGACTCGATACAGCACCAGCGCGCAAGTTCTATTCGATCATAGGGAAATGACGTTACAGAGGAATTTTATTTATGGCGCCGTCGAGATTACTTTAATATAGTAAAATACTAAAATAAAAAAAATTAATAACAATTAAACTACCCATCGATATGAAACGAAACCTGTCCTATAACCTTCCCTATGTAATTATGTGTATGTGTAACAAATTTCACGTTATTTGTTTGTCTGGATCTTGAGTTATAAGGGAACAGACAGACAGACAGACAGGCAACTAATGCGTCTTATAAGTATAAAGGATATCAATATTTCTACAAAATATTTGACTAATATATAAAGGATATCAATATTCCTACAAAATATTTGACTAATATATAAAGGATATCAATATTCCTCCAAAATATTTGGCTAACATATAAAGGATATCAATATTCCTACAAAATATTTGACTAATATATAAAGGATATCAATATTTTTTAAATATTACAGAGATCCTAGTTAGACTCACGATATATTTGAACTATTTTACAATTTTACTGTAGTTACAAGTAATGTTACATAGAAAAAGGATACCATAGTACAAACTAGAGCAAACTACGATCTGCTGGCCAAGTTCGGCCCCTTCGCTCGTCCACGTCAATGAAATTTACATTTAATTTGTATTAGCTCAAATAAACACTTCATACATTTAATTTGTATTAGTCCAAATAAACACTTCATACATTTAATTTGTATTAGCTCAAATAAACACTTCACGCATTTAATTTGTATTAGCTCAAATAAACACTTCACGCATTTAATTTGTATTAGTTTAAATAAACACTTCATGCATTAATTTGTATTAGTTCAAATAAACACTTCATACATTTAATTTGTATTAGTTCAAATAAACACTTCATACATTTAATTTGTATTAGCTCAAATAAACACTTCATAATTTAATTTGTATTAGTTCGAATAAACACTTCATACATTTAATTTGTATTAGTTCACATAAACACTTCATGCATTTAATTTGTATTAGTTCACATAAACACTTCATGCATTTAATTTGTATTAGTTCAAATAAACACTTCATGCATTTAATTTATATTAGTTCAAATAAACACTTCATACATTTAATTTGTATTAGTTCAGATAAACACTTCATACTTTTAATTTGTATTAGTTCAAATAAACACTTCATAATTTAATTTGTATTAGTTCAAATAAACACTTCATACATTTAATTTATATTAGTTCAAATAAACACTTCATACATTTAATTTGTATTAGTTGAAATAAGCACAACACCTCATTATTCTGGTCTTGGTCCGGCCATTCTGTCTAATTCGGCCTGCGGTTTAAAAATCTGCCGACCCCTGCCTTAAGAAGTGCACGCGGTGCAATGCGGACTTCGCAGAGCAATTCTGGAACAAATAATGTGTAGTGCAGTTGTTCAAATTGCGTAACATTAAACTTACTGAATATATATATTACAGTGTTTCAAGTTGCGTAACATTAAACTTTGATATTGTATTGTCCGCAGAACACTTACAATACATTTGAAAACAAACACTTTTTTATTGGCAAACGGTTGGCCATCTTTATATTTTTACAGCTATTATTATTATATTAGCTTCTCCGTAATCCGAGTGTGACAACCACAAAATGAGAAGCACAGATCTTGTCGAATCTAACAGTTCATATGTCCAGCTATAAAAAAATAAGCACACAAGTAAATAGCAGTAAACATTTGTTTTCTACCCAACAGGTTAAGACAGAAAAACCTTACATTCCAATGAAACAATGGCATGAAGCAAAGGGCGTCTACTCCAGTGGGGTCAAGGTAAACTTTCACGGACCTTTTGACCTGGCCGAGGCCAGACGTCTGTTTGATGTGTTTGACAACAACATGTTTGTTACTGCCTGGGTAACTTCATCCTTACTTGAATCTGTCAAATATGGCGACATTCCATTACCGTCCAATCAGCAATTAGCTTTGGCTGTTCAAGTAAGTGGGTAAATAAGAACAATTTTCTAAACCAAAATGTTTTCCCGTGGTTGTAGAGTATATCTAATGAGCCGCGGGTATATATAGATAAATAAACTCTTCACCTAATGCTACCACTCCCTCTCACTCTAGCTGCCCAATGATCTAACGATCTATCTATTTCTATATCAATGTCACTTTACTTTGTGTCCAGACATTCTCCAACTACCATGATAAGAACCAGAAGTACAACACGTCCACTATGTCCTTCTGGCCACAGATCTACAACACTACGGTTCAGTATTGGAGCTGTGAGCCGGATAACTTAGAGGTAGACACAAGGAATACCTAGCTCACTACTCACTCAGCTATAGTCATAACTGACGCTTTATGGAAACAAGTTTAGTTTAAGATAGGAGATATCCCCAGTATATAAACCACAATAAGGGCTCGTTTGCAAATGACGTAACGCTTGGGGGGAGGGGGTCTAGGATTTTGTGACGGGGGGAGGGGGGCGGGTCTGTGAAATTGTGACGTCACAAAAAATAATAATTATCTATGAAGGAATCCAAAATTTGGTTGAATTTTCTGCCAAAATTACAATTCTTCTCAACTTGAAATTTTGAAAATCAACCGTTATGAAAATTTTGTATCTTAACCCCTATCGACGCAGAACTAGAGAAACAAAACTTTAAATATGCTGCAGAAACGTTGGCAGAAGTCTTCTCAAATGTAGTCATTGATGGCTTCGAGACAGTTGCTGAGTTCGTTGACGAATGTGACTCAGAGATTGAATTGGACAGTGTTATCAAGAAATATCAAAATTGGATCAATAATCATGTCAGATCAAGTCAATACATGCTTCAAATTTCAAAATGCTTCGACATAACTTGCTGCACAGAACCAAGAGGTCAATATTTGAAAATTTGTGATGACCGGTTTTTGCCTCCTCCTATGGTACTATCATACAATCCGTTTATGAATACAAATTCATCCACTGCAATCAGCCATAAATTCTCAACATTGTTCCAGTCTTTACATTTAACACAAAAAAGAATCCCTTATGATCGATTCTGTCCAAGTGTCAAAGAAATGTTGGATTCTAGAGTCTGTAAAAAAATGCCATCTTTACTTTGCATCATTAACATTGCTTAAGAATCACAAGAAAACTCATGGAAAGAAAAAAAAAGTAAAAATCCCAAAAATTAAGAAAGTCATTCAAAAGAAACAGAATGAAGTGCTAACAGTAACGGAGGAAATCATTGGTTTTGGAACATTCGAGTGGACTCAAGCAGATATTTTGGCAGAGAACAGATATGATTTGAATCAAGAATCGGCGTTGGAGAATTCAGGAGAAATAGAAGAAGAAGCTATTGAAATTTTCTCTATCGATCAGCATCTGAATGCCTTATGGGAAAATGTAAAAGAATGATTGTCTCCAAAAATAACGAAAGAAAAAAAAATCAGTAATTTGAGGTATTTTAATTTATTTTAATTTGTGACGCGACATAAGGGTGGGAGGTGAAAAATTTGTGACACTTTGTGACAAGGGGGGGGGGTCTAAAATGTCGTTTTTTTGCGTTACGTCATTTGCGAACGATCCCTAAACTGTTGTCGTGACGTAATATTTTATGACATTCTAAAGTCAGCTTTCCACTTGACTGACGCCACAATTTCACAGACCCGCCCCCTCCCCCCTGTCACAAAATCCTAGACCTCCTCCCCCCCCAAGCGTTACGTCATTTGCGAACGAGCCCTTATTGTGGTTTATATACTGGGGATATCTCCTATCTTAAACTAAACTTGTTTTAATAAAGCGTCAGTTATGACTATAGCTGAGTGAGTAGTGAGCTAGGTATTCCTTGTGTCTACCTCCGACTGTCAACGTCCTCTGGCCCAGCTCACATATTCAGCGTGTATGCTCCAACCCTGTGCTCCACTGCCGAGGAGAAAGATCAATTTTACCAGTCCCTAGATGAAGCGCTATTGAAGATTCCTAGCACCGATAGCCTTTATCTCCTTGGTGATTTCAACGCAAGGGTAGGAGCTGACCATGTGGCTTGGCCCACCTGCCTCGGAAGCTTTGGGGGGGGGAAGATAAATGAAAATGGCCAGAGACTGCTTGAGCTCTCGTGTCACCATGGCCTGTGCGTGACCAACACCTTCTTCAGGTGCAAAGAGATCCATCAGGTATCATGGAGGCACCCACGCTCCCGCCACTGGCACCAACTCGACCTCGTCCTCACCAGAAGAGGGAATATCGACAGTATCCTCCTCACCCGCAGCTACCACAGTGCAGACTGCGCCACGGACCACGCCCTCGTGGCAAGCAAGGTGCGCATAACGCCGAAGAAACTGCATCACTCCAAGAAAAAAGGTCGCCCACGCATCAATATCAACTGTGCCAGAAATCCCGAAATAAACCAACAGTTTATCAGCAGTCTGGAAGTTACACTCAGTGAAAGAAAGTTAGCAGTTGACACCATCGACTCTAGGTGGTCGCGTCTGCGCGATGTCGTATATAACTCCGCCATCACCACCTATGGAAAGATAGAGCGGAAAAACGCCGATTTGTACGAGTCCCACTGGGAGGAAATGGAACCCGTTACCGAGGTAAAAAGGTAAGCCCTACTGGCCTACAAGGCCAGGCCCAGTCCCAACACACTAAAAGCCCTACGGACAGCCAGGAACTAAGCCCAGAAGACCGCCCGCAGATGCGCCAACTCCTACTGGTTGAACCTCTGTAGCAGCATCCAGGCAGCTGCCGATACAGGAAACGCAAGAGGGATGTACGAGGGCATCAAAAAGGCAATAGGCCCAACTCCCTCCAAAACCGTCCCCTTATATCCAAAACAGGAGAGGTCATCAAGGACCAGGAAAAACAGATGCAGAGGTGGACCGAACACTACTTGGAGCTATATGCAACCCAGAACACTGTGACTGATGCCGCTCTTGGCGCTATCCCAGATCTGCCTGTCATGGAGGAGCTAGACACCACACCCACCGTGGATGAACTAAGCAAAGCCATCGACTGTCTTGCAAACGGAAAGGCACCCGGTAGCGATGGAATCCCACCAGAAGTTCTGAAGAGCGGAAAACCAACACTGCTAAAGCCATTGCACGACCTCTTAAGTCGATGCTGGGAACAGGGCTATATCCCCCAAGACATGAGGGATGCCAAAATTATCACACTATACAAGAACAAAGGGGACCGGAGCGACTGTAATAACTACCGGGGCATCTCCCTCCTCAGCATCGTCGGCAAAGCTTTCGCCCGCGTCGCTCTAAACCGCCTGCAGGCCCTCGCCTCCCGAGTCTACCCAGAGTCACAGTGTGGCATTAGGGCCGGCCGATCAACAGTGGACATGATCTTCTCACTACGTCAACTTCAAGAGAAGTGTCAGGAACAGCAGGTGCCACTCTACATCGCCTTCGTCGACCTCACAAAGGCGTTTGATCTAGTAAGTCGAAGCGGACTCTTCAGCTTGCTGCAAAAGATTGGCTGCCCCCCACACCTGCTTGCAGTGATCATGTCCTTCCACGACAACATGCATAGCACGGTTTGCTACAATGGCGCAATCTCCGAGGCCTTCCCAGTCAGCAGCGGAGTAAAACAGGGCTGCGTCCTTGCACCTACACTCTTCGGCATTTTCTTTTCCATGCTCCTCCAATACGCCTTCAAGGATTGCAGCGAGGGTGTTTACATCCATACAAGGTCCGATGGCAAGCTTTATAACATAGCCCGCCTCCGTGCAAAGACCAAAGTCACAAAGGTCCTAATCCGCGAGCTGCTCTTTGCTGATGACGCAGCCTTGACATCACACACTGAAGATGGACTGCAGCAGCTTGTCACCCGCCTCTTCCATGCATGTAAGGAGTTTGGACTGACTATCAGCCTGAAAAAGACGAATGTCATGGCACAGGGTACAGATACACACCCAAGCATTGACATCGATGGGCACACCCTAGAGGTCGTCGAGAACTTCACTTACCTCAGGTCCACCATCTCCAGCTCGCTATCCATAGACCCGGAGATCGATTGCAGAATCGCTAGGGCAGCCACAGTCATGGCGAGACTAAAGCAACGTGTGTGGGAAAACCCCAGCCTCACCGAAAATACCAGATTGCGCGTCTACCAGGCCTGTATACTTAGTACCCTCCTCTATGGATGCGAGACGTGGACCACTTACGCGAGGCACGAAAGGAAGCTAAACAATTTCCACAAGAGGTGCCTGCGACGTATACTGCAGGTAAAGTGGCAAGACAAGATCCCCAACACTGGGGTGCTGGAGAGGGCCAACATGAGCAGCTTGTTTGCAGTTCTCAGCGAGAGACGCCTCAGATGGCTCGGTCATGTCAAAAGAATGGACGCAGGCCGCATCCCGAAGGACCTACTCTATGGCGAGCAAGTTACCGGCCAGAGGAAAACAGGGCGACCTAAAATGCGCTACAAAGACACCTGCAAAAAGGATATGAAACAGTGCTCCATTAACCCCAACTCCTGGGAGAGCCAAGCAGCCGACCGCCAGTCCTGGAGGCTCGCTGTCCGGCAGGGTTCATTGCGCGCAGATGCTGAGCGACAGGATAATGCTGCCCTGAAAAGAACAAGACGGAAGCGGAAAAAAGAACAGCTACAACAACAACTACAACAACCAACTATTTTCAAGTGTGACAAGTGAGGCAGGGATTGCCACTCCCGAGTCGGACTGCACAGCCACTCCCGGCGGTGTTTTGTAGACTCAACTTAGCTACACCATCGTCTCTCGAGACGGACGGATGCCGACGACGACGACGAACTTCCCATGCCTCTGATTGAAGCATTTCTGAAAGTTTTGGGCTTAGAGAATCTAGTGGATGAAAATAGAATTTCTCTTAAAAGATAAGTAAGTAGCTGTAATATTATCATGCTAAGAGATAAATTAGTAACAGTAGTATTACGTATATTACTTTCACAAAAATATCTTAACAAACTTTATAACAATGCAAAATAATACTGTATCTTCTCTATTTAGTAAAGGAAATAATATTTTACCTTCTCTGTTAACTATGGGTGCACAACCTTTTCACTTGTGACGAACGTTCTTTTCTACTTTTGTTGGCGCAAGACTGATTTATATCAATATCGCTAAGGAAGCGACACATTTCCCTTGATAGTTTCATAGCGTAGAAAGATTTACAGTCGGCTGCCAAGATACAATGACAAGAAATTATTGAAATGTGTTAAAAGAAAATGATCAATTTCCCGTGATTGTTTTCTTTACATGAAAGAGATTAACTTTTTTTTAAACGTTAAATTTATTTCGTTGTTTTCTTTCTTTTTATTTAATAATTGAAGTTCACATATTCTTTACGTTTGTCAGGTAAACGACTGGATGTTAAAAAGAAACGCACTTGTTAGAAGACCAAACGTGACCATTATATTAGGGTATAAGGAACATGACATATATAAATTTTATAGGGTATAAGGAACATGACATATAATTTTTTTTTCTTTCAGAATTTTTTTTTCAGGATTAGGGTTAGGGATAGGGATAGGGTTAGGGATATGGTTAGGGATAGGGATAGGGATAGAGATAGATATCAATTTGCGCGAAAATCCCCGGAAACAGAAAAAAATATAAACGTTTGGTCGACCGTACATATGCTAGGAGTCGACCAAACGTTTGGTCGAGTAACAAGTGCCTAAAAGAAAATACTATTTTTATTTCATCTTAAAACTCATTGTATGTTTTTTTTTTATTGATTTCAATGTTTCATGTTACAAACCGAGTTTTAGAATGAATTAAGCTCGTAACACGTGATACCACTATATTATCTACATGTAAAATACAGTAAATATATTTTCACCACATATTTGTTCATCATGACTTAAAAAATAAGCTGCAAATGGTATATGTATGTACTTAAAAAAGTATGTGTTTACTTCTCCGACAGACAGATGTATCTGAGAGCTTTCCACATTCCACCTGACTTCGATGACACCTATGTTAATTTAGGTCTTGGCTCTATGTTGTACCAACTACGGGATCAGTTGCCAGAGGCGTGGTCATTGTGGCACTACCAGAACACAAATTTGATTTCCGGTTATTATGTTCTACTAAAATATATATATACACGAAATGACAGATTTTACTCCTTAATTTATGGTGATAATACCAAATACAAATATTCGCATATATAAGTCAAAATACCAACTATTCTTGTTTAAATGAATGTTTAGATTTCTAATTATTTATTACGTTTAAGGGGTTTCCGGATTCAATGCAAAAACGATGTCAAGGCTGCAAACTGGGCCTGTTCTCTTTTTAAATTTAACCTGATAATTTGACAATGACAAGACAAAACAGTTTAGCGTTTATATGCAACAAAGAAAAACTATTAACATAAGATTTAAACATAACGTGGGAAGGATGGTTGAGTGGTGTAGATACTCGACTGCCAACCTGAGAGTCCTGGGTTCGATCCTTGGTGAGGCCCATTGTGAAATTTGGTACAAAGTCGTCCCACAAGTCCACTCAGCTTTAAATGGGTACCTGACTTTAATAGGGAAGTAAATGCGACTGGGCGTTGTGCTAACCTCATATGCCGAGGTTATAGAAACAGATGAATTCTACACATCATCTGCTCCGTTGGCCGTTTGGGCTAAGAGAACCTTTTTTTTTAAACACAACTCATTAGCCCTTTAATAAGACACAAAATAATTGCTGGCCCAACCAAAGTTAAACTGGTACATTTCAAATGTCGATTCTACATAAACTGGTACATTTCAAATGTGGTTTCTACATTAATTGGCAAGCTACACATTCCGCTTCTACACGTCCATAAGTTATCATTGCTCAAGGGTCAGCAACTGAATCAAAAATTAAAAACACAAGGAACACCTCCCTATTTTTTATTTACAATGGCTGATCCCTAATGGAATCATCCTAAGTATTTACCTAAACCTGATTATTTCAACAAATAAGAAAAATAATATTGAATACTAATAAAAAAAAAAAAAAGAAAGGTTGGAATGCGGAAAGCAAGAATAATTTAATTCGTAACGTACTAATTTAATTAGTACTGTATCATTTTTAAGTGGATCTAGCAGATAGGCCTACACTTCAAAAAAACCTAAGGAGTCAAAATGACGAAACAACACCCATATCAACGTCCTTCTTTAAAATGAACCTAAAAAAGACTTGTAATAAGTGAAGATGATAAATAAATTAATGAAAGCTGTGAAAAATATTAGTGATATTGATAGTGTTATTGTTGTTGTTTAATAACAATCTTTCTTGATTCTTTTGATACTTATATAGTGTTGTTGTTTTACAACACTCTTTCATGATTCTTTTGATACTTATAGACTATAGAGTGTTATTGTTGTTGTTTTACAATACTCTTTCATGATTCTTTTAATACTTATAGTCTATAGCCTAGAGTGTTATTGTTGTTGTTTTATAACACTCTATCATGATTCTTTTAATACTTATAGACTATAGCCTAGACTGTTATTGTTGTTGTTTTACAACACTCTTTCATGATTCTTTTGATACTTATAGACTATAGAGTGTTATTGTTGTTGTTTTACAACACTCTTTCATGATTCTTTTAATACTTATAGACTATAGCCTAGACTGTTATTGTTGTTGTTTTACAACACTCTTTCATGATTCTTTTGATACTTATAGACTATAGAGTGTTATTGTTGTTGTTTTACAACACTCTTTCATGATTCTCATAATACTGATAGAGTGTTATTGTTGCTGTTGTTTTTACAAATTTTAAGTCACATAACTGAGTTTTGGGTGTACCTGCCCGGCTGCTCCCTTTAACACCAGTTCTTCATTAATTCTGTTTAGCTCCAGTATTTCATTTGTTCTATTACCTCTAGTGTTGCATTAATTCTTTTTAACTGAAATCTGTCATTAATTACATTTAATTCACATATGTCATCCATTCTATATAACTTCAATGTTACATTACGTGCATTTATCTCCAGTGTTTGTTGCTCTAAAGAAGTATGCCTACAGACCATTTTCAGATGACCCAAATCTCAACACAATCGATCCCAGAACATATTTCTATATAAGAAAATTTCTGGATAAAGCTAAAGCTGATGGTGGAGACATTGCTTTGGTCCCAACCTGGGTAAATTACAAATACTAAGTACAATTATAAGGTTTTACTTTAAAGATAGCTTTTTAATTTACAATACAGACATTTTAAAATACATGTTTCTGGCGATGCTAAGTTTGATGTTCATTTACTTATGTATTTACATAAACTCAGTTAACTAAGAACAATCTTAATCTTAGCTTTCATATTGAAAAAGATACTTAAGAATGAAAACAGTTTTTTTCAAGATAGTAATAAATTCTTTATAAGTGATTTACTTGCTAATTTGTCTGATTCTTAACTTTTATATTGACATAAAGATTCAGTCTATCGAAGAGTTACGTCGCCTGTTTTACTGGAATGTTGCAATGCCCTTCCAGATCAATAATGTTGATGTGACAGTAGCAGCTAATACAATCTATGGAATAACATCATCAATACTCTCTGGTCTTGTTAGCCCAGATGTTCTCTCTGATCCACTTCTGGAGGTACTTGTGGGTTGATTTTTTTTTTAACTATAATTAATAATGATCTTAAATGTTTTTTATTGAAGTGTAAAATTATAACTTCATCACAGACTTCTCAGCCTAATTTAATCTGTCACAAGTAGGTATACAGAAACCAATTTTAAAAAAAAAAGTTGTTATAGGTAAATTTCTCCCAAAAAAAAAACTAAAAAGGGGCCTTTCACATATTATATAACGCAAAAATGACCATTTTTTAGCCTCCCCTTTCCCCCCATTTAACATTATAATACACTTGTGTGATATAACAATATAACATTATGTAACACTTGTGTAATATAACAATATAACATTATGTAACACTTGTTTGATATAACAATATAAAAAAATAACAAATGTGCATCCACCCCCTCCCCCTTCAGAGTTATATAATATGTGGACGGCCCCAAACTTGCTATTGAAGATCTACAGAAATGCATACCTAAGATTTTAATTTATTAATGTCTTTTTGCTAAAGTTTTCAATTTATTTAATCTTTATGAAATATAAAACAATAAAAAAAAGTAAAATATAATGGTATCAGTTTTAAAATTAAACAAAAGGAAATTTAAAAATATCAATGCACTAATAAAAAAGTTCATCTCATATTTACCAACCAAAAAAGTCAAATAATAAAAAAGGAATATAGGTACATGGTGAATTTCACCGTAACTGATGTAACATTTGGAAAACAATCTAGCTTTCTGACATTAAACGAAAAAATTTCTTTTAAGGACTTTTTAAACCAGTTTTATCAAATATAAGTTTGAATTATTGTTTACTGAAATGGTTGAACAGTTTTTTGCTAATCATTTCCAAGATAATATTACATAATACATAACTGACATAACTTTTTTTTACCCAGTTTAAAAAGTAATATCATTACAGATTTTTCTGAAATCTTTAAATGAAAATAGATTTTTTAGTATTTATTATTTCATAAAATGTATTTGCATTCAAATAATGTAAAAATTGTTTTAACAATAAAAAAAAATTTAGTGTAACTGACGCAACATAAAGTTGTAACTGACGCAATAACAACAAAATACAAACCAAAGTTGAAAAAAATATAAATTAAACTGGTTAAAAAAAAGCAAATGAATTATTTCTTATGTTTAAAAATTCATTATTTTTTTAAATTTTGGAATGTTTCTTTGATTTCATGACTATTAATTGGCTCACAATATCTTCAATGGCTTTTTCAAAAGATTTTATTTTTTTTTATACTGTGAAGACCATTTATAATATGACACTTCTGAGCTTGCTTTTTCCCTTTCAATCCTGTCATCCAGCTTTCAACATGTGTTTTAGAATCTGAACAACTATTACATTCACTCACATACCATTTAAAGTATGGTCCACAAACTGAATTTACAATATAATCATTTGGTTTTTGCAAATCAGGCAACCTCCTATTAACAGCATTGCAGAGTTTTCATGATATACGCAGCAACAAACTGTGTGATCTTTCTCAGATATAAGTATGGTATTTTTAGGACTAAATGGGCAAACTTTGATTCTGGATATTTGTGTTTAAATTGCTTATAAACTTCCATAACTCTCATTGTAAGAATTTTCTTTTGTATCTTCTCTTTTATATTATTTTCGACCACAATTACATAGTCTTTATATCCGGGCATCTGACAGGATAAGGTATCAGCATTATAAAAACCTTCAACTCTTTCTTCTAAGGCAGATATATCAGCTTTTTTTTTTAGTTTTTTCATCAGCCACTTTTATTTCAAGCTTCTTTGCCAAGTTTTTCACAACAGCAATTTTTTTTCTAGGGCTTTTTGAAAGAGCTGATTTGACTTTTCTAATTGCTTTGCCAAGTGATAGTGGTGTTTTAAAAGCTTTGGTTGGTGTTTCTTTATTGCTGCAAAGAATATTTTGACCATTCAACTTCAACATTCTGGATTTTCTCATCCTTAGCTTACTGTTTTCTCTTTAAATCTTTTTTCTTGACAAATTCCATTTTTCTCATGATGCTTTTTGTCGAATTTGATTCTTTTCTCGACATTCTTGCAATTTTTCTTCACCCAATTGGGCCCTGTACAGTTTCATTATTTCTGCTGCACTTTAGGTGGCATAATAAATAATAAGGCAGCAATGAAACACTCTAAAAAAAAAAGATTCATCAGATATTGAAAAAAAAATGTCGAAATTTTGTGCATAGAAAATTTTTTTTATTAAAAATTTAAACAGTAAAAAAAAAATTAAAAATATTTTTTTGAAAAAAGTTACATTTTTGAGGGAATTCACCACATATAAACTCTATATCTAATTTTTCCTTATAAAATATGACTTAAAAAAACAACATTTAGTGAGTTATTATGTGTCTTTTATTTGCCAGAATCTGTCCTAAATCCTTGGTAATTTTTTATGACTCTAATGTTGACAAGCCTTGGCTGGGTTTGGAACTTATCTAATGTCTAACAGTAAGCTCAACTTTGAATTAGACATAGGAATTGGGGCATCATTTAAGGGGGAGGGGAACAGGGTTATGCCATTATTGATGAGCACAGTCAGCATTCAGTGATAAATTGACTATTATTTTAGTTTAATTAGAAAATTAGTTTGCATAATGTACAAATGTGGAAAATGGGAAAACAAGTATTTGTTAATGAAGGATATCATTGGCTTAAGAGGTGCTTCTATTGATCAAATTATTTATATATTAGACTACATTTGAATTTGGTGCAAAATGTGGTAACTTTTCATTTGGTGGGTTTTTTGACATATCTCTTTAATGAGTTTTGGCAGCTTTTTTTAAAAAGCATCTAGTGCTACTTGCAAGTGCACATATAATGCCAAGCTTGAATTATTATTACCCTTTGTTTATTCCCTTTAAAAAAACATGGATACTTTGGGGGAGGCTAGTGATTTTCGGCACCCCCTCCCACTAATGAAACCCTTGTAGAGAGTTATCATAGATCATAGATGTACAATGAACTTTATTATTAAATTCAAAAATAATGCACAAAAGCTTAAATTTGAAGAACATTTGGAAATTTCTTTTCAATTTTACTTATCTGGCTGGTTATTTGGTAAGTTTTTTTTTTTTTGCGGTTTTCATGATGATTTTCTTGGGTTTTCTTTAAAACATCTTTCATGATCAACAAATTATCTGGTTAAATATCTGTTATGCAGCTATGATTACTATTTTATACTTACAAATGTTCTATCCATTGGGACTTATATTTTATCTAGCCTCATATGATAATTTTTTCAGCCAAACGTCTATTAATTACAAATAAATTGGTACAAAATATGAACACCACTTAACTTTATAACTATGATTTGTGAATTTGAATTCAGGTTTTCCAGCCTAACAATTAGTTCATTAATAACTAAGCATTAAACTCTAAGCATTATAACACTAGTTCTCAAGATAAACATATTGTATTGCAATGCATTATAGAATGTTGTTATCTACGTCATGATTTGTTTTTTTCTAGCAAATCTACATAAACACCAGTTCACTGATAGCCTACGTCATCAGAATTAATTTCACAGATCGACCTGACCTAGCCTTAACCTACTATCCTTCTCAAATAGAATTTTACTGGTTTGTTTCCAGAACAGTTTCAATATTAGCAAGAGCTCAACAAAATGGATCTATACCATTGGTGGTATGTCTCCCATGTATACATCTGTCTCTGTGTATGTTAGTTTAACATTTAGCCTTTAGGGGAATTCATCTTTCTATTATGAAATTCAACTTTGAAATAAACAACAGAAAAAGTAAATTTTAAACAAATATTATTGGCGGAAAAAATATTTTAAGTAAGTCAGTTATATTTCTCTCATTGATGTCTAGGTGATGGAGGCTGTGTACAACATTTTGAAAAATGCCACACAATATGAAATGACCAAAACTATTTTGACTCAAGCCAAAACAGAGCCGACGGAAAAATTTTGTTTCGATGATTTTCTAGGTGATGCTGACTTTACTCGGGATAAAAAACCATTGGTATGATTCTATTTAACGTTTGTATGTTTTACTCATATTTGTCTCTCTCTCTCTCTCTCTGATTGGTTATACAAATATATTGTTATATTTTGAATAGTTTGTTATAATAAATTGATACAGAGACTATTTAAAAACTTAGTTCTTTTGTTTACACCCCCTCCTCATGTTTTTCTATTTTAAGAATCGTGGTGAGGACAGAATATTTACAACTGCCATGGCCGCCAATGCTTTGATCTATACTTGGAGCATTTATGACCAAACAACAGACAAATCTCATTGGAGGCTAGGTTAACATAACAACACATTTTTACTTAATTAACAATAGCTCATTAGTTAGATGTTATTCATTAGTTAAAATTTCAATGGGTTTTTTTAAACATAACTCTCTCTCTCTCTCTCTCTCTCTCTCTCTCTCTCTCTCTTTCTCTCTCTCAACTCTCTCAGAACTAGTTATTCTGAACTGGGTTTTTTTAAGGGGTTTCTTTACCAAAATAGTATTTTTTCATTAATGTTTATTGATTACCAGAATTTGGTATTTTTGAAAGAGACACTTTTGTCAAGATTTATGACCAACATTAAAAAATATACTTTACAGAGTTATTGGTTAACAGGGGACTATTAATTTTTCTGTTCTTTACATAGTTTCATATATTTCACAGTCAATTAAATGCCCCATTATTGTCTGCTGCCTCCACAGGGACACCTGGATCTGTTCTGAAGACTATCACAGGATGTGTCACATGGTTTACCGAACACACTCTGGATGACAACTATGACCCATGGAATGCTTTCTTCTCTGGCTCTGCTAAAGACATTATTGTAAGTCACGATAAACTAATTTTATAGTCCTAAATTGTTAGGAAGTCTGACTCTGCTAAAGAAATACTAATAAGTGATATAAAACTTAGCATTGCCATTTTATGTTGATCTGAGAGTCCTGGGTTTGATCTTTGGTGAGAACCATGGAAATTTTTCCAGATGAAATTTGTTTCAATGTCTTCCCACATGTCCACCCAGCTTCAGATGGCTACCTGAGTTAAGTTGGGGAAGTAAACGTGGCTGGGTGTTATGCTAACCACACAATTCCTTTATATGCAGAGGTTATAGAAACAGATGAATTCTACACTTCATCCGCCCTGATGACCTGTTATGGCTTAGGGAACTTTACTATAGTATAAAATGTTAAAATATTTTTTACTTTTTATTTACTAAAATTAAATCTTTTAGTTTCTACCATTCTCCAATATTCCTTAAAGTTTGTTAGTTTTAGAGATATGAATATGGAGATAAATCCAGAAATATAGACATGTATTTGGAATTGTATTAAATTGGTCTCATTTTTCTTATTGTTCAACAACATTTCCATTTTACAGTTATAGATAGTTGGTTTATTACAACAGATTTGAATGCAATTTTATTTGAACAAAAATTTTTCTTGGACTGTTGCAGAGTTTTCCTTACTGGTATCCAGCCAATGTATTTGAATTTCTGAATGGAACTGTTATAGATGATTGGTCTACCATTCCGAATGCAACATTTGTGTATGGAGTTTCTGGATACATTGAACCAAAGAAATATAACGTCATGCTGGCACAGCCACACTTCGGGGTGTCAACGCCATTGATATTTCTCGGATACAATTCCAACTCGTCAATTTTTCCATTTTGGTCGTCTGCATCTTATACGTACTCCAGCACTATACTAGCTGTATCCAGATTTAATAATACTGTTGGCTATTATAATTGTACACTTTTACCTGCCAAATCAAAAGTTGCCATTATTTTAGCTGAAAATCAAAATGTACTTATAATGCATTATATTTGAAAACCAAATTATTATTTAATTATTTGCTTTTTTAATACAAAATTAAACAAAACCAGCACAATAATTAATATGGTGAAAATAATTTTATAATAATTTAATAATCTTGTGTGAAGTAATGACTGTATTAAGGTAACATAATAATTATTGTATTATTATGGAAATAATTATTTTATATTATCGGTATAATTATTTATAAAAAAATTATACTACTTACAATTAAGTGAACACATGTTTGAGATGATAAAAATAACTTCTTATAACACCGAAGGAAAGAAGAAACACATAAACTGCTTCGGATATAGCGAAGCAAATGTTGCCCACAGTTCAAATAAAAGAGCGTTAACCGGGAACAGCGCTAAGCGAAACAGCAAAGCGGTGTCTTCTTACTGTATCAGTTTCTGTTCGTACTTCGAAATACTTGACACAACAAAATATATCAGTACTAGCTGTACCCTGCAAAATCTTTGCATAGAGTTATTTCCCCTTAGGCTAGATCAGTAGGCTAAGGTTGTACAGTTTCGGGCAGATCCGATTTTTTCATGATTGCATTTTAAACTGAATACTGTTGTATTAATTCTTTACTTTTGATTAACGCAGAACTCAAATCGCTATTATTTATATAGATTTTTCTGTAATTATGGTATGTTATAGACTAGGGGTGGGAAACCGGGGCTCTTCATAAGAGCAGAACAAATTGAATAGTGCCGCCTCTTAGGCAACTGTGATAAATAACACTATATATACAAATCATCAGCTAAAGGGAGGGGGGAATCTTCTCTTGCTGGGCCACATCGCCAAAGTTAAAAGTCATTTAAAGCTTCTACAAAAGTTTCTCAGTCCTTTTGAATCTTGTAACCAGTGCTTCTTGTACAGGTTGCCAACTTATGTATTTTATATCCATATATATATATATATATATATATATATATATATATATACATATATATAGATACATATATATATATATATACACATATATATATATACATATATATATATATGACCAGTAGTGTACTATCAACTGTTTCTACTGGCTCTAACTGAAGCCTGTTTCATAGCAAATCTGGGAAAAAAAAGAATAACTACACATCATCTTTAATCTTGTGTTCCACTTTAACATCTGTATACAGAGGTGTGCTAAGATAATTTTGATAATTTAATAACTTTACTCACAGTGGAGTTCTGACAAATTCTCTGAGATTTGTCAGCGTGAGGATCACATGCATGTGTTTAACGGGCTATTTACTGGTACATTAGACTGTGTTTATAAAACTGAACTACACGAAAAAAAAACTGCTAGTAAAACATTATAAATTTCCAAAAGCTTGTTTAAAGTGATAAGCTTTGATGTACTTGGTTTGTATGTATCACGTCAGGTTTTTGAAAACCTCAAATGTTATTTACAAGGTTTATGCTTATATCTGTCATGAAGATAATTTAATGACTAATTTTGCCAGAACTCTGAACAGCAGGTATATAATTTTTTAGCACAAATGTACAAAATAACCACAGACAATGATATGTGATAATATCAATATTTTGTATGTGATCAACCAATTATGTGGTTGGATATATTTAAATGAATACAAGTTTAAATGTCCAGCTCTTTTAAATAAGCAAGACTTGTTATATTGTAATAATATTGAATGTCTTGTCACCTCTATGGGGTGTTTACGATAGAAATCCAGTGGAGATTGTTTATTGATTTATCAAAGCGCAGTATGAAAGCAATTCTTCTATTTAATGGAAACACAGTATCATCAATTCCAGTGGCAAAATCAGTAACACTGAAAGAGACGTATTAAAACATGAAACTGCTGCTCTGAATTATGATCAGCATAAAGTGGTTGATTTTGTGGGGATTTAAAGGTCATAGCCATCACATTAGGGCTCCAAGGAGGAATGCAAAATTTCGATGTTTTTTGTGCCTCTGGAATAGCAGAGCAGACTCTGAGCGTTATGCTAAGAGAGGGTGGCCTCCAAGAGAAGGAAGTAAATAAGTTACAGTGACAAGTTACTGAAATTTATAGAAGCACACCGAGTTTTCCTTTAACCCATACATATAAAAAAATTACATTATAAAAAAAATATTTTATAAAAAACAACGTTTTTCTTGCGTACTAAAAAGCAGAAAATAATTTCTGAATAAATTGGTAACATGGTAATATTAATAGACTTTATAAGAGCTTCTGATTTTATAAAAACGAAAAATATGTTGAGCGCATAGAATCTTATATTATGCGCGAATGTTTGTATTACAGTATCATAATCATCAAATGTTAACAATTAAATCCCAAAAGAATGATTACAGAAGGTTTTCAAAGTATCACGATATTGCAGATCATTTATTAAAACTTAGTCTAGATAACAAAATGCATATGAGTATGTCAAATTAATTCTAGTGTTGTATAACATGCGCCCAACGTTTTCTACGTTTTATCAAAATCGAAGCTCTTATAAAGTCTATTAGTATTCCCAACTACAGTCTTTTTAATGTTAAATTCTCTACCACGATTGCTGAATTTCAATTCCCAACTACAGATGTGCTGTTTAATTCCCTACTACAGATGTGCTGTTCTATTCCATACAACAGATGTGCTGTTTATTCCCAACTACAGATGTGCTGTTCTATTCCCTACTAAAGATGTGTGCTGTTCTATTCCCTCCTACAGATGTGCTGTTCTATTCCCAACTACAGATGTGCTGTTCTATTCCCAACTACAAATGTGCTGTTCTATTCCCAACTACCAGATGTGCTGTTCTATTCCCAACTACAGATGTGCTGTTCTATTCCCTACTAAAGATGTGTGCTGTTCTATTCCCTCCTACAGATGTGCTGTTCTATTCCCAACTACAGATGTGCTGTTCTATTCCCAACTACAGATGTGCTGTTCTATTCCCATATACAGATGTGCTGTTCTATTCCCTACTAAAGATGTGCTGTTCAATTCGCTTATTTTGTAAAATAAATAAAAATAAAATCCTTTCTCATACAATTTTTGTGCGTGGAACGTTCGTATATCATAAAACATATCTTACAGTACACACACTTAATGACGCGCAATACTCAAACTTAATGACGCACAGTACACACACTTAATGACGCACAGTACACACATAATGACGCACAGTACACAGACTTAATGACGCACTGTACACAATTAATGACATACAGTACACACTTAATGACGCAGTACACACACTTAATGACGGAGTACACAGACTTAAAGACGCACAGTACACACACTTAATGACGCACAGTACACACACTTAATGACGCACAGTACACACACTTAATGACGCACAGTACACAGACTTAATGACGCACAGTACACACAATTAATGACGGAGTACACACACTTAATGACGCACAGTACACACACTTAATAACGCACAATACACAGACTTAATGACGCACAGTACACACACTTAATGACGCACAGTACACACATAATTACGCACAGTACACACACTTAATGACGCACAGTACACAGACTTAATGACGCACAGTACACAGACTTAAAGACGCACAATTACACAGACTTAATGACGCACAGTACACAGACTTAATGACGCACAGTACACACACTTAATGACGCACAGTACACACACACTTAATGACGCACAATACACAGACTTAATGACGCACAGTACACACACTTAATGACGCACAGTACACACACTTAATGACGCACAGTACACAGACTTAATGACGGAGTACACTTACTTAATGACTCACAGTACCCACACACTTAATGACCCACAAAACACACACTTAATGACAGAAGTACACTTACTTAATGACGCACAGTACACACACTTAATGACGCACAGTACACACACTTAATGACGCACAGTACACACATAATGACGCACAGTACACAGACTTAATGACGGAAGTACACTTACTTAATGACTCACAGTACACACACTTAATGACCCACAAAACACACACTTAATGACAGAAGTACACTTACTTAATGACGCACAGTACCACACACTTAATGACGCACAGTTCACACACTTAATGACGCACAGTACACACACTTAATGACGCACAGTACACAGACTTAATGACGCACAGTACACGGACTTAATGACGCACAGTACACACTTAATGACGCACAGTACACAATTAATGACGCACAGTACACACACTTAATGACGGAAGTATACACACTTAATGACGCAGGTACACAAACTTAATGACGCACAGTACACAAACTTAATGACGCACAGTACATAAACTTAATGACGCTCAGTACACATCATAATGACGCACAGTACACATAATGACTCACAGTACACACACACTTAATGACGCACAGTACACACTTAATGACGGAAGTACACAGACTTAAAGACGCACAGTACACACACTTAATGACGCACAGTACACACACTTAATGACGCACAGTACACACACTTAATGACGCACAGTACACAGACTTAATGACGCACAGTACACACAATTAATGACGGAAGTACACACACTTAATGACGCACAGTACACACACTTAATAACGCACAATACACAGACTTAATGACGCACAGTACACACACACTTAGACGCACAGTACACAGACTTAATGACGGAAGTACACTTACTTAATGACGCACAGTACACACTTAATGACGCACAGTACACACTTAATGACGGAAGTACACTTACTTAATGACGCACAGTACGCACACTTAATGACGCACAGTACACACATAATGACGCACAGTACACACACTTAATGACGCACAGTACACACATAATGACGCACAGTACACACAATTAATGACGCACAGTACACAGACTTAATGACGGAAGTACACACTTGCCAAATGACGCACAGTACACAAACTTAATGACGCACAGTACATAAACTTAATGACGCTCAGTACACATCATAATGACGCACAGTACACATAATGACTCACAGTACACACACTTAATGACGCACAGTACACACAATTAATGACGGAAGTACACAGACTTAAAGACGCACAGTACACACACTTAATGACGCACAGTACACACACTTAATGACGCACAGTACACACACTTAATGACGCACAGTACACAGACTTAATGACGGAAGTACACTTACTTAATGACGCACAGTACACACACTTAATGACGCACAGTACACAGACTTAATGACGCACAGTACACCGACTTAATGACGCACAGTACACAGACTTAATGACGCACAGTACACACACTTAATGACGCACAGTACACACACTTAATGACGCACAGTACACACACTTAATGACGCACAGTTCACACACTTAATGACGCACAGTACACACACTTAATGACGCACAGTACACAGACTTAATGACGCACAGTACACGGACTTAATGACGCACAGTACACGGACTTAATGACGCACAGTACACACACTTAATGACGCACAGTACACAATTAATGACGCACAGTACACACTTAATGACGGAAGTATACACACTTAATAGCATAGGTACACAAACTTAATGACGCACAGTACACAAACTTAATGACGCACAGTACATAAACTTAATGACGCTCAGTGCAAACACTTAATGACGCACAGTACACACACTTAATGACGCACAGTACACACACTTAATGACGCACAGTACACACATAATGACGCACAGTACACAGACTTAATGACACACAGTACACAGACTTAATGACGCACAGTACACTTAATTACGCACAGTACACAATTAATGACGCACAGTACACAAACTTAATGACGCACAGTACATAAACTTAATGACGCTCGGTACACACTCATAATGACGCACAGTACACATAATGACTCACAGTACACACACTTAATGACGCACAGTACCACTGAATTAATGACCGGAAGTACACAGACTTAAAGACGCACAGTACACACACTTAATGACGCACAGTACACACACTTAATGACGCACAGTACACACACTTAATGACGCACAGTACACACACTTAATGACGCACAGTACACACACTTAATGACGCACAATACACAGACTTAATGACGCACAGTACACACATAATGACGCACAGTACACACAATTAATGACGCACAGTACACAGACTTAATGACGAGTACACTTATGACGCACAGTACACACACTTAATGACGCACACTACACACACTTAATGACGGAAGTACACTTACTTAATGACGCACAGTACACACACTTAATGACGCACAGTACACACATTTAATGACAAGTACACTTACTTAATGACGCACAGTACACACACTTAATGACGCACAGTACACACACTTAATGACACTAGTACTACAGACTTAATGACGCACAGTACACACTTAATGACGCACAGTACACACAGCAATGACGCACAGTACACAGACTTAATGACGCACAGTACACACGCCCAATGACGCACAGTACACACAATTAATGACGAAGTACACAGACTTAATGACGGAAGTACACTTTAAAACGCACAGTACACACTCTGTGTGGAAGTACACTTACACTTAATGACACTACAGTACACACTTAATGACGCACGAATTTTGCACTTAATGACGCACGGTACTAACACTTAATGACGCACAGTACACACACTTAATGACGGAAGTACACTTACTTAATGACGCACAGTACACACACTTAATGACGCACAGTACACACTTAATGACGGAAGTACATAAACTTATTGACGCACAGTACAAACAGTTAATGACGTAATTACAAAAACTTAATTACGCACAAACACAAACTTAATTATGCTCAATACACACATTTAACGACACACATTACCCAAACTTAATAACGCAAGTATATAAAATTAATTACTCACAATACATCAAATTAACGACGCACAATACAAAAATATTATTGACGCAAGTACATAAACTTGATGATGCACAAACATGACGCACAATTAAATCGATTAACCAAACGCGTTACACAAGCAACTGACGCACAGTGATATACAGACAAAGCGCACATTACACCGACTTAATGACACCTACAGTATACAGTAATGACGCACATTACACAAACAATGATGCTTTCATTCTCCTCCACTTTCATAAAAAAATTTTCTGAACATGTAGTTGGAAAAAAGAAAACAGTTTAAGTAAGTCTCAAAAACCAACATCTTTGACAACTATTGTGATATTGTAATTATGTTTTTTTCGATACACTTATTAGTAAAGCATATTATACTAAAATTCGATTAGTAATGTCTTACAATGTTAGGCATAAATAATCATAACCTTTTTTCTTAAATGTTGCCAATAGAAAAGTAAATTGCTATTTATACAACTTTTGCCGTAATAATACAACTGATTATAAGAAAATATATTAATACATTTTTTTATTTAAGTTAAACATTATGTCAATTTTGAAGCTAAATATGATGTTTTTAATTGTGTTAAAATGGAAAACTGTTTAAGCATGAAACTACATAGAAAATATGTCTTATAGTATTCTTAATCAATTTGTGAACATTTTTGTCTTGATCTTGTATTATGTAAAACTAGAGTACATGTACACAAACTTAATGAAGCACAGTACACAAACTTAATGAAGCACAGTACATAAACTTAATGAAGCACAGTACATAAACTTAATGAAGCACAGTACATAAACTGAATGAAGCACAGTACATAAACTTAATGAAGCACAGTACATAAACTTAATGAAGCACAGTACACAAACTTAATGAAGCACAGTACACAAACTTAATGAAGCACAGTACACAAACTTAATGAAGCACAGTTGAAGTCCATAAGTTACGGTTGATGTGTTCAGGTCCATGTCTATGCCCATGTGTTGAGGTTTATGTGTTTAGGTTGATGTGTTCAGGTCCATGTGTCTATGCCCATGTGTTGAGGTTTATGTGTTTAGGTTGATGTGTTCAGGTCCATGTGTCTATGCCCATGTGTTGAGGTTTATGTGTTTAGGTGGATGTGTTCAGGTCCATGTGTCTATGCCCATGTGTTGAGGTTTATGTGTTTAGGTTGATGTGTTCAGGTCAATGTGTCTATGCCCATGTGTTGAGGTTTGTAATGTTTAGGTTGATGTGTTTAGATCCATGTGTTTATGCTTATGTGTTGAGGTTTATGTGTTTAGGTTGATGTGTTCAGGTCCATGTGTTTATGCCCATGTGTTGAGGTTTAAGTGTTGGAGTTGATGTGTTCAGGTCAATAATGTTTATGCCCATGTGTTGAGGTTTATGTGTTTAGGTTGATGTGTTCAGGTCCATGTGTCTATGCTTATGTGTTGAGGTTTATGTGTTTAGGTTTATGTGTTTACGTTGATGTGTTTATGCCCTGTGTTGAGGTTTATGTGTTTGAGGTTTATGTGTTTGGGTTGATGTGTTCAGGTCCATGTGTTTATGCATATGGTGAGGATTTGTTTAGGTTGATGTGTTTAGGTCCATGTGTTTATGCCCATGTGTGTTGAGGTTCATGTTTTAGGTTGATGTGTTTAGGTCCATGTGTCTATGCCCATGTGTTGAGGTTTTATGTGTTTAGGTTGATGTGTTCAGTCCCATGTGTTTATGCCCATGTGTTGAGGTTTATGTGTTTAGGTTGATGTGTTCAGGTCTGTGTTTATGCCCATGTGTTGAGGGTTTATGTGTTTAGGTTGATGTGTTCAGGTCCATGTGTTTATGCCCATGTTGAGGTTTACATGTTTAGGTTGATGTGTTCAGGTCATGTGTTTATGCCCATGTGTTGAGGTTTATGTTTAGGTTGATGTGTTCAGGTCCATGTGTTTATGCCCATGTGTTGAGGTTTATGTGTTTAGGTTGATGTGTTCAGGTCCATGTGTTTATGCCCATGTGTTGAGGTTTATGTGTTTAGGTTATGTGTTCAGGTCCATGTGTTTATGCCCATGTGTTGAGGTTTATGTGTTTAGGTTGATGTGTTCAGGTCCATGTTTTTGTGCCATTTGTTGAGGTTTATGTGTTTAGGTTGATGTGTTCAGGTCCATGTGTTTATGCCCATGTGTTGAGGTTTATGTGTTTAGGTTTATGTGTTTACGTTGATGTGTTCCAGGTCCATGTTTATGGCCATGTGTTGAGTTTATGTGTTTAGGTTGATGTGTTTAGGTTGATGTGTTTAAGGTCCATGTGTTTATGCCCATGTGTTGAGGTTTATGTGTTTAGGTTGATGTGTTCAGGTCCATGTTTATGCCCATGTGTTGAGGTTTTATGTGTTTAGGTTGATGTGTTTGGAGTTGATGTGTTTAGGTCCATGTGTTTATGTCCATGTGTTGAGTTTTATGTGTTTAGGTTGATGTGTTTAGGTCCATGTGTTTATGCCCATGTGTTGAGGTTTATGTGTTTAGGTTGATGTTCAGTCCCATGTGTTTATGCCCATGTGTTGAGGTTTATGTGTTTAGGTTTATGTGTTTAGGTCCATGTTTATGCCCATATGTTGAGGTCGATGTGTTCAGGTTCAAGTGTTTATGCCAATGTGTAGTAAATGTTTCAAACAATGTCTACAAAATTTATATGAAATACATTTGAAGTGTAGAAAAATAGCCATTTGTCATTTGATGTTTATTTGTAAAATTAAAAAAAACAACCTCTGCAACATATTGACCTTAATTTAGGTTTATATATTATACAAACAATAAGAGTATCGATTGGTGGATTATGGGATAGGTCAAATATATTATATACTGGTAAACGATGTGTGTATTAAAATATAATACTGTACACCACGGCTAGAATCATATACTTTTACAAAGACATATGTGCTTCAAGAGTACAATATATCATTAGCAACGCAAAATATAGATATACAATTTAAATAGTTTAAAACAGGGGTGGGCAAACTTTTTCTACGGAGGGCACATTGAGAAAACTTGATCGTTATCGACGGGCCGCATATATATATATTATCTACTTTATTAAATTTACAAAGTATACATCTAGATTTAAAGATAATTTGTCATTTATTTCATCCACACACTTATATATATGCAGATTACATTTTAAAATTCAAACTTGATCAGTTACAATTTGATAATAAGACTTTACTATTTTTAATTATTTCAACAAAAACCTGTCAGACTTGTCCTTCCAGGTCTGCAATCTGCTAGTAGGTCAAACAGTTCTAACTAATATTTTGGAGCAACAAAACCAATTTAATATCACTAGATTCAAATAAAATAGTCGGAATAAAATTTTAAATATATAGCAAAAACTCAAAACAAAGAGAACTAATATTTAAATAGGATCTGCTTGTACATGAAAACGGGCCGCATAATACACTCTGACGGGCCCGCGGGCCGTAGTTTGCCGCCCTTGGTTTAAAATGCAAATTTAAAAAAAGGGAGAATTTCTAAGGAGTAAAAGAAAAAAAGATGTATCAGAATTGTAAGAAATTTTACTGTTTATATTCACAAATATGTAGTAGTATTGTACATATTTACTGTGCATATCACAAATATGTATCAATGTGCACATATTTTACTGTTTATATTACTAACATATGTCAGTAATCTTCGTACTGTTTATATTCACAAACATGTATCGGTGATGTTCATATTTACTGTTTATATTCACTAACATGTGTCGGTGATGTTCACATTTTACTGTTCACATTCACAAACATGTATCGGTGATGTTCACATTTTACTGTTCATATTCACAAAGATGTATCGGTGATGTTCACATTTATGATGCATTCACAAACATGTATCAGTGATGTTCACATTTACTGTTCATATTCACAAACATGTATCGGTGATGTTCACATTTTACTGTTCACATTCTAAACATGTATCGGTGATGTTCACATTTTACTGTTCACATTCACAAACATGTATCGGTGATGTTCATTTGTACTGTTCATATTCACAAAGATGTAACGGTGATGTTCATATTTTACTGCTTATATTCACAAACATGTATCGTTGATATTTCACATTTTACTGTTCATATTCACAAAGATGTATCGTTGATGTTCATATTTTATTGTTTATATTCACAAACATGTATCGGTGATGTTCACATTTTACTGTTCATATTCACAAAGATGTATCGGTGATGTTCATATTTTATTGTTTATATTCACAAACAAAATTCTTTAAAGAAAGAACAAGGCATATCGTGAGCGCCGTTCTCCAGTGAGATAAATAATTGCGCAATGCTCCATATTGAGATAATTATTCGGCTGCCCAGTAGCAAACACCATATTTCTTTCTGTAGTGGTGACATTTGTATTATCTGACCACATCCAGACACCGTTTATCTGTAGTTCATTTAAACCAACCCAGCATTGCACTACATTGAGTGAATTCATTATTTTGAGCAAGGTGAGTTTTTTGGTGATAGTTTTTAATGTCATGAGTAGACCTTGCCTGTTTCAGACATTCAGAACTTGCCACGTCATATGTCACATTAGATTGCGAGACATACAGACATAGTCATACATCCTCATGATTGTGGAGTCGTATCCAAGTGACACGTCGCAGTAATGTGTATAGATTGAGTACATGTGTTGTCCGACCGAGTTTGATGCCAACTGACCCCAGGTCACTGCCGACGAGACACAGTTGACTGTCTTCTGGTAAGTAAATGACCACTGTAGTTTAAGCTGGACATACAGTTGACAGAACATTTACCCAACAGTGACATTGACCTAGTTCCGTTGTTGAAGGGAATTATCCCTAATTTGGTTGAGTTGACTTTGTAACATTTGATACGACACATCCAATAATGGCAGTATGAAAGATACAAATATTCACAATAATAACACTCAAAGCATTGTCTAGTTATGCAATTCAAATTGTCATTGATGTTTATAAGAAATCATTTTTGTTCTGAAGAATCTTTTGGCACCACACTTTACTATCAATGTATTTTACTAATTACCTCTTAACCCGGTAAATAAATATTTGAAATGTTGATACATCGAAGTCATTGAGCCTCAACATCATTTCAGTTGCAACACATGCAACAAACTCACGTTCTTAAACCCATTCAAATTAATTTTATATTTTTAACTTGAAAACAACTCATACACATTGCCATTTATGGTATTGTTAAACCTACAACGAATAATTTATTCTATAGGATCAATGTGAATCAATAAAAAGCATTCATTAAAATAAAATAAAATGGCACCAGCCATTGACACAGTGTTTCTCATGAAATGTGAAATGGTCCATTAGTATATTGGCCGACAAGCTTTCATATCATACAGACCATTTAATATATTTGTATTTATCGACCGTATTTTAATAACTATACTTATACAAATGCTTTGCCATTAATACTTAATTGTTGACATATAAATCTGAAGAACACATGAGATAAATTAAAAATATTGAACAAAAACCACAACATTGCTAATAGATACGATTTATCTGTAGATAATTAGACAAATATTTAATCAAATTTAGTTGGGTCCTATAGCAAACTTTTCATTGGTCAATGTCAACGTCTGTTGCTCCTGATGAAATAAACAATATCAGCCAAATGTTTATCCATTAAAATATTAAACTTTATTTATGTGCACATTAAAACATAAAACTTTTTATGTGCAGAAGAATGATTATAAAGTAAATGTTCATCGATTTACCCTTTTTTTTTTTTCTCACTTGGAACATTTAGCGTTGAATGATTTTATTTTGAGATCGTCAGATGTGGTCCTAGTCCATTTATTTTGCCAGCCAATCAATAATTCGAGTGGTAATCAATAATATTTTTAATGAATTTCATTGTTTTTTTATGTATATTAATTCAATATGTCTGGTGTTAAGCAGTTGAATGTAGGTTATCATAAAGTTAATCTGGTTGGTCATTTATAAACTTTTCTTGAAAATATTTCGCTTCAATCATACAGGTCCTTTTTATTTAAATTACTTCTTAGCCCCGATAGCCTAAAATCTTGGTACATTTACCATTCAAATATCACAAGTAGCGGCCTTATTGAAGGGCCCGTACTTTTAAATGTTTATTTAACTACATAGGCAAAACTAAACGTTTGATTCAGGCCAGACATATGACACTCGTGATAGACCCTAAATGATCTCACTCTCTACTGCCAGTGTCCGCCTCTGTAATTGAAAACAAACGTCTTAAAATATATCATGTTTTTGATGTTATTTGTCCTCTGTAACAGGTGTGTCTTACTAACACTACTCTTGAGGATTTCAAACAGTAATAAGTTGATTTTGAAATTATTTCTTTCCTGGGACTTCTCTCCAGTTCGTATTAAAAAAGTTTCAGTCTAATGAAGTACGGGAGATGCAAGCCAAGTTATAAACCATTATTTTACAATCCTACAAAGAAATTATTCGTCCTTGAACTTTAATGGAAGTGTCATATCCGATTCAAAAATGTTAGAATTTATCAATATATTACTTGTTTTAGTTCGTACTCTATTGGTATCACAACCTGAAACACATAAATTGTCTCTCAGAAGAGGATTAAGTGCTGCAGGGGCGAGACGAACCACAAATTTATTACGGCACAGACCTAGAGATACCACAAACATTTTATTGACAATTTTACAACTTGAATTTGTACATTTTTAGACATGTTCTAAATTTAACCTAAAGTTAAAAAAATATGTCTATGTGTGTTACACAAGGAGTGTTGGCTAAAAATTTCCTTTGTCAAAACGTTTTTGATATAACACCCACAAGTAAAAAGCAATAACTTATCAAATGTTGTACTTAATTAAAACACAAGACCTGTGCAACACAAACGCTGTAAGGACACCGTCGTTTACCGTAATCTCATCGGGTACAGTAATCTTTGTCCCGGATACAGAAATCTGTCGGTTACAGTTATCTCAGTTGTGTACTGTAATCTTCTTTAGGGATATCCGTTCATACAAAAAAAACTCCGTCAGGTATATACATCTTTGTCGGGTACAGTACTCTTTGCCGGGTCCAGTAATCTTTATCGGGCACTGTACTATTTGTCCAGTACATTTCTCTTTGTCGGGAACAGTATCTTCTTTTGGGTATATTACACTTTGGTACAGTTCTCTTTTGTGGATACTCAGTTTTTATCGTGTAAAGTAATCTTTGTTTGGTATAGTATACTTTGTCGGGTACAGCAATCTTGGTCGTGTACAATATTTTGTCGTTACAGTAATCTCCGTCGGGTACAGTAACCTCCTTTGTGTATATTTAATGTTCGTTGATACAAAGAACTCCGTCGGGTACAGTAATTTTTGTCGGGTAAGTAATCGTTTTCGGGGACAGTAATTCCGTCGGGTACAGTAATCTCCTTTGTGTATATTTAATGTTCGTTGATATAAAAACCTCCGTCGGGTACGATGTTCTAGATAATGCCTTGATTAATATAGGGTGTGATCATGGACATAGCTATGTTGATGAAGGAAGACCCACTAACGGCTGTTTGGCATTCACAGATTGCATTAATTGAAGCCTAAAATCTTCAAAATGAAGGTTTCAGACTTTCTACTATTTTGCTATCACTTATGACGTCATTCGCTAGACTATAAATGAACAACCATTTTTACAGTCATATTGCGCTAGTTTTTAATTCATTATAAACTCCATTTTACATAACAAAAATTGTTTGTCCTGATATTCTTTTTTTGCACCTCTGTATAAATTACTTCATTATAATTTGTTTTTCCACGGTTTTATTTTTATATCTTCTGTAACAAAATGCTCGTTTTCACTTGAACTGATCCAACCTCATTACCAGTAAATCGTCATCGTAACGGACTCAGGTTTGCTGATATTGTTTTCATCTTAAATAACAATAATATGAATTTTAAAAATATCAAAAAATCGTTTTCGTGACACAACTAATGTTTATATTATTGTTATTTAGTGAATATTAAATAATAAAATGACAGAAGAAAATTGAGATTCGCAAAATCCTTCACTAAACAGTTTGTAGTTTTAATTAAAAATGTTAATCTTTGATTAAGAAAAATTTTTTACAAGAAAAATATTTACATTTAAAAAGTTGCCAATGGACATTTAACATCCAAAGCTTAGAAAAAGATCTGGCATTATTTTTTTTTTCTAGAGGAATGTAATATTTTTGACGTTTATGACACAATACAAACGCAATCAGTTGGTGCAAATTTAAATTCGAAAATTAAGTCTCAATAGGGTTTGTGTGTGTGAAATCCCTGTAAGGATGAAAAAAAATCTCTTAACTTCTTTAACCCAATAAAGCGGCTGTTTTTCTCAATATCTTTTTTCAATCCCAGCAGAGCCGATGGTGCAATGGCTAAGGAGGTACCACGGGAGACTCAATAGAGACTGCTTACATTATTTACTAATGTTGCACAAATCCTATTTCTCCAAACATTGATGATAAATAATTGTAAACAATGTATCAAAGTTATTAAAATAATCGTTCATGTGAAAATTTACAAAAGATGACAGACTCGCAAAAGAAAGAATGGCTGACACATACACATGGTGCAAGTTGATTGTTAATTTAATTCATTGTTGAAAGGAAGCTTTTGTACAGCAATTGATTTTAATTGCATTTAAAAATTCACAATGAGTTAGTTTTTATTCTGCCTAAAATAGAAGGTATAGGACAAATCTATGTGTCGAAATGAAGTTAAGTCGAGCTTGTGTGATCACAATGTATGTAAGAATAACTTTTTATTTGTATGATAGTATGGATATATTAATTTTATAACAGTGTCAAATCATTGTATTGAGGATTTAAAATAAATTTTATTCAACTTAATCCCACGAGTTATCATGGTTTATTAGCTTTTCACAGATGACTCTACAAATTTAAAAAAAGAGATCATAAGTGCCTTACTAAACTGAATAAATTCAAACTTTCCTGCAAAACAATGTGGATTTTAAAAAAAAAAATATATTTCTGATTAAACTTTGTGCAATTCAGTTGCAATTGGTAAATGTGTTGGTTTCTTTTGCCTTCACTAATTGTGTTTGACCGTGTATTGTATCTCTAAATAATTTCTCTATCATGCTACTTGTTGATGTGACAATGTTCTCATTCTGTTCTGATATTGGCATTACACCAAAATCTGCAAAACACCTAAATGCGTTAATTTCGAAACCAAATATTTAACTACTTCAGCTTTAACAGAAATTATTCAGATCAACTATGAAGAAAAGTTTGTAGTACTGTCATGTTAATTTGAATCACAGCAGCTAGATAACAAAAAACAAATGCTAAGATTTACAATTAGTAATTTTATTTTCTGACCCTGAATTATATGAAACTTTGACACTTTAATTGACATATGTTATGGGCCTGACTTATATGAAACTTTGACACTTTAATTGACATGTGTTATGGGCCTGAATCATATGAAACTTTGACACTTTAATTGACATATGTTATGGGCCTGACTTATATGAAACTTTGACACTTTAATTGACATGTGGTATGGGCCTGAATCATATGAAACTTTGACACTTTAATTGACATGTGTTATGGGCCTAAATCATATGAAACTTTGACACTTTAATTGACATATGTTATGGGCCTGACTATGAGACTTTGACACTTTAATTGACATGTGGTATGGGTCTGAATCATATGAAACTTTGACACTTTAATTGACATGTGTTATGGGCTAGATCATATGAAACTTTGACACTTTAATTGACATATGTTATGGGCCTGACTTATATGAAACTTTGACACTTTAATTGACATGTGGTATGGGCCTGACCTATATGAAACTTTGACACTTTAATTGACATGTGTTATGGGCCTGAATTATATGAAACTTTGAAACTTTAATTGACATGTGTTATGGGCCTGACCTATATGAAACTTTGACACTTTAATTGACATATGTTATGGGCCTGAATCATATGAAACTTTGACATTTTAATTGACATATGTTATGGGCCTGAATTATATGAAACTTTGAAAACTTTAATTGACATGTGTTATGGGACTGACCTATATGAAACTTTGACACTTTAATTGACATGTGTTATGGGCCTGGATTATATGACTTTGACTTTAATTGACATGTGTTATGGGCCTGAATTATATGAAACTTTGACTTTAATTGACATGTGTTATGGGCCTGAATTATATGAAACTTTGAAACTTTAATTGACATGTGTTATGGGCCTGAATTATATGAAACTTTGAGCTTTGTTTTGACATGTGTTATGGGCCTGAATTATATGAAACTTTGAAACTTTAATTGACATGTGGTATGGGCCTGACCTATATGAAACTTTGACACTTTAATTGACATGTGTTATGGGCCTGAATTATGAAAACTTTGAAACTTTAATTGACATGTGTTATGGGCCTGAATTATATGAAACTTTGAAACTTTAATTGACATGTGTTATGGGCCTGAATTATGAAACTTTGAAACTTTAATTGACATGTGTTATGGGCCTGAATTATATGGCTTTGAAACTTTAATTGACATGTGTTATGGGCCTGAATATATGAAACTTTGAAACTTTAATTGACATGTGTTATGGGCCTGAATTATATGAAACTTTGAAACTTTAATTGACATGTGTTATGGGCCTGAATTATATGAAACTTTGAAACTTTAATTGACATGTGTTATGGGCCTGAATTATAACTTTGAAACTTTAATTGACATGTGTTATGGGCCTGAATTATATGAAACTTTGAAACTTTAATTGACATGTGTTATGGGCCTGAATTATGAAACTTTGGAAACTTTAATTGACATATTTACTCTGGGCCTGAATTATATGAAACTTTGAAACTTTAATTGACATGTGTTATGGGCCTGAATTATATGAAACTTTGAAACTTTTTAATTGACATGTGTTATGGGCCTGAATTATGAAACTTTGAAACTTTAATTGACATGTGTTATGGGCCTGAATTATATGAAACTTTGAAACTTTAATTGACATGTGTTATGGGCCTGAATTATATGAAACTTTGAAACTTTAATTGACATGTGTTATGGGCCTGAATTATATGAAACTTTGAAACTTTAATTGACATGTGTTATGGGCCTGAATTATATGAAACTTTGAAACTTTAATTGACATGTGTTATGGGCCTGAATTATATGAAACTTTGAAACTTTAATTGACATGTGTTATGGGCCTGAATTATATGAAACTTTGAAACTTTAATTGACATGTGTTATGGGCCTGAATTATATGAAACTTTGAAACTTTAATTGACATGTGTTATGGGCCTGAATTATATGAAACTTTGTACTTTAATTGACATGTGTTATGGGCCTGAATTATATGACTTTGAAACTTTAATTGACATGTGTTATGGGCCTGAATTATATGAAACTTTGGGGAAACTTTAATTGACATGTGTTATGGGCCTGAATTATATGAAACTTTGAAACTTTAATTGACATGTGTTATTGTTTTGTGAATAGGGAGGGGGAGGTGTTCGGCTTAAATCTTTGAGATTTTCAGATATTCGATAAGTCTATTATGACATTAAATGTTATTTTTCACTTGTGAGTAAGCGAGTGGAGGAAGAAGACCATAGATCGGAAAAGGTGGAGAAGAGTAGTGTGGCAGGCCAGGGCCCTAAATGGGCTGTAGAGAGTAGTGTGGCAGGCCAGGGCCTGTGGGCTGTAGAGCCAATGAATGAAAGAAGATGTGACACTTGTATGGAGATAATTTATATGATTTTTTTCTTTTTTAAGTGGAAATCAAAATTGATATTTGACAGTGGATATTTTCATAGTTGTTCAACAACCAACCGAAGTTGTTCAACCACCCATATAAATTGTTCAGCCACCCATATAAATTGTTTAGCCACCCACATAGATTTTTAACCACCCACATAAAATGCCCATATTTGATCCTGAGCTTCCACCAACACATTAAACTTTATCGTCATATGAGTTACTAGCATAAATCTATAGAAGTTGTGACATAAAGTTTGCTATTTACATCCTTTAGTCACAGAGTGAAAAACAACATTTTATTTATAATATTACCACGTAACAGTTTCTAAATAAAGTGAAAAAACATCATTTTAACATTTTTTTGTTTTTATTTTTTTATAGATATAACATAGACAGAGTTTTTAAAACTGTTAACAATGAGATTAGTGAAGACTTTTAAATACAAACATGAAAAAATCGGATCTGCCCAAAATCGAAAATAACCTAGCCTACCAAAACAAACCTAAGGGAATATAACTCTATGCAAAGGTTTTGCAGGGTACAGTTGGTAATACATATAACCACGCTTCAATAATGGTTACCACAGTTTAATTTTTTAGTCATCCATATTTCCTTAAAAATTTGTTTCATCTTAAAATTTAGTCAATTTTAATGAAAGCGTATTTTAATTCTTTTTTTAAAAAATCTTTTACTGAAACTAGATTCCGCTTTGGTACATCATAAGTATATGGAAGAAGGGTTTGAACAGCCCCCACACCCCTCAACCAAGATCGTATCTTGGTGTTTTCAACATATTAGTTACAAAATGTCTATCTTCTGACTCTAGCTGACATTGCAAAAACATTTGGCACAAGGCAATGAATGTATTGAATATTTATGTCCGCATCTGTATATCTTCAATTTAACAACATACGAAAAGTTCTCTGATTAAGGGTGGAGTAAAAGTGAATTGAAATAGTTTAAGGCGTCACTTTCCTTAAGATGTCCATGTAATTTTAAACAGTTTTTATTGTTTCTCAGTCCCAATTGAAAAAAAGGTAAAAATAAAAGTTTAGCTATTCATCATCATTTCTTGAATCGCCTATCTTTAGTCATCCTTCTTTTACCAAATAAAATAGTACTTATAATAAATTGCTCATTTGTCATTTTAATCCCCGTTATAATATGCACAAGGTCATCTACTTCTGCATATTTAAAAATCAAACAATATTTGACACTGTAAAAAAAAGCAACAACCGTCTATCACGATATTTGTTGTTCCTTGTTTTTATGTTTATGTAGTATCAACATGTTCTCTCTGTTATTAAATTACTACCGCAAGTCTATACATTAATTAACATGTAAACTCATAGGAATCATAGTTTAATATTTTCCTTTGATCAAAAATACATTTTCTAGTCTCCTAACTGTAAAACAACATATGCAGGAATGTTACGTATAGGATCAACTTGTAACAATAATCAGATACCTAAATTATTCAGCCAAAAAGTTAGATAGGTAGGTAGAACAAACTAATTTTTTTCTAAAATATTTCGCTTAATACAAATGAGATTATACGATTAATATTTGTGTTTGTCGATATTCACAGAAGGTTCAAAGTGCAAACAAAAAGAAAAACGTAAGACATTCAGCAGGTACGAGTATAAAACAGTGATGTCCTTACTGTAGGTATGAAATGAATACTTAAACTGAAAGATATAAAGTATAAACAACACATGTAAATTGTAAGATTAGTTTACCAAATAATACAGAGCTAGAACACATAACATTAATTGAACCAGAGCTACTCGGGCGGGTTCAGTCGCAGATGAAACTCTAGAACAGTAGCTGCAACAAAAGAAGTTCTCTGTGTGTGACAAACCCTTCGACTTGTACATATGCCTGGCACAAGGGTCGGGTCTCCAATTTTGCGAGGACTTAATTGTTGGCCTTGGAACTAAGGCGTTAAATAAGAGATTATATTGTTGTTAAATATTTAGAAATTAATAAAAACAGAATCATTGAAATGAAAAACAAATCCAACAGTTCCATTTATTTTTTTCAATTTGTCAAAAATCTAAAGTGAAATGGAACCGTAATTAGACTAATTAGGTTTACTTCTTTGTACAATTAAGACAACAAATATTTATAAAACGAAACTATTAAGAACAAATAAACACATTTATCTGTTCGTAATATCAAATTACTAGTTTCTCCTATAGTTAAATATAAGTCAAATTGACAAGAAAAGTAAAAAAAGTTCATTTCATTTTTAAATTGTATGCGTTATTTATATATTAATTTGTCTTATTTTGTATTTACGTAATATAAAAAAAATTTAAGACGGAAACACCGCCTAATATCATAGCTGGAACCACTGATCAGGCCCTGTCCTCCACAATGTGTAACCGAAATTACGCCCCTGCATACATTTAAATTATTGCTTACTAAGCTGGGGATATACAAAGGGTACTGTAAACCTTTAACTTTTTTGTGTGTGTCTATGGGTTTTAATGCCAATCCCTAAATCACACATAATAAATGATTTAGATTTCCAAACACACAACAATCACACCGCTAATGAGTTGTTGTTCTCTTTTCATGTGACATGTTCACTATTGCCATTTATAATGAACAATACCTGGGAGATAGGTCGTCCTGACTGGCAAGGTTCTCCTGGTGGTTGTGGTGGGTGTGAAAGGTGTGCCCGTAGTTACACGTCTTGCAACATTGTTTCTGATATTGAGGGCAATAACTTGGTTCACAGTCTGTGGCATTGTCTCCGTACTCACAGTCTGACAGATGAAACTAGCAGTTAAAATTTCTGGACCTCATTCTTCTTTTTTCATGCTCAAAAACTTCGTTATGTGATAAATTATTTGTTAAATCAGAACGAAGAATAATATCTCTTGCGTTTGGGCTCTGTGTTAAATCAGAAAGTAAAAGAATTAAAACAACAGTATTCCAGTTTAAAATACAATCATGAAAAAAAATCGGATCTGCCGCGAAAAAAAATAACCTAGCCTACGGATCAAACCACAGGGGATATAAGTCTATGCAAAGATTTTGCAGGTACAGCTAGTACGAAATAAAAGTTCTTTCAAAATATTTAATCTACATTATAACAGGCTAAGTCACAAATGTATTTATCATATTATATACAATAGAAGAAATAAAAACACGAATAAAAATGACGTTCAAAAGAGTAATATGACTTAATTAATAATGGTAGTTCATAATTAGATAACACACATTTCAATCTTAATTATTTACAATAAAAAAAGTGGATTATGTAATTGATTCTTCTATAGTTTATATTCTGATCAAAAAAATGTAAATATATGTATCCACAATCTTTTGTACTAGCTGCACCCAGAAATATTTTGGAGTTATATTTAAAAATGTGTTGATTTTAAAGAAAAACGAAACAAAAATGTTTCTAATTCAGACGTAGCCGAAAAACAGGAAACATTATTCTTTAATCCTAATTTCAATCCGCACCAGGCAGATGGACGAACGCACCAAACAGACGGACGAACGCACCAAATAGGCCGAGGAACGTACCAAACAGACGTATGAAAGCACCAAACAGATGGACGAACGTACCAAACACACGGACGAACGCACCAAACAGACGGAGAAACGTACCAAACAGACGGACAGTCGCACCAAACAGACGGAGGAACGCACCAAACAGACGGACGAACGTACCAGCCAAACAGACGGAGGACCGCACCAAACAGACGGACGAACGTACCAAACAGACGGACGAACGCATCAAACAAACTGACGAACGCATCAAACAGACTGACGAACGCACCAAACAGACGGACGAACGCACCAAACAGACGGACGAACGCACCAAACAGACGGACGAACGCACCAAACAGACGGACGAACGCACCAAACAGATGGAGGAACGCACCAAACAGACGGACGAAAATGAAAATGAATATTTTATTTTGTATCAATTATTAAATAGGTTTGCTTTTGTAGGTTTTGTCTGTCTGTCTGTCTGGCCCGTCATCACCCTAGATCTCAACAACCACCAAGTCCTAGACCCATGATGTATATATCATTTTGTAGGTCTTGGCCTGCCAAGAAATGGATTTTCTCCATTTCGCGATCCTGACTGAGGGCCGAAAAAGGGGGCGTATTAAATACCGTTTTTTACTGTATAAGCTATATTAACAAAGGAGCGCCCTTTTATCTCAGCAACCATAAGTCCTAGACCCATGATGTGTATATCATTTTGTAGGTCTTGGCCTGCCAAGTGTACATCAAAAGTCCATTTCACGATCTGACATCTCATATAAGACTTTCCTAGGTACCGTTTTTGCTTATATTTTAAATATAAATAATAAAAGCTAATCAAAGGGGCGTAATCATTATTTATTTTTGTAACAGTTACATTCAATATGATTACTTCCCTCTTTATTCATCAAAACAGCCATTGCATGGACGAAAATGCTCAAAAATGTCCTTTGTCCGAAACGGAAAAGACTTAAATTGCTTGTTTTATGTATACTTTGGTATTTCTGTTTTCAATGTATCATATCTATTTAAACCGATATTTAAATATATTAAATATTGAAATGGTGGGACGAACGGCAGAGTAATGTAGACACTTGACTGTCGACCTGTGAGTCTTGGGTTCAATACTCGGTGAGAACCATGAGATTTTTCCTAGTGAAATTTGGTCTCACTCGTCCACCCAGCTTTAAATGGGTACCTGAAAAGTTGGGGAAGTAAAGGCGGCTGGACGTTGTGCTAACAACACAATCCCTTCATATGCCGAGGTTATAGAAACAGATGAATTCTACACTTCATCTGCCCCCATGGCCCCTTTAGGGTCAAGGCAACTTTTACTGAACATCATATTCTTGTACTAAATATTTATTTATATACTTTTATTACCTACTAGTATGGTAAGAGTAATACATTTGTAAAAATGGAAACATCTGTGTTCATGTGTATCCTCTTATATCTATATCATGTTAGCCCTTTTCTACTGATAAACTATCACCAACGTTGTTACAAAATTACTCTTGTTTTACGTTTTTGTACGTCGTTCGGAACTACAGGATATTACAATTATTTGTAATCGAATAGAATTGACACTTTGCTAGTAAATATTTAAAATACACCATGTAATAATGTAAGCAAACAAAACTGTGAATAAACAAGCCTATCATTATCACGTAAGTAATACAAAGACTGCAGCTGAGCCCGTACATTTAATAATGAATATCATAAACAAATACTGAGTGTGATTTAATATTTTGGCCTTGGGCTATCTCTTGGAAACTAGCATTAGTTAATTTGGTTCAGGTAGCCAAGACCCAAAATAAAGTAAGATGAACCAGTTTTTGAGACAATCACAGGCACAGTACAATCTTCAGTATAAAAGAATTTTTTTCATTATAGCTAAATAGAAATTATGTAAAAAAAATAATTTTGCAATATTTAAGACATTAAATTGTCTCTATTTAACTAAAGTAAAAAAATAAGAAATATTGTAATATATAACTTTCAAATAAACTTATAACTATTTTATTTAGTCTGGTATTAAAAGTTTATCAAACAAATATTGTTGAATCGTGTTGCATCTTATCAAAAAAGAAGTTACTTTGAAAATGTAAACTCCATTGCTAGTTATTAGATATTATGTCCTATACATACAATTTGTTTTTAAAAAAAATCATTCAGATTAATATAAATGCAGAAAACAACAGCTTTACAGAGTCGAATGGATTAAAGTCAAGTAAAATCTGGGGTATTTTTCATATGTTAAAAGTATTAATTAAATTATATCAAGTTCTACCAATATTGATCAATTTTCTCTCAATATAAACGATATTTTATTTGTTATAGTTGCATTACCTTGTATTGGTTTATAAACTTTGTTACAGGAAGAACAGCAAATATGATAGTTGGCATCAATATAGCATCGAGAAGTTCCATTGGCAACAAACTGACTGCACGTCATTGATTGATAAACGTTTCCTGGTCTATCTCCGAACACACAGTTTTCTTTGAAAAGATCATAGAATAACCGAATTACTTCATTTTTGGCATACAAGTTTATAATAATAAAGTATTAGTAAGACACATTTATTAAATTCAATATGTAAAAACATAAAAACATTTGAGTATCTTTCCCTTAGAAATACATCTTTTTTATTTCGTTCAATTTACGAAGTGTTGAAACATTTCTAATGCTTACAGTATCCAAACAATTGGAATTCCTGACCCCCTCCCATGTCTCAATACAACCAGTACAAACATAATCACTACAATATATATATACTAAAAAGTAGTAGAACTCGATTAAATTATATTTTTTTTTGTACTGCACTATATAAAATGTCCAACGTTAATAATTCCAAAATAATGTGATTTATTAGGAATATATTGCTTTGTTTCTTGAAGAATATATAAATCTATAGATATGTAATTTATGTGCATTTGTTATATCTATAGATATGTAATTTATGTGCATTTGTTATATCAATAGATATGTAATTTATGTGCATTTGTTATATCTATAGATAAGTAATTTATGTGGATATGTTACATCTAGGGATACACAAGTTTTGAAATATAATTCCCAATGTTTTATAAAAAGAAATTGAAAAAATATACGGTCCTCATAGTTTTCAATCAAATTGATAAATTTTGAATTTAATGTAATCTTTTTGGTTTAGAATACAATAATGTAAGCTAAAATTTAATTAAAACATTAAACTTAATACAGAAAAGTTATTTTATGTAACGGATAACACTGATTCTGTAAATATTAAACTACTTCTGAGACAGAAGCTAGAAATCTTCTAATATTGTTTACAGATACATCATTTGAACTATTACTAGTTATCAGGCCCGGTACCCGGACCGGCGAGTAGGCACACAGTTGGAGTTGAAAATGGTGGTATATATTTTAGCGTTAACAATCAGTCTATATCAGAGGTGTGCGGATCTTGAAATTTAGCGTCGCGTCCGATCCGCGGATTTCTATCAATGATCCGCGTCACGTCCGCAGAATCTTACAACATTGGTCCGCAGTCAGTCCGCATTGCTGAAATTTAGCTGTTTAAATGACTTGAAATTTTTTATGATAACGCTAAAGAAGATCCGCGTCAGTCCGCGAGTCCGCAACTTAACCATACGAAGCATCCGCTGTCAGTCCGCTGATTCGGAAAAGTCTGCGGATCTGCGTCCGCAAGCGGACGCGTCCGCTGTCCGCTCATCTCTGGTCTATATACTTGCAGTGGCCCCAAGGACATGAACAGATTATTGTAGCCAAAATACATTTGAGAATATGGACACCTAATAATACATCAAATAAAATTCATATGTTAAATAGTTCCTCCCAAAAAATAATCCTCACTATGGGTAGACATAAACAACTCTTAAAATCATATTCCTTCATAATATTTTAATGGACTCCTTTCCAAACAGTTATTCATTTAATGTTTTATGATGTTCATGGCGTATGTAAAAAAAAAGAGACGTGAGTGAGTGCTTGTGTTAAGCAAAACGCTACATGTTTAACAGGTGGTTTATTTACTGTTTACATTGTAGCATAGTACAATTAACTAAGAAAAATTGCCGACCCGGCAGTGCAGAACCCTAGGGATTTACAGGCCCGGTGGCTTGGCTTCTTTGAGGCTGCCCTGCATTTGTATGAGATAATTTTTTGACGCTACTCAAGCTTGGTCCCGAGAAAGAATCGTTGTGTAGCTTTAGCTGACCTTCAATTAAAAACATAGTATTCCATCAATGCAGTTAGGTACAGACATAGAAAACATTAGGTACTCTTAAAGAAAGACATATCAAAACTTTCAACACATTATAGTTCTGTGAAGCCAATGCCGAACCAAGGGATTTAGGCATCTTCAGAGCCACTACATTTGACATGAGATAATGTACTTAATATTTAGTTTAAAAAATATTTTGGGGGCCCTCCTCAAACTGGGCCCCCCTCCATACCCTCTGTGTGAAGCCTCCATCATAAATATTAGTTTGCATTGTAAATGTTGTGTACGGCGCTACTCAAACGCGACCTTATTCATTTCATTCATGTGACGTAATAGTCAAAAAATGAAAAAAAAAAGTGACGTATAAGGTTAGTAATAAAGGAAATAATTGTACATTAGAAATAGACATATTTTAGAAATAATAACAATTTAAACAATATAAATATTACATTATATTTAGAGTATCCATAATTTTGGGTTAAAATTGAGATTGTGGAACATAACACAAATATTAATTGAACGATTTCTGTAAATATTTCTTTTACGATCGCTTCTCATTTAATAACTAATTGAACACCATAGATTGATTACGTTACTGTGAGATATAGATAGGCCTTTGGAACCACTTATTGTTTTAAATTTTATTTCGGAGAGTATCACAGTGTGTGAGGTCTACTCTGTCCTTATCGGAGAGCATCACAAAATATTTTGGCATGATATTTTGATCTCTCCTCCTGGTCTGAGAGACATACCATGATCCACGGGGGATGGATCATAGGGGGTTCTCTAGTCAGGAAAAAAACCCATTACTTGCGAGGGTGGTGGTACTGTGGTCAATGAGGACTATCCGAGACCGCAGTATTCACAGCTGGCGGTGGTGACCCGGATGTGGTCGGCACACAACACCCTTCCACTCTGTCCCACTCAAGCACACCTGCGCAGCTTGCCATTTCCGGCTGAGGGGTACAGGCACACTACACCCTCCCCTCTGTCCAAGTGGCAGGAAAAACCCCTTTCCTTGCCATTCTGGCCTACCGGCAGTACACACACCCTGCTGGTTTGGCCTGTTTGGGCAAGGATTAAAACCCATCTTTCTGCCATCCCTGCAGATGATAGCGGGGACACTCACCCCGCCGCTCTGTAGGCATGGCAGACGTGCATCGCGCCGCCAACAATGTTGGTGTGGTAGGCACACTACACCCTACCATGCTGGCAATGGCGGCGTTAAAAAAAAAAAAAAAAAATTAAAAAAAAAAAATTAAAAAAAAAATCACAGAATATTTTGGCATGATTTTTGTGTTACTTCTCCTAAGATCGCTTCTTGCCCTTTGGTAATGATTGAGGCGGTCGAAAACCGTATAGCATTGTGATTGCCATTTGGCATTCATGATCTTACCTGCCGTATGTTAGTGTGCGGTGTTTGTCACCTCGGCACTAAACATGGCTGGTCCAATGTCAATTCTGGCAGCCATGTAGGAGACTATTCTTACTCGGCTGGCAGTTGGTAACCGGATTATGCATGTTAAGAAAGAAAACAGTAAATGTTTCTGCCATCTTTGAATTGTTTATGCCCGCCATGTTGGATGACAGGTGAGTAGCGATGACAGACGGAAGTAGCGATGACAGACGGAAGTCGCGATGACAGACGGAAGTCGCGATGACAGACGGAAACCGGAACATATGATGTAAAATTTGTATTATAGATATTCGAATTCAAATAACGTTCCTTTACATTAATAGTTATCTTTTTACTCTACCAGTTATGCCGAGAGCCAAACAATTGAAAGTCTCCAATGGTTCTACAGCATCGATGGTTCTTGTTTTTTACAGAGTTGGAACTGATGGTCGTGCGATAAATTTGCTTGACTGTCGACCTGAGGGTCCCTGGTTCGATCTCGGTTAGGACCAAAGGATATTTCAGGTCATGGCATAAGTCGCTATATCTACCGTTGTGCCATTGCACTATCGACTATGGTGGTGATGAAAGAAGGGCACAACCGTCCTAATGAAGGCTTATAGGATCTTAGAGATTTCTGAACTATCGCAAACACTATCTAGCATTTAAGGAAAGTTCAGGTTGGGCATGCTTAATCCCATAAGGACCCAGTCCATAAAAGGTATACTTCATACATCTTCGAGAATAAGTTAATATATTGCCTTTATATCAAGTTGTTCTGGTGGTATTCTGCATAAGAGTATGTACTAAAGCAAGCTCTCAGATGAATTAATAAAATGAAATTGAATTGAAATATGTGAATGTAGTCAGTTTTAAAGCGTCATTCAATTCAAAAAAGTAAAAACATATACCGTCTATATGGGGGCCAATGGGTCATTTAAACACTGACCATTGATGCAGATCTTCAAAAATTATAACACAATCAATATTAAAACCTGCATTAGTTTAAAGTATTACATTGATAAATGGTGAATTAATTTATATTTACAAACAATCCATTGTCAAATACATATTTATCTCAACAGGAACTATTGATAAGTCATATTGATCTGTTAATTAACATTCTTACAAATGACATTTATCACTGACCTTTCCGTCTCCCACACGATGTACCAAATAATGCAGACTGGCCATAATATTGGTTTTCATTGTCTGGACTTTTACAGAGCATGGCGCCACTACAAATGTCGGATAAAGTTGCCATATCGGTGTACTACATTGAGATACAAATTGATTAAATATATTTTTCATATAATTAATGCTCTGTTAATTATAAGCAATGATGTAATTGTATTTCTTAGTATAAAGCTATTTCAATCAAAGTGCCATAAAAATGATGAGTATTATTTAGAAAATAATAATTTATAAACTATTTTTTGTAGTTGTTTCTTCTAGCACAGTTTAACAGTTTGATAGTTTGACAGTTTTGCAGTGTGACAGTTTGACGGTTTGGCAGTTTGCCTCCTCAGAAAAATATTTTGTTTAAATTTAACTTTGTATCAATTACGAATAATTTCGCTACTTATTTTATGTGAATTCTTAAAATATGTTAACATTGATCAAAATACATCTATCTTGAATTAATATCGGTAAATATCTATATTTCAAAAACTGGTTAAATTTTATAACCAAAGAAAATTAGTTAACGTTAACTTTGAAAAAAATCAAACAAACAACAATAAGTTATCTTGGTAAACAATAAATGTTTTGTTGTAGTCTACGACTTTCATGAAAATTATACGTTGTAAAAATCTAATAATTTCTTGTTTTGAAAACCTCTTATATAGAATGCAATTTAGAAATACAATATATAGGCCCATATGTTTAACATTCTGGGTTGAACACGAGGGAATAAATTTTATTAACTCCGTTGAATTTATAGTTCAATCTGAAATCTAAATATAAACTACTCATTTAATAAAACTAATCTCCATTTTTAAAAGAATACTTTGAAAACAACAAATGTAAAAAAATTACATATATATATAACAACAACTAATGAATGGAATGTGTCCAGATGACTGAGTCACTATGGACGGGGTTTAACTACCCTTGCGTAAAATGAGTTGCTACCAAATAGATGTCTACACTGTTGGTCAGGGTGACCTCTTGACCCAATAATCTCCCTGTTTATCCGGAATGTCAGCATTCACGTCAAGAAAGAAGCCCAGGCAGGTGTAACCACGACTTAAAGATACAATATTCAATTTAAACATTTAATCATGAAAAGCTTACACCCAAATAGTTTCTCTTACCAGCACATATATTCATTGAAATAAACAATACGGTAAGACAGTGATCGGCCATGGGCTACAATGTAACTGTGTTGTGGGGAAGTGGCTTTCTCAGTGCTCAGTGCCGTGATATCAGGACATGAAGTTATGAACTTAATCCACATTAATTTTTCGAATTCCAAATCGTTTAGATTTTGAGTAATGTTACTACCTCAATGAATACCATCAGTTCAGTAAAAAAATCTATTTTTCCAAATTAAATATTCTCGTCAACCATAAATGGCATAATTCGTAGTTAATAAACAAATCTCTGCCAAATAACTTGGTGGCATATAACGTTGAATGTAAAAATGAAAATACATTTTTATACTAATGGAATTATTACAAACAAGGTTAAAATCGACTGATCATTAAGTTTTTCTTAACTTTTACAGAAGTACTGTAAAACAAATAAAGTTCAGCTTTTAACTTATTTCTACAAAAATGACCATTTTCAACATTCAGTACTACTAGAAGTAACTTGTCTAATCAAGTAGAAAATATTATCGCCTAGATAGTCAAGGTTATTACATTCCATTATTACTAATGAGGTATTTAACTAATTACAAGAATGTCATTGAAATGCATTGAATTAGGTTTTTATGACACATCATCACCTAATCATAAAAGCGCCTTGCGTTTTAATCGGTTGCTATGGTCTTGTTGCCGGTAACAACATAAACAACTCAACTACGAGACGTCTTCCACAAAACAATAAAATACCAAGCATGCGACATCTTCCATTAAAACTATAATGGAACGTCTTCTCTTACACACACGGTTTCGTCAATTAACTCCAAAACAAAATCATTACTACATATTGCATGTACTTAGCTACCAAACTACCACATGTCTTGTTATACTCAAGTCTTATCTTTTGCACTATCAGTCATATGTACTCACGCAAAAGTTTGGTCTGTTGATACATTTGTGTGATATTCCCTAGATGCTAGCTGGTAACTGACTCCACATTAGGGTTATGACTTTTTTGTAACCTCATATTTACATGTCAAGAAAAGGTGGCTTTTCATGAGTGTATTATGACACAAATAACCTTTTCTGAAAATATTTGAAAATCCTTCCCCACCAAACCATAAAACGAATATTATATATTAATATTAATATACGTAACAGAACACTGTAATGGAAAGTTACATAAGAACAAGTGCAATGCATGAAAGCATGAGTATAGAGATGTCCAAAATATGAAATGATAATAAAGGACAGCATAGGAAACATAAAAAAGTATTATGCTTCATCATTAGTGAGAATAAAACAGTTATTAAGTGTCTTTGAAGTCTCGCAACGTGGAACAATGTCTTCCATTATTTGTATAGCTCTTTCTGCAATGCAGTTACTTCGTTCTATACCAGGTATTGCTGAATCTTCACAGACCCAGTGTCTCAAGAAGCATCTCTCTGCTTAAGTATATCTATGCAAAGCAATTTCTAGTTTCTATTTTCCGAAATAGAATGAATGCCAGAAGTGCTAGTATTGCACTTGAATTCCAACAAACATTACTTAAAGCCGTCAGTCTCTGGAAGTGATTTACTGGAAAGTTTTATTTAATTCGTAATAGTGCGTCAAATGATGTAAAAACTTCATGTCATCTCTCCATCCTTTGTTTTCTCACATGATTTCTGGACTACTATCTTGAGAAGCATATTTCTTTTTAAGTGACTCGTAATTTGCGCTAATTTCAGCAACAAATGGATAAGAAATGTTTGGACTAGACGTTTCCTTGCCTAAAACAGAATTCATAGCATGCTTGAGTACTAGACCTAAAACATGAAGCTGGCAGCCTATGTACTGCGTGATTTGTCCACTGTTCTGTTGACAGTAATTTAGCGGCAGTACCACACTGATTTTTCCGGCCATAGTTTGTATTCGTTTTTGTATCGCAAATAATTACTCGAATACATAAATAGTGTTCGAATTCAGCTAGAATAGTCCTATTCGCTGTAAACATTATCGCTTCTTTTCCATTTGTCCAGAGACAATAGCTAATCGAATTTCTTTTTCAACGTTTTCAGTAAAACAACTTGTTTTTCTCCTTCTATTATTCTTTTTCTGTCAAAATGTATGCACCATTCAAAATTTTTTAAGCTGTTTTTTATACTTTATTTCAGCAATTCTGCTTCTTTATAGGTTTGCCTTACACACTCCTGACTGCGAAGGAGCTTCAATATTAGGAGAGTGTTTCGCTTATTATTTTTAAACTTTACAAGCTTTTGTTGTTGACAAATTTGCTTTCCTACAAAATTAATTACAAACAGATGATTACAGTTGAATGAAATTGAAATAAAAGAATACAATTTTCAAATTAACCAAGCAGACTTTCCAAATTCCAAGCAGACCACTCGTGACAATTACCAAACAAAGGTATCATAAGATTTGATTATTTTTTGGTACAGTTGCAGTAGACGCATAATACATTCAAACAGTGCACTTAAAATTTTAAGTAAAGTTTTTGATTTATTTTGTTTCAGACATGGAGGTAAAAAATACCCTATAAATTTCCTGGATGTAATTAATGTAATCAAATATTTGATGTGCGCAATCCATAAAGAAGTAATTTTATTGAAAAAACGCTTCTTATTTGTAATACAAGATGGCGTTGGTGGGAAGGTTTTTTGAGTGAAAAATAAATTAATATTATTTTCATATTTTGTTCACAATTGTTCAATAAAAAATGCCATGTAAAATAAGATTCTGAAAAAAATGTAAAAAGTACTAACCCTACTCCATATTCATCTGCATCATAAGATACGAGTTCTCTTCTCTGGTTCTCCTTACCATCAATGACATCGGTATTAGCTTGAACGCATGCAAATGTTGAGGTAACTATTGATGTCAGCATAAATTACCAGGGCATATTTGATCTCATCAATCATAGTGGTCTCATCAATCATCGTAGTCTCATCAATCATAGTAGTCCCATCAATCAATGTATAGTCTTATCAAGTGTAGTAGTCCCATCAATCATAGTAGTCTCATCAATCATAATAGTCTGATCAATCATAGTACTCCTATCAATCATATTATATATTAGTCTTGGTGGTCTACACTAACTGTCTAAACAAGACGTGGTCATCAACTATTGTACACATGTTCAATCATTCCCAATTTACACGCAACCACTGGTCATTCGTACTACTATGCACAACAAGCCTATACACACGCATACATGTACAAAGGCAATTTTTTACCTTGTCGAATCATTCTTTGAACATTTGTTGCAAACACTGTCGACAACTTGCTGGATACGCAGGTCTAACAGTGAAGAGACTGTCCACAACTCGCTGGAGTGCACATCTGATGCAGTGAATCAAGTGATACAGAAGTTTAACCAGTTAGTGCAAGTCATAGAACTTCTGTGTTATGTCGAAGAAAGCGTCGATACAAGAGGCGCTGCTCACAATCTGTTTCCAGCTTATTTGCAACTTTTTCTTTCATTTCGTTCTTGTTTTTCTGATGTGAAGTTTTACAAAAGTCGACTTAGCACGAAGTACACATGCAAACACCGAGTATTACTGTGGACATGGTTGCAACCAAACTAAGGGCTCTCAAGGTCTTCTTGGAAGTGCATCGTACGAAGGTTGTTGACAACAGGCACTTGCGAAATGTGAAGAACTTGATATCCCTACAGAAGAAAATTATAAGAAAGAGAAGATTACCAGGAGAGGAGGCAAGAGATGCTGATTGTCGTGCAGCAAGAGACCAAAGAGCAATGTTAGAGTGTCTGGGCCGTTTTCATATGGAGTAAGATACGAGAAAAGGCAGTGAATGACATTTTGCTGACTTTTTCTGCCGTTCAACCAGACCATATTATTTGTGCCAACGACGTAGAAATACATTTGTCTGTTACCAAGCTCACAACCGTGTATGATGAGATGAATTCATGTTTGTGAGCATCCTTTGTCTAGAAATTCCTCGTTTCAGGCAACACGCAGCAGTCGAAATAAACTTGGAGGAAGCCAGGCGCACCGGTTGTACTTGCAACTCCTACGGTTATCATCAAGTGGGACTTTTTTGAATCATTACCATATCTTACCCTGACTCTAATATTCTTTTTTCTGACAATATGTGTTTCTGTGGCATCGTGTGAAAGAAGTTTTTCAAAATGAAACTTATAAAACATTACCTCCGTGGTCAACCATGAGCCAGTCGAGATTATTGAGATTGTCGGATATCAGCTGTTCTGTCCGCTAAACGCGACCTTGCATGACAAATAGATTTTGACGATGTCATTGAACTGTTTGCCACAATGAAAACAAGAAGTCATTCCTTCTAGGACTATATTGTCGAAGAACATTCTTTTGGGCTGTACATTGTCGACTTGTCGTGTTTTGCATTTAGATTTTATATTGAACAGTTGCATTTTAAAATCTTTGGATTTGAACTATTCGTCCTGTGGTATTGAATTTCGGATTTTGTCTTGGATCATACATTAAACAGTAACGTACCGGTCAGTAGAGTAAAGTAGAGCCTAGAGGTAGAGTACATCTAGCCATTCAGCAAAGGGTCGTGTGGGGTCACTGGGGTGACATTTGAACGGACCGCCCCGGGTGACGTTGACTCTAACTACGCCACTGTCGACGTTACGGACATGCGGGACTCGTATTGATTAGGTGGAGGCTGGTGGAATTCGGCACATTAAGTGCATGTAGTCCCTTAAATGGCTCCTTAATGTTAAGTAATATTTATTGAACTAATTTCTCAACGTTAGTTCAACACGCACCAATCCATGGGTTCTTTTTGAGAACTACCAGCTCGAATAGAGACCAAACCTGTGTGGCTTTCTTTGGTTAAAATATACACATATCTACGCAGAGGTAAGTATTACAGCTACTTGCCCTTTTGATGCCACAATGCAATTCATGTACATAAGCTGCTGTATACACCTTTCTCACATGTATTCCTGCGCTTCAGTTGTCTTCGTGAAAATGTCATAATGGGCTTCCGGTCGCTTTGTTTATATTTTGATTAATACTTGGCTCGATAAATTCAATTCTCTAGATTATTTTTTCTATATTTTCGTCTAATCTAAGATATAATGACTTTAAATTTATTACCAAAATGTAATTTTTCTGACGTTGACAAGTTTTTTAAAGGCACAAAATAATCGATATCAGAGAGAGAAGTTATGAAGGGTTACAAATACCTCTCTGAGAAGTATGTCCATGACATGAAAAGTTACATTTCGTTTGCTAAATTTTACACTAAACCGAAAAGTAGAGCAATCGCAAGATTCCACAAAGCCGTTATTAGAAGATTTTTTAGGGCGTCTACAGCATCTGAATTATCATATTCCTTGAGGACAATAGTACAAGTTCAACAGCGGAGCCCCAGCTGATTTGATTGTCGCTGTCACTTCTTCATTTCCTAAATTGGATATTGGAAAAAATGTCTTGATATACGACCTTTCAAATGAGTTGAAATTGCTGCTGATCATTGATTGTTGGACCCCTGATAAAAAGTATAATTTTAGAGCTGACAGTGATGAAACAGAAGGTTTTAGAGGTATGGTTATCAAACTATTCATCGTGGGTTGTATACTCGCAAAAGTTAAAACTTGCATTTTGCAAATTTTGCGTGTTTTTCCACAATAAGTAATTCCAGAATTCAAGGGCATTTGTCATCAAACCATGCACAAAATTTAAAGATTTCATCGAAGATGAACGTAGTCACATCAAAAGCACATGGACAAAGGCTGTTATAAAGGATGCAAGCTATTTTGTTGCATTATTGGAAACCAAAGCAGTTTCTATAGATGAGCAGTTGAATTCATCATTTAGGAGCAAATTCAAGAACATTGCAACAAACTGGGTCCCACCATTTCTACAATTCCGTTTTTAGCGGCAAGCATGTTTTTACACTTTGCTGAAAGAATCCGCATTTGGTAATTTTTACGACCTGTTTGAGTCTCGTGTTGAATCTGGAGATGAAGTTCTAGGTAATCATTTGTCAATTGGTTCTTGTAGTGCTAAAATGCATCTCGGCAACTACAAAACACTATGATCAAAATTTGTCATTCTCTCTTTTGTAAAGACATTGTTCGTGAAGCAAATATATATCAGTTGCAATTTCTATACTTGCCAACGAGACAACAAAATTTCAGTCATATTGCAGATGTCACTTGGTGTTAGATTTGTCAGGACACTAATCATTACAAGTAGAATTCGGATTATATATGACAACATTGTTGGTCAATGATTAGACGGATGTTCAACAATGGCAGGTAAAGAAGAAGGATGAGTCAAGCAATAATTCGAAAAAGATCCGAGAGCAGCATTTGTACATTGCAGTTGAAATAAAATAAATCTTGTCATGAACGAGTTAAATAATATGAATGCTGTATGAAATACGATACCGGGGAAAAATTAAGTCAATTATAGTGTTTTTCTGAGAAATTAATCAGCGAATAAAACTAATACCAACTGTTCATTGCTTTGTGAAACTAGATGAACACATAAATATAAAAGCTTGCGGATTTTCGCTGAAAATGTGACAGAAATTGTTTAACAACTTCTGGAATATTAGAACAATCTGGAAAAAGTAAGCAAGTTGCAAATCAGTTACTGTAACTTGTAAGAGGTTAGGTTGTGGGTACATTTGTTGTTTGTTTAGTTATTATACAAAAATATTCATCAAAGCTAGAAGCTGTGACCCAAAAATTGAAGTTAGTTCGTTTAGATTTACTGGCAATACAAAAATACTTTGAAAGAATTGTTGACTACATTGGCTGTTGATCGACGAATTGTGAAGATATGTATACGGAAATGTTTAACTAAAAGCTGGAAGACAAATGAACAGGAAAATGCAAAAAGTTGATTTGCCTGAGGATTATTTTAGAATAACTGTTTTTACACCTACATATTTGTATTAACTGAAAACTCGTTTTGTGTAGAAAAAAATCCGGAATTTTCCCTTTATTGTGCATACCCTTTTGATGTCAAAACTAGAAAGACTCACATTTATGGATCAAGTCGGTGCTATCAATGGAATATTCGCATTTGATTGAAACCTTGTATGATATATGGAAATGTAAAACTAGTAAAGGAAAACAAAAACAATGACTCTATGTGAGGTTTTAGATGGCACAAACTTTTCCCATGATTAAAATTGCTTTTTTGACAGTATTGACTTGTCCGAGTAAGAGCATCACAATCGAGAGATCATTTAGCCCTCTAAGACCAGTAAAAATGTTGTTACGCTCATTATCTGGTAATGATCGTTTATCTGGTCTTTGTATGATGAATATCCACATAAAAAAAATATCTCAAAACAAGGAAAAAAAAATTAAAGAAAATGTTATCAATCGATTTGGACAAATACCAAAAAGTTTACAATGTTTGTTCCAGAATAAATAGTTTAAAACTGCAATATTATTGCTGTATCGGTGTAATTTATAATTTTATACTCTATTTTAGTAGTGTAGTAACTGTTCGACACTGAAAACCATTCTTTTAAAAATGACATAATGCAATCAGTTATACTTGCGTATATGATTCTTTTTTATGTTTGATATATGTACATTGTCTTCAATGTAATAAACTTTCAGAAATTTAGTTCAGTTTGTGTAACAACTTTATGATATTTTCTAAAACATATATATATATATATATATATATATCATGCAGAACTTTCCATTGCATAGACCTTATACAAAAGAAATTCTCTTGAATGGTGTATAGGTAATCCTGCAATGACAATGCTACATAATTCAATTAAAAGGTTTATGGAGAGTATCACTATAATATTTTAGCATGATTTTGATGATATTCTTCATCCTGGACTGAGAAGACATACCATGATCTATGGAGAATAGATCATTGGGGGTTAGCTTGTCAGGAATTAAAAAAAAACAACCTTTTTCCTAAGGTGGTGGTACTGTGGTCAATGACGACTATCCGAGACCGTAGTATTTATGGCTGGAAGGGCGTGGTAATGGATGTGGTCGGCAAACAACACCCTTCCACTCCATCCCACTCCAGACACACATGCACATCCTGCCATTTCCGGGCTGAGGAAAAGGCTCATTACACTCTCCCCTCTGTCCGAGTGACAGGAAAAACCCCTGCCCTTGCCATTCTGGCCGATCAGCAGTACACACACCCTGCTTCTCTAGCGGTCATTTCAACCGTGTAAAACCCTCTTTTCTGCCATCCCGGCAGATGATGGCCGGGCACCTCACTCTGCCGCTCTGTATGCATGTCAGACACGCATCAGCGCCGCCAACAATGCTGGTGTGGTAGGCACATTACCACCTTATTATGCTGGCAATGGCGTAAAAAAAAAATTAAAAAAAATAATAAAAAAAATTAAAAGGTGCTCACCTTGTGTTCGCAGCTTTTTAAAAAGTTGCTAAAATATGCAATGCTGCACAGTGAAAACTGCCATGGGTTAAACTTGGAAATAGTTGTATTAGACTTGACTGACCCCATGATGTAACGGTCAGTGGGACTACAGGCATTGTTATCTCCGTCGTTATTTGCTGAAAGACTGTGAAGATACATAGAATATCAAATGATGTCAATTAGATTTGTTTTGTAGGATCGATGAATGAAACAATCATTGCTATTAAATATAACTTTATAGACAAAAACTGTTATACATTAAAGTGTCATTGATCTACTACATTAATTTAATGATGTAGAACATAGTGTCAAATTGTAGGCCGAGCCCCCACGGGAGATGTTGATGTTGTTGCCTTACATTATCTTTCACCAAAAAATTCAAGAACTGCTCTGAATGATTTATGTATTCAATAAAATTAGCCATTTAACTTCCATCCATAATACTAAAAATATTTTATTATTACGTCACATGAATGAATTGTATAAGGATGGAGTCACAGGTAGCGCCGTACACATTGTAGACCATGTAATTTAACCCATTTATGATGGAAGGCTTCACACTAGGGCGTACCTAGGGTGTGTGTAGGGTGGTTCAAATTCGAAAGTCCCCCCCGGGCCCTCCTTGTGGGGGACCCCAAAATCTTTTTTACATTAAATATCAAGTACATTATCTTATGTCATGATGTGGAATGTCAAAATGCAGTGGCCAACAAAGAGGCCAAATTCCCCAAATCCATGGGTTCCGGCACTGCCGAGTAGGCAATATTTTCTTAGTTCATTCTCAGTAGGATATATATTGTACTTATGCTACAATGTGTATAACAGTATATAAAAAAATCTTATTAGTATGTAGCGTTTAGCTTAACTGTGAGCACTTTCACGTCCCTCCCTCTTTTTTAAAATACGTCATGTTGAACATCATAAAACATAAAATGAAGAACTGTTTGGAAAGTGTCAGAGTTGTTTCGTCTTAATGTATGAGTCGTTGGTAGTATGTGGTCAGAGTTGTTTCGTCTTAATGTATGAGTCGTTGGTAGTATGTGCTGGTCAGAGTTGTTTTGTCTTAATGTATGAGTCGTTGGTAGTATGTGGTTAGAGTTGTTTTGTCTTAATGTATGAGTCGTTGGTAGTATGTGGTCAAGAGTTGTTTTTGTCTTAATGTATGAGTCGTTGGTAGTATGTGGTCAGAGTTGTTTTGTCTTAATGTATGAGTCGTTGGTAGTATGTGGTCAGAGTTGTCTTGTCTTAATGTATGAGTCGTTGGTAGTATGTGGTCAGAGTTGTTTCGTCTTAATGTATGAGTCGTTGGTAGTATGTGGTCAGGTTGTTTTGTCTTAATGTATGAGTCGTTGGTAGTATGTGGTCAGGATTGTTTTGTCCTAATGTATGAGTCATTGGTAGTATGTGGTCAAGAGTTGTTTCGTCTTAATGTAATGAGTCGTTGGTAGTATGTGGTCAGAGATGTTTCGTCTTAATGTATGAGTCGTCGGTAGTATGTGGTCAGAGTTGTTTTCGTCTTAATGTATGAGTCGTTGGTAGTATGTGGTCAGAGTTGTTTCGTCTTAATGTATGAGTCGTTGGTAGTATGTGGTCAGAGTTGTTTCGTCTTAATGTACTAATGAGTCGTTGGTAGTATGTGGTCGGTGCTTCGTCTTAATGTATGTATGAGTCATTGGTAGTATGATCGTGGTTTCTTACTATTGTATGAGTCGTTGGTAGTATGTGGTCAGAGTTGCTTCGTCTTAATGTATGTTTGAGTCATTGGTAGTATGTGGTCGGTTGTTTCGTCTTAATGTGAGTCGTTGGTAGTATGTGGTCAGGATTGCTTCGTCTTAATGTATGAGTCGTTGTAGTATGATCGTGGTTTTTTACTATTGTATGAGTCGTTGTAGTATGATCGTGGTTTCTTACTAGTGTATGAGTCGTTGTAGTATGTGGTTGGGGTTGTAGATTGTATTTATTTGTGGAGGCGTTTGGTAGCCGTGGCTTTCCACTCTTTCTCGTCAATGACAGCAATAAAAAGTCCTATGGCTAATTCAATATATTTATTGTACAGAAGACACAAGAAGACACAAAAAATATTCAAAAATATACATGCTGTATTTATCACTTATTTCCGATCACAATTATACTTTAGTCATTATCAATATTTCCGATACGCAGTGGCTATGGTTCCAAGGAACGGGACTCCATATTATTTTCCGGGGTCCAACAATAGATGCGCATACGCTCTGGCGCTCTAGACGGACTTAGTTTTTCGGGGTCCAGCTATAGATATTGCTCTTACCTATTCGCTTTATCACGAAGTATGCTTAATATGCGCATACACGTATTATAGATCACTAAAAAATGTAGACAATACTTCTTATAGGGAGAAAAGCAACAAGAATCTAAATTACTTTCGTATTTATAGAAGTAAATAACATTTCTTCAGCTAGGTACATTAAATATTATTAAATTTGATCCAGACATGCTGTCACTGAGTGAGAGTGTGTATCTGACCCAATTGTGTGTGTGTGTATGTAAGGACAACATCTCGCACTGGACGATAGAACGAGAAAATGGGGGTGGGGTGGTATTTAAGCGTGTGGGGGTGGTATTTAAGCATGGGGGTGTTTTTAAGTGAGTTAGTGGTGGTCAGTTAAGCGAGTGTGTCACTCCACGTTTTGGAGTCTGTTTATTTTTTTTCGGTGACGGACAGTGTCCAGGTGGGGACGGAGAGTTGTGTTTTTTCTCCTAGTCGGACGGTGACGGACAGTGTCCACGTTGGGACGAGAGTTGTGTTTTTTCTCCTAGTCGGACGGTGACGGACAGTGTCCACATGGGTAAGAGAGTTGTGTTTTTTTCCCCTGATCGGACGGTGACGGACAGTGTCCACGTTGGACTGAGATTGTGTTTTTTCTATCTAGTGATAAGGAAGCTATTTTTAATTTGCTGGTTGGCACTGTAATGGAAATACACCACCGGTCCTTTTGAAAACGACAGCCAATGTATTTCTATATTACAAGGTAGGCTTCTAGACCAGGTTGAATAAAGATTACATTACGTACTAAGTGTCTTACAAGCGTTTTGTGAAATTGTTTGGTAATAACTAGTTAGTTAACCTAACGAGGATTAATAACACCCTTGTTTTGAATAGCTAAATTGTGTTTAAATACATTAAATAAATTTGTAAAAAAAGGTCCTCTATATTCTATATAAAATACTGTCAGCCATGTTAAGAGATGACCTGATTTGTTTACAAAAAAAAGGCAGCTGCCAACTACAAGATTATTAAAAATACTGAAGAATAGACGGTACCTTCAAAAACACTGAAGCCCAGCACTTAAAAGACATTGCAAAAAATTATTTAAACCAAATTTTTGTTAGGGGATATGTTCTCTTGGGGCCCCTAGGGCCTTTTATCTCGTATAGCTACGTATAAAAGATTGTAAGAATAGGGCCCTGAAAATGACATAACTATTACTATAGCTTATATAGTAAAAAACCTTTGGCTTCTGTATATGTATTACATTGCCACATTCGACTTCTGCTGCGGGCGGAACGAAAGGGCAACTATCAGCCACATCTTGTCAGTATCATGAGAATGGTGAATCTCTTCGCAGCATCTGGTCACAACAATTATGCCAAGTGTGCTCGTCTGTACCTGGAGATGATGATGGCATTACCTAACTCACATCCAGATCTACACAAGCAGCTCATGTCAGGATCACATGTTGGACAGCTGTAGTAGTAAACAGTGGGCCGGACTGTCAGTTAACTTTACCATAGAGCGAGCAATGATGCGGGCCATTAAAGGTAAGGAGAAATAACTCATGGAAGAGGAGTGACTGAGAGTATAAGCACCACATGGACTTCCACAATTCATAGGACTGCAGCTGTAAGGACATCTTTAGCTCAGTTTGCTGATATTGACTACTGCCACATGATGCAGTTCTGCATCCGGAAGAGGAGTAGTCCAGGTTCAATAGAATAATGACGATCTCACAAAAGTTCTCGAATTCTTGAAGTCACATAATCAATTTGATATGACACAAAGACTCCACATCATACCATCAGGTATTGCAGCATCTGAATCTGATAATATAAACTTCGACAATGCTGAAGAAGTTGGCGCTGATATTGTTCAGAACGCAGGCGGCAAGAACTTCAAAGGATGTTGTCCTTAAAGAAAATCTCAAAGAACATTAGCACAAGTAAACAATGCTTCTTCATCAACTTCCAAGAAAGCTTTGACAGGTATTGATCCCACAGTTCTATTTAATAGGCCTATGGTCATATCACAAAGATCACCTGATATGGAAAATATTTCAGCTATGAGCTATCAACACTTCTACTTCTCTGTTCAAAGATAACTACATGGGAAAGTTGTTAAATCACAGCTCAGTATAGAAATCTGCAAGGGTGTAGAACCATCATTGAAACCAAGCAGTTCGATTCGCTGTCAGACGGCGGTTACTTACTCCGTGTTGTTCAGTGACTGGAAGGTGGAACATATCTTGATGTTGTTAAGCAATACTGAATCACACAGAATGGTGATGGAAGCTTCATGAGGAGAAAAGTACATCCATATTGCCACTGACATAGATGTGTCTGAATGTTCTGAAGGTGGTTTTTGTTGCAAATGTACTTCCGGATCCGGGATACAGTGTGAGACACGTTTGTGTCCTTCTTTAGATAATATTTTGTCTACATAACAGCATTCAAAAATTGTAATGGAGAGTCATGTTTGAATGCCAGGAGCTGATCAATGTTGTGGAAATGATGTGCCGATGAAGAGTTACATGATAATGACATGCTGGATGTAAAAGATGAAGAAATAGTTATTGACTGCTTGGAATTCTTCATACCTTGGGCATTTGAGGAAGAGGTGTACACCAGCATGTGAACGCCGTGGATTATGGCACGGGGTGAAAGCAACTGCAGTTTCACCAGCGGATTGATGCCTGCCCCATCCGGGTCACAGAAAGCCATACTACTCACCAGGCCCGTAGCTGCATTTTATCTGGCCCCTCTGTTTATTTGCTCTAATTAGTAAAATGTATTACCCCCGGCTTATGCCTACAACCCCTGCTGTAGAATGCCTGGCTCCTGCTGTGTAAAGAATTTTCACGCTACTCACATCAGTTCAGAGTGTTGCATTATTTATATATTTATGGTTTGTTTTATGAAGCAGTTTTTATGTTACAGCAAACATAAAAATTTATGTATAACTTTTATGAAGCTAATGCTTCGTCAATACGGTTAAAACGTAGGTCTACTAATGGAAGCAGGCAGTGGCGCAACCAGCAAAGAAATGCTGGGGGGGGGGAACTCACATGTTGAAAAAAGACAGTTTGACAGTCTTATTTACAGCAGCTTTATAACGTAAATTATGTATTTTGATGATTTTGCTGGTTGCGCCATGAAGCAGGTCATATTGGTTACACTTTATTTGACATTTTGTTTTAAATACTTATATAACATAATCTGAAGCATGTTTGCTGACAGTTTGACGTGGATTAGGCCTGCCAGATTTACCAAGGTTATTGAAAAAAAAAAAAGCACTTACAGAACCGTGAATAGTGGAAAGTTAAGTGCAATTGGTGCAATTTTTGCAATGCTGTAGAAAAATTCAATGAGTTTCATTGGGTGTCATTCATACCAGTTAATCTTCATATATATATGTGTCAGATTCTGCATTTAAACCTTTGTAAAGAATTTATTCTGGGTAGGTTGCTAAAACTCCTGGCTATTCATGGGAATAATCCCCCTCCTTTTATTTAAGGATCCTTGATTTCTTTTATATCTTTAATTTTTTTTTTTTTACAAGCAAACAGAATCCATAACTCAATCGGCCAAATCAAATTGAGACATTAACTCTCTATTTAAAATTACCTTAGGATTTATGTCTGTTTTCCTTAATATCACGACATATTGTAATATATGAAGTACATGAAGACAGTGAAAACGACAAAATCGCTAAGACGTATCGTAAATGACGTCACTGATAGGCTATCTGAGGTAAAATTCCCAACTTTTAAGCTGGAAAAGGTGAATCCCAAATTTCTATGGCGATATATTTTTGATAATGCTTGATATTTAGGATATCATGAATGTTTAAACTAAGATCTAATTTAAAGTATCAATGAAATAGATTCCTGTACCAAACAGAGATAATTTGTACATTCCGTCAAGTGAGACATATTTTGAAAATTGTGATGACTTAATACATTAGCGTTACCTGTAAGCCAGTGTTTGAGCTACAGAATTTATGATAAAGTAACCAGAGCGATCTTCTATTATAGAAACACTTTAGTCCGTCTGTGTTGCACATTTGACCTGTAAGGGTTGCGCCTGAAAGGGTTCGTATTGTATATTTTAGCAGGATTTACGTTAATGTACTATTGGCTAAGTGATCAACACACCCATCAAAGTATGTACAAATATAATTCGATATCCATACTAACAAAAGTATTTAGGTAGGCGTCCCACTAAACAACTCAGCACGCCATTAACGACCGTTGCGTGATTTGGCACTTTGAAGTAGACTACACTGTTGCTTATAACGGGCCTATGTTTGTTTACCCACAACGTTCAAGTAAAAAAACAACAACAACAATGAACAATCTACATCCAAGTCCATTTAAAAATCTCAGTCTCTCTATAAATCTTAATTTTACTATATTTATCATTATCTCTCTTTCTATTTCTCTTTGTCTCAGTACATTTTTACAAAGGATAGTAATTGCCAACTTCCTACAAGTCTCTTGTCCCTCAACCGATGCCGTTTCGAAACATTTTTACTTTTCACGTAGACTTTGCCCCTTTCACCCTTTTTACATCTGTTTCTCTGTCTCTAACAAGCCCCTTCTCCGTAACAGCCTCAGAGATAATGTCATTTTCTAAACTGGTGATACATGCAACAGTTGGACGACTCTGTGATGTCACTTGTCATAGTTCAGGCGCGATGAGATGGGGTGGTGTTGGAAAACGATAAAAATGCATTAATTCGGTGACACACATCTCATATACACAATTTTCATTTGGATTTTGCGTTAAATTGAAAGTGGAAAAGAAGAATTCAAAATGGCGTCTTGCCTGCGTCTTGATTCGAAAATGTATTTTAAAATATCTACAGTTTTTGAATTGATTCTGCTGTTTTTAAACATGAAAGCCAAATGCCCAATCAATAATCCCTTCAAAATATATATATATATATATATTTAGTACTTCTACAACATATTAGATCTTTAAATTGTAATAAAATCTTGAAATTATCGGATCTGTCCAGAAACCAAAAATAACCTAGCCTACCGATCAAACATAAGGAGGCTATTCAAAAGCAAAATAAACCAAACAATATGGCGGCCTCTTCATCAGTCAAAGAACATATTGTCTTAGTAAACAGTTAACATGATTTTTATTTAAAAAGGGGAGGGGGGGGGGCGTAAAATGATAAAACTATATGACCACTTCAATAAGTGTGACGTCAGTTCATGTCTTTCATATTATCGAATAAATTTTTGCATTTTGCACAACGCTGTTCTTAACAATAACATTATCATAGTTGTTAATTATATTTATACTAACACGAACAGTGGACAATAAATAAATATTTATTTATATGACAAAGACGTACAACCGTGCAAATCTGTAGAGGATTCATGTCATTTCTTTGGCGTTTTGTAAATTATATAACGTTTAGTGTTTATCTCCATACTATAGCAAGTTTTACTTAACGCACTGGCTTCGGTTCCGTCAGACGGACTCCGCATATTTTTTATTTTTATGCTGAATATCCAGGTTGGATTCCTCTCAGGGACATTTTTTTTTTCTTTTTTCTAGAATGTATCCTTTTGGTTGTTTCAATGAAAAGTAATAAATTATATCTCTGACATTTATTAATTGAAATAATTTATCTTTTAGGATGTTGTAAAAAAAAAACAACAACTAATTAGATTGTTTACTATTTCATAACTTAAAAAATATTTTGAAAATATGTATAAATGCTTCATACAGAGGCGTACCTAGGGCAGGGTGAGGGAGGGTCCAAAATCGAAAGTCCCCGGGCCCCAGCTTGAAGGGAGCCCCAAAATTATTTTTTACATTAAATATTAAGCACATAATCTCATATCATCGAATGTCCAAATGCAAGGGCTCCAAAAGAGGCCAAGTCCCAGTCCCCCAAATCCCTAGGTTTGGCACTGGCTTTACAAAAGTATATATCTATGCAAAGACTTTAAGGGTACAACCAGTAATATATATAAAAGTGATTTTGGGTTCTGTGTTAAATCGAAAGTAAATAATTAATACAACAGTATTCCAGTTTAAAATACAATCATGAAAAAATCGGATCTGCCAGAAACCAAAAAATAACCTAGCCTACCGATCAAGCCTAAGGGGACATAATTATATGCAAAGGTTTTACAGGAGTACAGCTAGTATATGTATATTATACAAAACTTGGAATATATTTTCTTACTTATATATACTTGCTATCGCCTTTGCTTTTTACATCGTATCTGAAATAGAAAGGAAACTTTGTATTAAAGGATTTTAAAATTCTTTATGCTAAATAAAGCAGATGTGTGTCATGACAAATATGCCAAACTAAATGAAATTACGTTAGCTGTGTAAGTTATCTGACATGTTTCGTGTACGTAAAATTCATCGCTCATTTTTTAATGTCGAGATAAAAAATGATTTCAAATATTGATTGTTTTTGTAAGTCCAGCTCTAAAAAAATTATCAACACAAATACGTGGTTTTAATACCGCGAAATTAAATATTGATAGAGTTATTACGATTTGTCGTATTTGGTTATACCATTTTTTGACGATGTATAATTTTCAATTGTAAAGATTGATAACTCTTTCAAATCATGTGAAATGCCTAGTCAAAACATTTTACACGGAAGAAGTAGAGAACACGGAAGAGATGGGGTACTATAATTCTACTCGGGTAAAAATTTGAAATATTTTAATTGTTCTCGTCCTCTTTTCTTGTTTGGGTACTCGTAATCACATCTTGAATAACTAAATTTTCACTCGTGCTTGCTACTTAAATTTTTTTAGAGTATCCACAGACCAACAGCCGATGCGTCAAACTTACACGTTTGTCGTCACAAAAACGCTGTCGAGCCGTTTTTTCTTATTGGTTAAAACACACTGTTACAACTGCGTTTTCAAAAAATCGTGATTACTGAATTAAAGTTCAGCTAAAATTATCTTAGATGGCCGGCACTCCACCTCAAACAACTTTACAACATTTAACGATTATTTATTCACTATTTAACCAGGAAAAGCATTTCTCTAGTTATATTCTTTATATACATATATATATATTTGCATTTATTTATAGTAAATATTGAATACACTAGGCAAAAAACATTTTTGCTACCTGGGATCTTTTAAGTGTACTGAGACCATTTTAGTCTTCTGATTCCCAAATACGTCATTGAAAATTGCGTATTACGTCAGGTTTAACAGTTATGTTAACATCTTGATTTACCATTATAACGCGTTATATAAATATAATGTCAATGCTTCTACATTTCAATAAAATAACTACAATTTACATGGAAATAGAACAGAAGAAGCAACTATACGGTATCATATGTACAAATAACCTCAGGTAATCTTAATACAATGCATTTTGAAGTCAGAAATAATTAGACAATGTTGCTTTCTTTGTAAATCAGTGACACTCTCGTTATTGAAACCAACAGGAATCGCCCAACATGCTGCTATCATACATCCAGTGATATCTGTTGTCCATCGTTGCTATTTCATGGTGAAAACGTTCACCCTGTTTGTCGCTGACTGCACCTACATTGGGTGGGAAGAAACTGAGATGGGGAGTGCAGAAAGTGAATTTTTATTATTCTGCATCCATATCTTTGTATGTTGTTAGTAGTCTCTAAACGACTCTACATAGTTCTCAGACCTTTGGTACCCCAAAAAGTTAGAAGCCACAGCCCTGAAATGCATCCCAGACTGTCATCTGAGCTGCTGTGTCTTAAAGGTGGGATCTGAATGACTTTACGAATATGAGGTCCGGTGAACACATGCCCGCATTTGCTTCAGTATAAAGTGGTCTTGAATATTACTATGCATTGGTGATGATGTGTGTACTGTGAAGATACGCTAATAACCCTAAACCTTACGTCTAGAGCCTTTACAAAATTTTCGAACAGTCCAAGCTTTTATGTTAAGAGGAGTAAGCAGTATTTTGTTAGGATCAACAAACTCATGTGGTATATTGTGTCTGTCAGGTACATGATGAGTTCATGCTGGCCAGTCTTTAACTGTGTAATGATTTTCGTCATCACGGCTGTTCCACAAAAATAGAAAGCACACCTACCTTGTGTATCCCAGCTGCAATTCAAGAAGAAGGAAACTACTTTTAGATATTCACAAGAAGGGACAACTTAATAGAATCATGTCTCATGTAATCCGATTGCATGAGCTAATGGAATGAATGACATCACATTCCCATTGTTTAGAACTGCATTAAGACTAACTTTACTTGAGTCTAAGAAACAGACACCAGTCTCTGGAGATCCAAACAGTTCTGCCTTCTTCATTGTTAACCTCAGATCCACTCACTCAATCATTCAATTCAGCTTGGCCAATAAGATGAGGTGTGTTTTCATCAGCTAGTGGTTCATGCTATGCATCACTCTTATTCTTCCTGTGACTTTCCTCATCATCATCACTTTCACTATCAAGGCATACTGGAAGATAGGGAACTGGATTTGTTCATCGTGTGGAACAGGTTTCAAAACAGAATTGCTGATTTGTTTTTGTTTTTTTAAATATGCAGCAATATTTGGCTATAGTCCAATGTTGATCTGGCTCTCGCCATACCATTGTGGTACCGCTAACGGCATAGACTTCCTTTGCCATTTAGCCACTGGAGTGAGCCCAACATAACAAACACTGAAGCAAATATGTGGCGCACAAGGTTCTGTCTTGATCACTTAATTTTGCAGCCACAGTAGATATAATATACAACATTTACTTTTCCTTTTAATTGCTTCCGCTGATCACGGGAGTAAAATGTCCAAAAGATATAACGGAAATAGTCTGGTTGATTCAAGCAACTCCTTTTAACTTTCTACATTTGGTTTGAAATTAATACCCAATCAGTCTAAATAAAAACAACATTTAAAGGTAAAGCACACAGCATGACAAATTGTACAACATTATTAAGCAATTATGACAATAGCTACAACATGCGATTGTACCAAAAATGTAAGAACCTGACGTGCTAGAAAAATTCTGATTAAGGTATCCACAAAACAAAGCGAAACTTACCGCTAAGCTATTTCTCACGTAATATTTTCTAAGCGCGAAGGTGTAGCGGGGTTTTTTTTTGCGGGAGTGGGCATCAGCCGAACGGATTTAATGATTTTTTTTTTAATTTTCTCTTTTTTTAGCGAAGACGTCGGCAGACATTTTCTTATTATACATTTTCTACAGTTATTGTATTTTACAAGTAAAAAGTGAAAAAAACACTTACTTTTTGAGTATAATCTGATATAATTCGTATTTCTGTATATAAATGTAAGTCTTTTGTTAATTTTTAGACATTTATATCAATTTTAACCTTGATTTTTCATTTTAGTCGATGTTTCCAGGCAGCCATTTTGGATTGTTTACACTCGCGAAACGTGAAAAAACTCTGCAAGCGATGCCACGAAATTTCTCTGCAACGCCGCGGAAATTCTCCACGGTTTGAGCATCTCCATATAAATACATTGCCAGAAGAGGGGCAAGTTTTGCAAACTACCTAGATACACTAAATTCGCCTTGGTTTGTGCATTATAAGCACACCACTGAAATAAGCAATTCAAAATTAGTCAAAGACTGATATGTTTTTTAAGTAGCAGTTTGAAATTCTTTTTGTTCCCTAGTGTAATTGACTCATGCATAGTTTAGAAAAAAAAAACAGTGCGCTTTAATAAATTTTTCAAAAAATAAATTCTTAGTTGGCAGCTGCCGTTTACTTAAACAATAAGGTCAGCTCAATACGTGTCTGAAAACAAACCAATATAGTTCATCTAACTATATAAACACAGTATTTTATTCCTAATATACTTGTCTTATTTGTGTTAAAATGCATTATAGCTTTTCTAGAACATTTTATTTCTAGGCTATGGCTATATAATATCAATTCCTGTATAGAGGCAGTTGATATCCCAATATCATAATTCCTTACTTTAAAATACGTTTACTAACACTTAATTTCTGTTCTCCCCAATGTAAATGGTGTATAGTAGCTATATGTACCTATTATGTACTCACTATGTAAACAACCTAACATTCCCAAATATAATGACATGTGGAATGGCCTGAGGTGGTCATAGTCCTTACAATGTACCCACCCTCTAAACAATATAACATGGTCTCAGCCACCTACAATACACTCACCCTGTAAATTATGTAATATGGTCAGAGTAACCTTCAATGTACTCTTACCTGTGAAAAATATAACATGGTCATAGTCTCTACAAAGCCGCTGCCATCGCCAGTAACAAATTTCGCTAAAGCAGGTAGGCTGATAGTGCTGATGATGTCGTCTTTTGTCAGTTTGTCCAATGAAATACGAGGCAGAACTAGACTAGGAAAACAAATTATTATTCAGATGTGAAGTAGTTTTAGTTATAAAATATATGTTTTATGATTTAAACAAGCAATTAAGCCTGTTCCATTCTGGACACAGGACGTGTTAGCACATTTTCATGTTATGTACTGTATCAGTACGTATGCTATCTTTCAGTAAATATTTGTAAATTTTGGAAATGTTTATAAATTCGATTAATAATAATGCACATATCTGTAAAAATAAATTATAAAGACGTTTCTTTATATTTAGAAAAAAATTATTGTCTCTTAAATCTAACTACAAGTGATTTGTGGTTACTGAAATAGGACTCATAGTGAAAACATTCAAATTATAGCCATTTAATCGTCCGAAAACTCCGTCAATTGTTGCATAGCTCTGATACTTTCAATTAAACTCAGAACACAAGCTTACTATTTCATTTGATGAGTTTCTTAATAAATCTTGGTGACGTGCTGCAGTATTTCGCACCAAATGAACGAGGTTATTGAACGTACAAGGTGTATATATAATATATAAGCCCCTTAGGAGCCTAAACCCGGCCCTCAGAGAGATTCTATCGCGAAATGAACTTTTGATGTACACATGGCAGGCCAAGACCTACAAAATGATATATACATCATGGGTCTAGGACTTATGTTGTTACTGCAAGAAGGATCTGAGGTGATGACGGACAGACAGACAGACAAAACGGGGACAATAGAGCATTTTTTTGAAAATGCTCTAAAAACCCTAGTAACTAAGAATATATATAAATAATGGCGGCCTCACGTCTACGTTAAATCGAAAGTAAATTATTACAACAGTATTTTAGTTTTAAATGTTAAACATTTCACTTCTACCCAGTCTGAATTCGAAATCTCTTTTTTTTTAAATCTACAGTTTTAGAAATAGTTTATGTGGTTTTATTATGAAACGTTTAAGTCCCGACATATTAAAAAAGTAATTAAAGCATAATCAAATTATTGTTGTTTTTATTACAACATATGGCATTATAAATTAGTCTACACAACATGTACAGTAGTAATAATCCAACATTCAGCGACATATGAGAACAACGAGCGCGTTCGTCGTAACTAATTTCGTAAATAAAAAAAGTTCTTTTTTAAAAGTCGATCTAATATAAAAAAAATAAAAATTCTTCTAATTTCTATACAATAAAGCTCTCAGCTATTATAATATCTCATTTTAAAAAAAAATAAATAGTGCTTTGATTTATTTTTAAGAATTACAAAAGTAGATTATATAGGTCAAAGTAGAAGTGCAAAAAAATCGAGCATTCTTTAATATAATACAATCAAATTGAATTTTAAATGTGTACGACGTGGTTGATCTAATTTTTTTTTTTTTTTTATGCTGGCTATTCAGGGTCCATTCCCCTCATAAACATTGTTTTTTTATTCAATTTTTATTTTTTTATAATTTATCATTTTTGGATATTTTAATAAAAACAAAACCAACAACTAAATAGATTTTTAATTTCGTTCATAACTTAAAAAAAAAGACTATTGTTCTGTTTTGATGCACATTTTCAATTTATGCAATGTCTTCGCAGGGTACATCTATTATGAAATACTCAACAACTGACCTGAGCAATGTAGACTTTACACAGTCGTATGTGGATTCTGAAATTCACGCCTCTAATTTCTTGGAAGATCTTGTCAACCTGAGAGGGAAATAGAAACTTAAATTATGTAAGATTTACAGGGAAGTACAGCGATGACAGACGGAAGTCGCGATGACAGACGGAAGTCGCGATGACAGAAACCGGAATACATGATGTAAAATTTGTATTATATATATATATATATATATATATATATATATATATATATATACTCCATGCTGAGTGACCTCATGAGATATGCATCGATCCATATGTCGGGGGTCCATCTGATAATCCTTATGTTGTATTAACCCAGTGTTTCTGATCATAAATATCGAATTTCCATTGAACTTGATACATTGTTTTTCAAAATGTTTTCGATATGATCCAAGCCCGATCCATATTGCACTATCGAGAACATTACCCTAAACGTGTGGTCCCCAACTTACGGTCCGTGGACCAAGCAGTACCGGGCCGCCCAAGAAACATTACATTATTTCCCTATTATTTACTGTAGGGTATTTCTCTCGGGAATGTGGAACTTTCCATGGGCGAGAAGTCAACCGGAAGCTGAATGACTTCAAGTGGCAGTATCGTAGAAATTTGGAGGAGATAAGGTGTGTGACGCTCTACTCTCTGTTCATCGGTATTTTCTCATGTTTAACAGTGCTTGGTGTAAGTGTATTGTATGTTTTATGGTTTGGTCCTTTTTCTAGTCAACATTTATTATCTGAGTTTAATGATGTCTTTTTTTCCATGTTACACCTCGATCCTATGAGCTCTCAAACTTAGCCCACACATAAGAGAAAACAAGTACGAAACAGACGTCGTTATAAAGTTTCCTTGGGTAAGAAAAGGCCCATGTAAAAGACAGAATAAGATCCGTCAACATCAGAGAAACATAGAACTTTAAAAGACTATACCATGAGTCCTACTTGAAATGTGGATTTATCGGAACAATTGATTCCCACTCACCAGCCCCGCCCTGTATAGTTTGCGGCGACCGGCTATCTAATGACGCAATGAAACCTTCAAAACTGATTCGCCACTTGAACGCCAAGCGGCCTGTATTAAAACACAAGCTCCTGTAGTATTGTGAAAGAAAATATAACAGGAACAAGAAGAAAGAAAGAAACTTCTGAGGACCACCGCATCATTCAATGATAATGCACTGACAGCATTATACTTCCATCGTACCCCGGTGATGTAGTATTAATCCTCTCCAACGATTGTGTCTGAATGCAGTTTCCTCATTGCTAGCCGACAAAGTCACATATGCTATTTTTTAACAGCTCCCTCTATTAGTTTACAGCAAATGTCTTTAGTGGAAGCTAAGGTTAAAAAGCCATTCACTTTCGGTGAAGAATTGATTTTGTTAGCTTTGACGGCTAGCAATGGCATTGAGACACAATCGTGGTACAGAACTCCAGGTTGACAAATCTAAAAATATCAACAATAAGGCAATATTATTTGTTACTGTGTGATATCTTTATCAGGAGGATATGAATGAGGATTTGTTATGTTCACTATATTTGCTAACCAATATCAAAGGAACTGTTCAAAGCACATGATGGTTATATATCAGGACAACTAATATGGTCCATTGGTCCTTTTATGTCGGCATATGCACAAAAGAAACTGGCGCAATTACTGGACGACTGTCTGGTTTAACTGCTAGGATTAAGGACGTTGCACACGAGAGTGGGTCTATCCATTGTATCTCTCACATGGGAAATGCTAGCAAGTCGAACAATATCACCGGAATGTAACAGCCTATTTGATTGATGTCGTTAAAATTATTAAAAACTCAAAACCACACGTCCGTAACTCGCACCTGTTTGAGCAGCTTTGTGAGGAAATTGACGCAGAGCAAAGATAACACAGATATAAGATGGTTATCCAGAGGAAAATCTCTAACCTGAGTATTTGATATATGAGAGCCATTGCAAAGATTTCCCTGAAAACAGAAGTCACCGCTGCTAGCACATTTCAATGACAAAATATCGTCGCAAAACTGGTTTACCTGTGTGACATATTCAGCCGGCTCATTGAACTCAAGCTGTCTCTTGAGGGGAAGCGACAAATATTTTCAAGTTGGCGGACACGATAGCTGCGTTTAAAAGCCAAACTAAAGTTGTGGGACAGAGACATTTGGACAAGTTTCAAACTTTTATGGGGACTTAACCTGAACATTCATTTTCCCAGTTAGTGCACGATCACCTGCCCTTGCTTTAAAAATAGTTTGAGCGCTACTTCATAAACACAAACGACCCACAAACTGGTAAGGAATGTATCCAAGATTCATTCGTCAACCTGCCAGGCTGATCTAGAATACAAACGACCCACAAACTGGTAAAGGATTATCCAAGATTCATTCGTCAACCTGCCAGGCTAATCTAGAATACAAACGACCCACAAACTGGTAAGGGATGTATCCAAGATTCATTCGTCAACCTGCCAGGCTAATCTAGAATACAAACGACCCACAAACTGGTAAGGAATGTATCCAAGATTCATTCATTAACCTGCCAGGCTAATCTAGAATGTCTGCGCAAGAAGAAAAATCAACTGCTGAAAAGTGCAAATGACTTCGAACTTAAAATTATATTAGAGACAACATTGCCAGTGTTCTGCAAAAAGTCGAAATACCATGAGAATGTCATATTATACTTAAACACGTGCAAAGAATGTCATAGTATACTTAAACACGTGCAAAGAATGTCATGTTATACAGTGTGAAGTGTCAACACTGGATTATTAGCATTAACAGTGTGAAGTGTCAACACTGGATTATTAGCATTAACAGTGTGAAGTGTCAACACTGGATTATTAGCATTAACAGTGTGAAGTGTCAACACTGGATTATTAGCATTAACAGTGTGAAGTGTCGACACTGGATTATTAGCATTAACAGTGTGAAGTGTCAACACTGGGTTATTAGCATTAACAGTGTGAAGTGTCAACACTGGATTATTAGCATTAACAGTGTTAAGTGTCAACACTGGATTATTAGCATTAACAGTGTTAATTGTCAACACTGGATTATTAGCATTAATTGCGTGAAGTGTCAACACTGGATTATTAGCATTGACAGTGTGAAGTGTCGACACTGGATTATTAGCATTGACAGTGTGAAGTGTCGACACTGGATTATTAGCATTAACAGTGTGAAGTGTCAACACTGGATTATTAGCATTAACAGTGTTAAGTGTCAACACTGGATTATTAGCATTAACAGTGTTAATTGTCAACACTGGATTATTAGCATTAATTGCGTGAAGTGTCAACACTGGATTATTAGCATTGACAGTGTGAAGTGTCGACACTGGATTATTAGCATTGACAGTGTGAAGTGTCGACACTGGATTATTAGCATTAACAGTGTGAAGTGTCAACACTGGATTATTGCATAACGAAATGCAATATCAATGCATCTGAGGGAACGGATGGTTGTAAGGTAATGAGGGTCCCGGGTTAAATTTTTTCATTTCACGGTGAAAGTTCCCTCCGTGTCTCCTCCTTGGCTTCCTCCGTGGCCGTTGCACTTCGTTTTTTTTTTGTGAGTATAAAAGAAGGGCTCAACAGGAATAGTCCCATAGTTGAATATAGGATCAAAGAGATAAGCTTCCGGTCCTGACAGGGACTTCATTAAAGAATGCATCTTACGATATTGAAATGGCGCTAAAAATTCTGTTAACTTTTTGATGTTATAAATTACAAGAGATAAAAATGTGTCAACGCTTGTATTTATTAGTTTTAAATGTATGCATTTTTAGAAATTTTAATAAAAGCTTATTTTTAAAAGTCGAACTAAAATACTGCACTTGGTCATACAGCTAAAGACTGGTATTCTACTTTGGTATTTATTTTGAAAGTAATTTATTCCCATCCGTAATTAGACTTATTATAAACACCACTAAAATAGTTAAGCTTGATTTGCTAGAAAAAATATTAATAAATGAAATATTGTAGTGTCAACTTGAATATAACATTTTGAATCTTCTGATGTTCTAACTGGACGTAAACAGGTCCGATATTGAGTTACAGGTTGACGAATATACAATCTATAACAAACAGAAAATATAACTAAAAGATTAAAAGGTAAACTAATTGAGTACGATTTTGATCTCAGCACATTTTACGAAATATTCAGACTTGATGGGAGTCAAGTTTCAATAATAGTTCATTATTAATTATGACCGGTGTCGTAGTCGGTGTTTGTACTTTTCCCGGTGTCGTAGTCGGCCTTTGTACTTTGCCCGGTGTCGTAGTCGGCGTTTGTACTTTGCCCGGTGTCGTAGTCGGCGTTTGTACTTTGCCCGGTGTCGTAGTCGGCCTTTGTACTTTGCCCGGTGTCGTAGTCGGCGTTTGTACTTTGCCCGGTGTCGTAGTCGGTCTTTGTACTTTGCCCGGTGTCGTAGTCGGCGCTTGTACTTTGCCCGGTGTCGTAGTCGGCCTTTGTACTTTGCCCGGGGTCGTAGTCGGCGTTTGTACTAAGCCCGGTGTCGTAGTCGGCGTTTGTACTTTGCCCGGTGTCGTAGTCTGCGTTTGTACTTTGCCCGTTGTCGGTATCGGCATTTGTGCATTGTCCGGAGTCGGTATCGACATTTGTGCATTGTCCGGAGTCGGTATCGACATTTGTGCATTGTCCGGAGTCGGTGTTGGCATTTGTGCATTGTCTGGAGTCGGTGTCGGCAATTGTACTTTGTCCGGTGAGATAATAAATACTAGAAATTTAATAAAATAATCCAGAACAACGTCAGACGGTTCTTAGTCAATCTTTAATTTAACGTGTTCATAAAGTTATTCTTTTCTTTTAAAATAAATACTTGGTAAATCTTTATTAATTTCTTAAGCGTTGTTCTCTACAGTACAACATTGTCAACATTAACATAATTATGACTGAAAACAAATAGGAAGTTAATGGGCTATGTTCACTCTGTTATTCAATCAATCATTGTAAATCATAAGAAAGGTTTAGTTTGCATCTCTCTATCAATTACATATTCCCGAAAAACGTCAGATAGTTCTTAGCCAATCATTACTTTAAAGAGTTCATCAAGTAGTTCTTCTTTTCTTTTTAAATAACTACTTTGTACATCTGTTTAATAACAAATGTATTATTTTCCAAAGCGAGATTCTCTACAGTACAACGACTTGTCAACATTAACAGAATTGTGACTGAAAGCAGATAGGAAGGCTACTGGCTATGTTCACTCTGTTATTCACTCAATCATTGTAAATCATAAGAAATGTTTAGTTTGCATCTCTCTATCAATATCCATGTTGGAGAAAGATTACACACAAACCTATTCAAGTTTTTTAGAACCTCAACGATAGACCCATTTCAAATGTTCCTACAATCAAAGTTAACCCACAACTAACACTCTCCACAGCTTAATATCTCTCAGCCGGAATGAAACATTACCAATCTACGTCACATTGGCACTACATAGCAGCCCAGTCTGTAGGTAGCGTAGCTATTGAGGCGAGAGTTTTTTGGCGCCCCGAGCCCTCCCTCCCTCCTCATCGTTCTGAAAACTGTGCAACGTATTACAATACGTGACATTTTTGACTACATATTTCAGGCTTAATTCGGTTTTAAAATAACAATTCCTTCCTCATTTAGCTTTTAGTATGTAGCGTCTTCGAAAGTCTCTTTCCTCTCTAATAATAGGTCTGGAACAACCATCTTTTATCATTATCTGTTGCCCTTGCCGTGATTTTATCTCAAAATTCTGTATTATTCTGTATATAGTGATTTAAAAACTTCCAAGCTCCATTGCTCTAGTGTTGTTGGATAGGTCTGTACTTTGCAATGACTTGCTGACTTAGGCAATCGTTGATAATAATCTTGACCAATATTTGAGCATAAGTCAACAGATAAATGAGAAATTTTAAAGGTAGCTTCAGATTTACAATAAAAATTACATCCCGCATACAGTGACATATTGAAGTAGACCTACAGCTACTCTTGATGTCCATATCTAGTATTTTTCGTGACATTTCAATGTTACATGTACAACTGATAACTTTTTTTTTCATCGTAATGGACATGCTGCAAAATTGCAGATCACAGATGTAAATTTATAACTACTGAAGAACCACAATAGGTTCTTAAATTTGATTGAAGGGCAGGACCAAAAGCATATCAATGGATTGTTTATAATAATTTATCTGAGCTAACATAAATGTAAATGTCATCAATGTAAATGTCGAAAGGGGAGTGTACTGCGGGTCGAATCAAAACGTTTAACGGGACGAAGGTTGCCCAGGTCTTGTTTAAAAAATGAACATTGTTAACAAGATTACTATTTCAGAATCCCTCTAGCTCGGCGCCAGCCCCGTAGCGTGAAAATTCTGCAGGAGGGGCCAGGCATTCTACAGGAGGGGCCAGGCAATAGCAGGCGGGGGCCAGGTAATACATTTTACTAAGTAGAACAACTAAGCAGGGGGGCAGACAAAATGCAGGGGGGGGCCGGCTCCCTTGCCCCCCCCCCGCACCCTACGGGCCTTTTCGGCGCCCTGTGCATAATTATTTAAAAAAAACACATTTATCTACACAGTTCTAACATTTATCTACTCAGTTCAGACATTTATCTACACAGTTCGGACATTTTATTTATTTACTTTTGTTATTCATTTATTACATCACAAATGAGACCAAAAAGAAACTATTTCAAATTAGGCCCATATAATGCATGCGGCAACATAATTATACCTTCTTTTAGTTTTTTTTTATATTCAGATATAAATTAGGTATATTCATGGTGGGGTCGGAAAATAGAAATGCTGACAAAGTGGCTTTTAAAGAGCAGCATAGTAAGATACACAGGCAATTTTTATTTTGTTCAAACAAAATAAAAGCTACCGGTACCATAGAAGTGGTGTGTATAAGTGCAGAGGTCCGTGCCTAGGCAGTCGGCCAGTTTGGTTAAACTTGAGAGCGGTAACTTCCAGATAATGAATAGGAAAGATAGGAAAACGTTGTAAATGTACCGGTTTATCAAACCTGTATGAAACTTTATAGTTGCATAATATGTGCACGAATATTACCAGTCGATTTGATTATACACAGTAGAATGTTGGTATGCTGTCAATATTTCTTTTACGTTGTAAACAGCTGATTGACAAAAGGCAATAGTACCAGTACTGAAAAAAATATGATCAATCATGAGACTATACCAGTTTTACTTTAGTAGCATTCAAAAGTCAAATGATCGCAGTAAATATATTCAGTCAATTTAAAATCCAGCTTAAAACACTTCACGCTATAGACTTAGAATTAGCTAGCAAAATTATTTTAAATTTTTTGGAATTAAAAATGGGATGTGGCTAGTGATAAATAAGTTTTATATGTGCCCCCAATAATTTATTATGCTGACCAAGCCAAATGTGTGTTTACTTTTTTTTATTGTTCACCAAGTACTGCATTCAATAAATGCTAATTGAAATTTTTTTTTCCTCTTTTGATTATAAGTATACATTGATCCTATAAGGAATCAGTAACAAAAGTAAATATATATTAAAAAAATATACTTTACTATAGCTAATATATTTCTCCAGAAAAAGTATATATTGTTTACTGAAAGTATACATTAACTTAAACAAACAATAGAGCATTTTTTTCGAAAATGCTCTAAAAATTATCGATGGCAAACAAAAAGTATTAATATTCATTTAGACGTGCATCTTTATATGTAGTATGAGATAGATACATGGTTAAGCTGAATAGTACAACTTGATATATAGTAGGAGATAGATACATGGTTAAGCTGAATATTACAACTTGATATATAGTAGGAGATAGATACATGGTTAAACTGAATAGTACAACTTGATATATAGTATGAGATAGATACATGATTAAGCTGAATAGTACAACTTGATATATAGTAGGAGATAGATATATGGTTAAGCTGAATAGTACAACTTGATATATAGTATGAGATAGATACATGGTTAAGCTGAATAGTAAAACTTGATATATAGTAGGAGATAGATACATGGTTAAGCTGAATAGTACAACTCGATATATAGTATGAGATAGATACATGGTTAAGCTGACTAGTACAACTCGATATATAGTATGAGATAGATACATGGTTAAGCTGAATAGTACAACTTGATATATAGTATGAGATAGATACATGGTTAAGCTGAATAGTACAACTTGATATATAGTATGAGATAGATACATGGTTAAGCTGGATAGTACAACTTGATATATAGTATGAGATAGATACATGGTTAAGCTGAATAGTATGCATGAAAGGTAGCCTCCTTGTCTAAGTGCCTTGTTTACTTAAAATTGCTTGAGCTTTCCCATTGTATTTTCACTTTGCTTCTTGAGTTGTTTAATGTCATACGTACTAGCCTAATGAGCTTGTTGGGGATACATAGTTGCTGCAATGCTATATAAAACTTGTGTACGTGTATATTATGTTTATAACATTTTTCTAGCGTGTTTCGAAGGGAAAAGAAGTGGTCCGCGGTTGATCTGTTAGGCCTGAAACCAAATTGATTGTCACCTAACACTTTTACAATGAAATTCCCTATTCTGGTGCCGCTGTTGGTGTCGGCGACTTTTAGAAAACCGAGAATGGTGTCGGTGTCGGCGTCTAATGGAATCTAATCTCCAACTTTATATCAAGTTGTACTATTCAGCTTAACCATGTATCTATCTCCTACTATATATCAAGTTGTACTAGTCAGCTTAACCATGTATCTATCTCATACTATATATCAAGTTGTACTATTGCAAATATTTTTGCCGACACCCCGCCCCTGATTTTAATACACCCACTAATTGAAAACTAACGCTATTGAACTATAAATGACAACATATTGCACGACACATGATATATCAAACACGAATATAGTTTAATACATTCCACTTAATATTTTACATTAAAATAAATTAATTTGGTGTGCTTTACACTGACATTTCAAATTCCAGCTGTGCCGTGACCCAGCGTTGCGAGAGAATTTCTAATGTTTATACCCGACACCGTGAGAGGGCTGGGGCATGTTAGGGTAAGTAAATAAAGTCTGACTCAACAAAAACCAAACTACGTAGGAACAATCTAGATTTTAATTAAACCTAAACTACGTAGGGACAATCCAGATTTTAATTAAACCTAAACTACGTAGGGACAATCCAGATTTTAATTAAACCTAAATTACGTAGGGACAATCTAGATTTTAATTAAACTTTAACTACGTAGTGACAATCTAGATTTTAATTAAACTTAAATTAAACCTAAACTACGTAGGGACAATCTAGATTTTAACAGTCACAAATAACATTCTACGTATAGTTTCACAGTGAAATCTACGTCATTAGGTATATATTGTTTCATCCTTTAGTTTTCTTAGTTTATAAAAAAAATCTCTAGTTTCTTGCTCTTTTTCACTTTTCTCTATCAAGAAGATTGTGTAATTCCTGCCTACAAGTTGGTAAAGAAATTTAGTAATTGAGAAGTGTTGCTTCTGGACAGAACAAAAACATTGATTCGTTGGGGGGGGGGGGCTAAGCCTTCTTTTTCTGAAAATCTTGTATGTGCAAACAACTTGTTTTTTTGTATTTACTAATTCAACCCTAGATATTCAACTAACTAGAGTGAAACATTTCTTACTCATTAACTCTGCATGCTTTAGGCTAGTGAAATAATTGTCACTTCCATGGACGTCCCTAGTAAGTGTTAACAATCTCTGAGACTAATGCAACGATTCACTTGAATTTTTTTATAATGAACAGTTGCAACGGCTTTTTATTTGTATGTGTGTGTTTGTGTGTTTTCAGCTGTTGCCAGTTGACTGATGAATTAGTGGCTGTTATGAAAATCGCTTTTTTGATACAGTCACTATCATGAGGTCGCTGTTGTCTCAGTCGTTGTTTTAAAACAGTCGCTATCATGAGGTCGCTGTTGTGACAGTCGCTATTATGAACCCGAGCCCTGTAAAATATAATACATGTAATACGAACGTTTCAGTTTGATGCACAGTTGGCATTATTTTCTGACTTAATTCTTGGTATATTTTACTAAAACACAATATGTATTACAGTAAATAAAACGTATGGTATATACATCGCTCAACTTGCATGCATTCTTTATTTTTTGCGCATTTTCGAGAAGTTGAATGCGCTATTGTCCCCGTTTTGTCCGTCCGTCATCACCCTAGATCTCAGCAACCATAAGTCCTTGACCCATGATGTATATACTTTTTTTTGTAGGTCTTGGCCTGCCATTCTGAGGGCTGGGCATTAGTGTTTTTTTACCGCTTTTTACTATCTATATACATATTATTCGTTAAATCGAAAGCGGAAGACAAGAATTCAAAATGGCGTCTAGCCACCAGCGTCTCGATTCGATATTTCTTTTTGAAAAATCTACAGTTTTAAATAGTTTCTGTGGTTTTTATTATGAAATGTAAAAGTCCCAAATATTAAAAATTAAAAATTAATATATATAATATCATTCAAATTAATGTAGTTGTTATTAAAACAGATATCATTTTAACATTGTCAAACGTAAACAATAGTAATAAACGGAAGTGAAAAATTAATCGAGCAATTTTTTTTAATAGTACATTGAAAATTTCCTTTTGTTCGTGTGTTGTGGTGGCTGAATGGATAAGCTGTTTGGATTTATCTGTATTTTAATGCTGACTATCCAGGTTCGATTCCTCTTAGGGACATTTTTTTTTCAGAATCTATCCTTTTAGTTGTTTTAATGAAAAGCTACTAGGTTTTGCAGGATACAGCTAATCTATGTATAACAGCGGTGTGAGTTTTGCGTTAAATCGAAAGTAAAGAATTAATACAACAGTTTTCCAGTTTTAAATAGAGCTGCTGTTCGATTTAAAAAAATTGATCGAAATTAACGCATGATTAAAATTTTTTATCGCAAATTAACGCACATTTTAATCGACACAATATAATACATTAGTTTGTATTCAAACTAGTCATAATATTACAGCTTAAAATTGACATAATATATCAGATTAGTTTACGAAAAAGTCTAATTATTTGTATCAGATTTATTAAGCATTAGCCTATCTGTCTATTGAATTAGTTATTGAGACCAGTTTATTGACATGTATCAATCACATCAAGTGATACGAATTGTTTTCTTTTTAATCAACAACAATGCCAAACAATTGTTTTTCTCGTACCGTAGTTTGCGAACTAATGACGTATGTCAACCTCTATTCCCCCTTCCCTGCCATATTTTGCTGCACTTCGCCCACACGTAGGTCTTATTTACCCTACCTCCACTATCTACATACCCCCCCTCTCCACACACACACTTCGCATCCCAAAAAAATACACGCTTCATGTATATCTCATATGTGCCTTTCCCTTCATAAAATAATAGTATAGCAAGAAAGTACTCGCTCCCTTATTATTAACGCGTTTTTTATACCCCCGTTCCCAACCCAGTTACATTTTAGACACAGCAGCGCAAAGATGACGTCACTTACCAACCACCGTACCCCCTCTGTCCCAAAACAATATTACACCAGTTACATTGTTTCCAAGCCATGACACTTGTCAATCAAACTATAACACGTGCAGATGTTCATTAATTGTGTCATTCAGGGTCATAAGTTTGAAATAAGAAATGGCAATCCTATTGTTTCAATGACATATAGCTGCTATGATTTTATGTAAACGTGACAGTTTCTGTGTTCGGGTTTTTTTCTTGTTTTTTTTTATAAAAGAACTATCCGTCCCGCGTCGCAGCATACGCCGCCTTATCAATCAATATAATTACTATATTTTTTTAAAAATAAGCAATCAAAGAAAATAACAGGCTGACATACATGGTATGCAAAGTTGAACTTTGAACTATCATGTGCAGAAATTATGGTCACTATCTGGTACCTTCCAGCAACCCTTTTTTTTTTATTTTGTTGTTTACAGATTTTTAGTTAATTCTATGTGTACCTTGATTCTCGGTAAGCTGCCAGACTGAATTCTCTTGATTGGTTTTATATATTGATGCCTTTTTTGTAAGATCGGGATTTTTTTTTCATTGTAATCTTTTTCATTCAGTTTCTAACAAACATATTTCGCTTTGTGTCTGCCTCAATCAACCCCCTTACCCCCTTACCCCATCACACTATAGTATTATTTGATGTAACATTTTTTTTCCTTCAAGTCATGGCAGTTTCTGCTTTGTATTTTTTTAGACATGCATAACACAGCATAAGATTATTTTCATCTAACCTTCATCCTTCAGTACTTCCATTCAGTACATATAGCAACCCAGCTTACGTTTCGTTTAGTATAACCTTCATCCTACAGTACCTACACTATTCAGTACACTTATAATTGTATTATTAAATGTGTTTTTATTTACAATAATCAGTTGACATAATGTTATTTTATGTACAGCATTCCCTTATTTCCGCGGTTAAACGGATACAGAATTTACCGCGATGGGGGATAAATGAAATATTTTCGTATTTAGAGCACATAAAACATGATTACGAACAAACAATACTGTTTTAAAAATTACTGGAGCCGTCTAGACATGAAATAGTACATATGTACATATGGCTGGTCCAATGTCATTACTGGCAGCCAAGTAAGAGACACCTTACTCGGGCCGGCCAGTTGGAAGCCGTATCATGCCTGTTTAGTAAATTAAAGTAAATGTTTCCGCCATCTTTGTGTTATTTATTGTGTGACAGACGGAAGTGTGGCAGACGGAAGTGTTACAGACAAGGAACACATGATGTATGTTTTGTATTATAGATATGTAAGGCAGTTAATAATTATGTACAGTAGTACAACTCTTTGCAGTATCGGGAATGTTCAAAAGCCATTACGCAACATTAATTGGGATGGTGGAAGGCCTTCTCTATATTTCCAGCATCATAATATCATATAGCTAGATTCAGAATATTAGTGTATATAAAAAAAGGCAAAAATAAAAATGAATTCAATAAATTAGCTGTCCAGGGTTAACAAAAGGAATTGTTTCACTATACCATATCAGTCTAGCAAATCCCACAATAAACGGTTGTAACATTTTACATCTTAAAATAAATCGCACCAATTTAAGACTGTTGAATGAGCACTCTGCCGATAGAAATATTTGACAGAACAAGCACACGGATAAACATGTTAGGTACAGGCCGTAGTCAGGTCAAAGTAAGCAGGGAGGCACCAATACCCAGCAAGGGGGCACCTTTACTTTTTCTTTATTTGCTGTGTGATTGCTGCCACTTTGTGTCTAACGTTGGCTACACCTCGATTGACTCAAATGAAAAGTTCTTACACATTTATAGAAAGATTGTTGGAGTTGACATCACAAGAACAGGTATGACTAGCAGGTTACAGTAGAGTTTTTACATATTTGACGTAGATTTCTATCTTTCAGTGCACATATATGGGGGGGGGGGAGATCGTCTGGCCCACTTCTTCGCAGGGTCAACTCATTTTTATATTATTTCTGTGTCAAACTGGTGCTCATATAACATGCCGAGAGATTTTAATTATTCCATTTATCTTAATTGATTTATGAGTAAATGTACTGCATCTGGGTAGGCCTAGTGGGGGTTAGCTGATACGAAGGCCTTGCGATTAAACGATATCTACTAACCCTTTCCAAAGTAAAAAAAAATGACACTTGTGACTAATGTGTCCATCGTTCATAATAATTAGTAGTACATAATTTATTAAACTTCGAAATATTTTTTTTTTTTAGTTCTATTTTATTCAGGTGTTAAGGGCGAACAGAAGAAAAACACTACGAGGTGTAGAACTAGATACTTTAAAACTAGCTTCAGAAGAATTGCTTCATCATAAAATAACACTTTGAACAGTTGCTTTACCAAATAGCATTGACACAATGACTTTATTTCGCTATTGCAAAAAATGTAATCTTAATATGCACAATCTAACACTGATCTGAATTCACTAATCAATGCTCAGTCTCCATACATCAAGTTTGGTTATGTTAGACCAAGAAATTTCTTAACTAACGAAGAATAGCAACATCTCGTTAGTTATCATGAAAATACGTAACACTAATCTGTCAGAAATAAGACTAATCTGTCAGATTTAAGGCTAATCTTTCAGACTTAAGACTAATTCCAGAAATAAACATCATTGAGCCGAGTGACAAGTTTTAACCGGTCCAATGCAAATTTATTTTTTGATAATTTGTACAGTTTAAATGTAAGGTTTCATTTTGAGCCACATTGTTTTTGGAATGTACATGAGACTGAAGGCTATCAAACTAGTTGGAGCCGTAGCAAAAGCTGAGAGTAGTGTTCTAGTTACATAATGTAGTTCATGTTATGCCCCCCCCCCCCATGTTCATCTTTCCTACAGTCAGATATCATGAGCGTATGGTTGATGGAGGCCCAACTAGCTGTATTGGTGCCTGTAACAAGTCTGGCTGGATGACTAAAACATTTTTGAAAGTTCTGAAACATTTTGTCAAACACAGTAAGCAATCGGTCAGTCAGCCTGTTCTTAAAATCATGACAATCATGAATCACATTTGTCAGTTGAAGAAATAAACTTAGCTAAAGAAATGGGAATTCATATTGTGTCATTTCGTCCTCATTGTTCTCATAGACTTCAACCATTGGATTGTACAGTTTTTTCCCCTTTGAAATGATTTTACACAGCCCAATGTGTGATGCCTGGTACAACAGCCACCCTAGAGGACCCATGCAGCCTGTTGACATTACAGCTTTTATATATTGATTTTACTCTTCCTGTGACACCGTTAAAAATAAAGTATGGATTTGAAGTAACCGGGGTTTACCCCTATAATCATTTTCGAATAAGTGATGGTGAATTCCTTCCATCATCAGTAACTGATTGGCTAGATCATAATCTAATCCCTCCACATATTTCTTCCACGCCCACCCTCCCCCATCAGATAAATCAGCAGATAGTGTAGAACCATATAGTGTCGAAACATATAGTGTAGGAATATATGGTGTATGAATACAAAGTGTAGGAACATATAGTGTAGGAACATGAAGTGTAGGAACAGAAAATGTAGGAACATATAGTGTATGAATATAAAGTGTTGGAGCATAAAGTGTAGGAACATAAAGTGTATGAACATGAAGTGTAGGAGCATATAGTGTAGGAACATACAGTGTAGAAACATAAAGTGTATGAACATATAGTGCAGGAACATATAGTGTAGGAGCATATAGTGTAGGAACATAAAGTGCAGGAACATGTAGTGTAGGAACATATGGTTGAGGAACATATAGTGTAGGAATATATAGTGTAGGAGCATGTAGTGTAGGAACATATAGTGTATGAACATATAGTGTAGAAACATATAGTGTAGGAACATATAGTGTAGGAACATATAGTGTAGGAGCATATAGTGTAGGAACATATAGTGTAGGAACATGTAGTGTAGGAACATGTAGTGTAGGAATATATAGTGTAGGAATATATAGTGTAGGAACATATAGTGTAGGAACATATAGTGTATGAACATATAGTGTAGAAACATATAGTGTAGGAACATATAGTGTAGAAACATATAGTGTAGAAACATATAGTGTAGGAACATATAGTGAAGAAACATATAGTGTAGAAACATATAGTGTAGAAACATATAGTGTAGGAGCTGTTATTGAAGCAACATATAGTGTAGGAACATATAGTGTAGGAACATATAGTGCAGAAACATATAGTGTAGGAGCTGTTAGTGAAGCAACATATAGTGTAGGAACATATAGTTATAGTGTAGGAACATATAGTGTAGGAACATATAGTATAGGAGCTGTTAGTGAAGCAACATATAGTGTAGGAACATATAGTGTAGGAACATATAGTGTAGGAGCTGTTAGTGAAGCAACATATAGTGTAGGAACATATAGTGTAGGAACATATAGTGTAGGAACATATAGTGTAGGAACATATAGTGTAGGAGCTGTTAGTGAAGCAACATTTAGTGTGCAAACAAAAATTTCTACAAATGCTAACGCCCTGATATGCTGAAGAAAATGAAGTTGAAACTTGTCAAAATGATTTATCATAGAGGGAGACCACGGACCTGTCCGCCACGTGCTCATCAGTCATCCACGTCAACATTGAAACACTCTAATACTCTAATGTATACAATTCAATTTTTCCAGGAAAACTACTTTAAAATTACTGGGCAGGTTTGATAAAGTTTGACTTAAGTGATGTGGCTACTTTATGAATGACCACTGCTGAAAACTTTTGCAGTGGGTTCTTATATGTATTCAGATATGTTCTGCAGGAGAAGTGTGGGTCCTGACATATATTCTGATCTGTTCTAATTTCAATCATAGCGTTGAAATCATATATCGTAAAAAAATAACTTTAAAAAATTGGGAATATTTTATCAAACAAATACTGATCTACAACTCCTACAAAATATTGGCTAATGTATGAAGGATATCAATACTCCTACAAAATATTTGGCTAATGTATGAAGGATATCAATATTCCTACAAAATATTTGGCTAATGTATGAAGGATATCAATACTCCTACAAAATATTTGGATAATGTATGAAGGATATCAATACTCCTACAAAATATTGGCTAATGTATGAAGGATATCAATATTCCTACAAAATATTTGGCTAATGTATGAAGGATATCAATATTCCTACAAAATATTTGGCTAATGTATGAAGGATATCAATATTCCTGCAAAATATTTGGCTAATGTATGAAGGATATCAATATTCCTACAAAATATTTGGCTAATTATGAAGGATATCAATATTCCTACAAAATATTTGGCTAATGTATGAAGGATATCAATATTCTTGCAAAATATTTGGCTAATGTATGAAGGATATCAATATTCCTACAAAATATTTGGCTAATTATGAAGAATATCAATATTCCTACAAAATATTTGGCTAATGTATGAAGGATATCAATATTCCTACAAAATATTTGGCTAATTATGAAGGATATCAATATTCCTACAAAATATTTGGCTAATGTATGAAGGATATCAATATTCCTACAAAATATTTGGCTAATTATGAAGGATATCAATATTCCTACAAAAAATTTAATTTGGCTAATGTATGAAGGATATCAATACTCCTTCAAAATATTTGGCTAATGTATGAAGGATATCAATATTCCTACAAAATATTGGCTAATGTATGAAGGATATCAATATTCCTACAAAATATTTGGCTAATGTATGAAGGATATCAATACTCCTACAAAATATTTGGCTAATGTATGAAAGATATCAATATTCCTACAAAATATTTGGCTAATGTATGAAGGATATCAATATTCCTACAAAATATTTGGCTAATGTATGAAGGATATCAATAGTCCTACAAAATATTTGGCTAATGTATGAAGGATATCAATATTCTTACAAAATATTTGGCTAATGTATGAAGGATATCAATATTCCTACAAAATATTTGGCTAATTATGAAGAATATCAATGTTCCTACAAAATATTTGGCTAATGTATGAAGGATATCAATATTCCTACAAAATATTTGGCTAATTATGAAGGATATCAATATTCCTACAAAAAATTTGACTAATGTATGAAGGATATCAATACTCCTACAAAATATTTGGTTAATGTATGAAGGATATCAATATTCCTACAAAATATTTGGCTAATGTATGAAGGATATCAATATTCCTACAAAATATTTGGCTAATGTATGAAGGTATCAATATTCCTACAAAATATTTGGCTAATGTATGAAGGATATCAATATTCCTACAAAATATTTGGCTAATGTATGATGGATATCAATAGTCCTACAAAATATTTGGCTAATGTATGAAGGATATCAATATTCCTACAAAATACTTGGCTAATTATGAAGGATATCAATATTCCTACAAAATATTTGGCTAATATATAAAGGATATCAATATTCCACAAAATATTTGGCTATTAATTAATTATTTCTTATGTTTAAAAATTCATTTATTTTTTTTAATTTGGAATGTTTCTTTGATTTCATGACTATTAATTGGCTCACAATATCTTCAATGGCTTTTTCAAAAGAAGATTTTATTTTTATTTTATACTGTGAAGACCATTTATAATAAGACACTTCTGAGCTTGCTTTTTCCCTTTCAATCCTGTCATCTAGCTTTCAACATATGTTTTGGAATCTGAACATTTATTACATTCACTCAAATACCAGTTCAAGTACGGTCCACAAACTGAATTTACAAAATAATCATTTGGTTTTTGCAAATCAGGCAACCTCCTATTAACAGCATTGCTTAGTTTTCATGAAATACACAGCAACAAACTGTGTGATCTTTCTCAGATATTAGTATGGTATTTTTAGTACTAAATGGGCAAACTTTGATTCAGGATATTTGTGTTTAAATTGCTTATAAACTTCCACAACTCTCATTGTAAGAATTTTCTTTTATATCTTCTCTTTTATATTATTTTTGACCACAATGACATAGTCTTTATATCCGGGCATCTGACAGGAAATGGTATCAGCATTATACAAACTTATAACTCTTTCTACTAAGGCAGATATATCAGCTTTTTTTTTTAAGTTTTTTCATCAGCCACTGTTATTCCAAGCTTCTTTGCCAAGTTTTTCACAACAGCAATTTTTTTCTATGGCTTTTTGGAAGAGCTGATTTGACTTTTCTAATGGCTTTGCCAAGTGAATGTGGTGTTTTAAAAGCTTTGGTTGGTGTTTCTTTATTGCTGCAAAGAATATTTTGACAGCTCAACTTCAACATTCTGGATTTTCTCATCCTTAGCTTACTGTTTTCTCTTTAAATCTTTTTTCTTGACAAATTCCATTTTTCTCACAATGCTTTTTGTTGAATTTGATTCTTTTCTTGACATTCTTGCAATTTTTCTTCACCCAATTTGGCCCTGTACAGTTTCATTTTTTCTGCTGCACTTTAGGTGGCATAATAAATAATAAGGCAGCAATGAAACACTCTAAAAAAAAAAGATTCATCAGATATTGAAGAAAAATGTCGAAATTTTGTGCACAGAACATTTTTTTATTTTAAAAAATTTAAACAGTAAAAAAAAAATAAAAAAATATTTTTTTGAAAAAAAGTTACATTTTTGGGGGAATTCACCACATATAAACTCTATATCTTATTTTTCCTTATAAAATATGACCTAAAAAAAACAACATTTAGTGAGTTATTATGTGTCTTTTATTTGGTAAAAAACTTGCCAGAATCTGTCCTAAATCCTTGGTAATTTTTTTATGACTATAATGTTGACAAGCCTGAAATACCTTGGCTGGCTTTGGAACTTATCTAATGCCTATCTAACAGTAAGCTCAAATTTGAATTAGACATAGGAATAGGGGCATCATTTAGAGGGTGGGGGATGAGCACAGTCAGCATTCAGTGATAAATTGACTATTATTTTAGTTTAATTAGGTAATTAGTTTGCATAATGTACTAATAAGCAATGGGAAAACAAGTATTTGTTAATGAAGGATATCACTGGCTTAAAAGGTGCTTCTATTGATCAAATTATATATATATATATATTAGACTACATTTGAATTTGTTGCTAAATGTGGTAACTTTTCATTTGGTGGGTTTTTTGACATATCTCTTTAATGAGTTTTGCAGCCTTTTTTAAAAAAGCATCTAGTGCTACTTGCAAGTACACATATAAAGCCAAGCTTGAATTATTATTACCCTTTGTTTATTCCATTAAAAAAAACATTGATACTTTGGGGGAGGCTAGTGCTTTTCGGCACCCCCTCCCACTTATGAGACCTTTGTAGAGAGTTACATAGATACACCAGCCAACTAGTGTACAATGAACTTTATTACTAAACACAAAAATAATGCATACAATCTTAAATTTGAAGAACATTTGGAAATTTCTTTTCAATTTTACTTATCTGGCAGGTTTTTTGGTAAGTTTTTTTTTTTTGCGGTTTTCATGATGATTTTCTTGGGGTTTTCTTTAAAACATCTTTCAACTTCAACAAATTATCTGGTTAAATATCTGCTATGCAGCCATGATTACTATTTTATACTCATAAATGTTCTATCCATTGGGATTTATATTTTATCTAGCCTCATATGGTATTTTTTTCAGCCAAACGTCAATTAATTACAAATAAATTGGTACAAAATATGAACACCACTTAACTTTATAACAATGATTTGTGAATTTGAATTCAGGTTTTCCAGCCTAACAATTAGTTCATTAATAACTAAGCATTAAACTCTACTATCCTACTATCCTTCTCAAATAGCATTTTACTGGTTTGTTTCCAGAACAGTTTCAATATTAGCAACAGCTCAACAAAATGGATCTATACCATTGGTGGTATGTCACCTATGTATACATCTGTCTCTGTGTATGTTAGTTTAACATTTAGGCTTTAGAAGATTTCATCTATCTATTATGAAATTCAACTTTGAAATAAACAACAGAAAAAGTAAATTTTAAACAAAAATTATTGGCGAAAAAATATTTTAAGTAAGTTATTTATATTTCTCTCATTGATGTCTAGGTGATGGAGGCTGTGTACAACATTTTGAAAAATGCCACACGATATGAAATGGCCAAAACTATTTTGACTCAAGCCAAAACAGAACCGACGGAAAAATTTTATTTCGATGATTTTCTAGGTGATGCTGACTTTACTAGGGCTAAAAACCATTAGTATGATCTATTTAAGGTTTTTATGTTTTTCTCATATTTCTCTCTCTCTCTCTCTCTCTCTCTCTCTCTCTCTCTTTCTCTCTCTCTCTCTCTTTCTCTCTCTCTCTCTCTCTCTGATTGGTTATACAAATATATTGTTATATTTTGAATAGTTTGTTATAATAAATGGGTACAGAGACTATTTAATAACTTAGTTCTTTTGTTTGCACCCCCCCTCCTCATGTTTTCCTTTTTTAAGAATCGTGGTGAGGACAGAATATTTACAACTGCCATGGCCGCCAATGCTTTGATCTATACTTGGAGCATTTATGACCAAACAACAGGCAAATCTCATTGGAGGCTAGGTTAACATAACAACACATTTTTACTTAATTAACAATAGCTCATTAGTTAGATGTTATTCATTAGTTAAAATTTCAATGGGTTTTTTAAACATAACTCTCTCTCTCTCTCTCTCTCTCTCTCACAACTCTCTCAGAACTAGTTATTCTGAACTGATTTTTTTAAGGGGTTTCCTTACCAAAATGGTATTTTTTCATTAATGTTTCTTGATTACCAGAATTTGGTATTTTTGAAAGGGACACTTTTATGACCAACATTAAAAAATATACTTTACAGATTTATTGGTTAACAGGGGACTATTAATTTTTCTGTTATTTACATAGTTTCATATATTTCACAGTCAATTAAATACCCCATTATTGTCTGCTGCCTCTTTAGGAACACCTGGATCTGTTCTGAAGACTATCACAGGATGTGTCACATGGTTGACCGAACACACTCTGGAAGACAGCTATGACCCATGGAATGCTTTCTTCTCTGGCTCTGCTAAAGACATTATTGTAAGTCACGATAAACTAATTTTATAGTCCTAAATTGTTAGGAAGTCTGACTCTGCTAAAGAAATACTAATAAGTCATATAAAACTTAGCGTTGCCATTTTATGTTGACCTGAGAGTCCTGGGTTTGATCTTTGGTGAGAACCATGGAAATTTTTCCAGGTGAAATTTGTTTCAATGTCTTCCCACATGTCCACCCAGCTTCAGATGGCTACCTGAGTTAAGTTGGGGAAGTAAAGGTGGCTGGGTGTTGTGCTAACCACACAATCCCTTTATATGCAGAGGTTATAGAAACAGATGAATTCTACACTTCATCTACCCTAATGACCTGTTATGGCTTAGGGAACTTTACTATAGTATAAAATGTTAAAATATTTTTTACTTTTTATTTACTAAAATTTAATCTTTTAGTTTCTACCATTCTCCAAAATTCCTTAAAGTTTGTTAATTTTAGAGATATGAATATGGAGATAAATCCAGAAATATAGAGATGTATTTGGAATTGTATTAAATTGGTCTCATTTTTCTTATTGTTCAACAACATTTCCATTTTACAGTTATAGGTAGTTAGTTTATTATGACAGATTTGAATGCAATTTTATTTGAACAAAAATTGTTCTTGGACTGTTGCAGAGTTTTCCTTACTGGTATCCAGCCAATGTATTTGAATTTCTGAATGGAACTGTTATAGATGATTGGTCTACCATTCCGAATGCAACATTTGTGTATGGAGTTTCCGGATACATTGAACCAAAGAAATATGACGCCATGCTAGCACAGCCACACTTCGGGGTGTCAACGCCATTGATATTTCCCGGATACAATTCCAACTCGTCAATTTTCCCATTTTGGTTGTCTGCGCCTTACACGTACTCAAGCACTATACTAGCTGTATCCAGATTTAATAATATTGTTGGCTAAATAATTGTACACTTTTATCTGCCAAATCAAAAGTTGCCATTATATTTAGCTGAAAATCAAAATGTACTTATAATACATTATATTTGAAAACCAAATTATTATTTAATTATCTGCTTTTTTAATACAAAATTAAACAAAACCAGCACAATAATCAATATGGTGAAAATAATTTTATAATAATTTAATAATCTTGTGTGAAGTAATGACTGTATTAAGGTAACATAATTATTATGTATTATAATGGAAATAATTATTTTATATTATCGGTATAATTATCATTTCTTCTGTTATAATTGTTTTTTATCTACTTTCATATGAATGTGTATAAATATTTGTAACTGTTTTTATGAAAAGTTGTGTCCAGTAACTAGAACTTTTCTGATATCATACACCCGCAATATCTAATTTGGTTTTTATCACAGCGGTCTGCAACCTTTTGACATCAAGGAAACCCTAATTCAAAATTTTTAAGTCCATAACCCCTGCCCCCACCCCTTTTACATTTTTGTTTAAATATAAAACTATTAGTAATATTATGATCAGAGAATTTCCATTTTATTACTAATTAATTTGTTTATATATATATACTAGATCAAAGGCCTGGTACCTGGAGTTGTATCCCTTTGACCATCTTTACAAATTTACATAATTTGCACACTACTTGGAAATCCCAAGACTATTTTTAGCCAAGCAAGAGTTAACTCCCCTTGAGTGAGACTAAAATTTTGGAATTCCCCAGTCTATTTTTAGCCGCAGAAGTTATACACATGCTCGCTCGCCAGGCTAGACGATTATGTATTCGATAGACAGATAGATAGATATATATTAAGGTTTTTTTCAATCAAGATTGAGCTTGCTTAATTTTAACCATGCAGTAAATTTAATAAAAAGTATTATATTTAACAAAAATAATAAATTGAGAATTATACATTATAGTGTGAAATTTTCTTCTTATTTGAAATAAGTGTATGGATTTTGGGTTTCAGTGACGTCTGTGCAGAAGGAGAGATGATTGTATTTCAAGCCAGAGACCTTCATTATGTTTTGATTGCGAGAGACATGTATCGTGTTTTGATTGCAAGCGACATGTATCGTTTTTTCATTGTGGGAGACATGTGTTATGTTTTGATTGCAAGACCAGAGATCTGTATTATGTTTTATGGTGGCGGGAGACATGTATTGTCTTTTAACTGCGGGTAGCATGTATTGTGTTTTAATTGCGTGAGACATGTATTGTGTTATAATTGCGGGAGACATGTATTGTGTTTTGATTGCTGGAGACAGTGAAAGTTAGTGTTATTGAAATCATGTTTTTCTTTAGATACTTAGCCCAATAAATAAACTAAATATCAGTTGACCAACATGTTCATACATGTAACTATTTCTGAATCGATGCCCTTTTACGTTTATTGCATCGCCTGTACATTACTCTATCCATTTCATTACATTAATCTAGATTCCAGACATTGGCTTTAAAATTTAAGAACTAGAAGACTCGTTCCACCAGGAGAAATTTAGGGGACGAATGGTCTTTCGGTGACTGGTTCGATCTCCGGTGATGACCAATGGATATTCCAGTTCATAGTGAAAGTTCCCTCCATAACACTATCAGCTATCGTAGAAATGAAAGAAGGGCACCATCAAAACAGGTGAGTGATGTCCGCAAGTTAAATTTGATTGATTTTCATAATTATAACCTTTTATTTTCAATTCTGCGAATGACATAGGCAAACCGCTTTCCCTAAACCTCTTCATTGGCTAGTAACATGGATAGCCAAATAAATTTTATCCGATCCTAGGATATTTTACTTCAAGAATTAGAACTAAGGTACCAGCATATTTAGGCTATAGATCAAATGTGCCAGTACACATAGGCCACAGATCAAATATACCAGTACACATAGGCTACAGATCAGATATACCAGATCTATCCGCTGAAACTGACAGCCAACTTGCAATAGAAACACGTGCACATGTTGCTTCTCAAAGATTCTCAATTTATACTCTGGAACCTCGGGGTACAACAGTGATATTTACATAACGAAAATGATTGCTTCCCGTTTTACGAAAACAAATTATGAAAGAAAAACGAATATAATATAAAAAAAATGTTGGGTGTAGAAACTTATAAAAATGAAAACGTTCGTGCCAATGATATTTACATAACGAAAATGATTGCTACCCGTTTTACGAAAACGAAAAATGAAAGAAAAATGAATATAATATAAAAATAAAAATGATTAAAGCCAAAACTTATACAAACTAAAACTAAAATGAATTCCAAAACTAAAATATCACTGGGGTACAAACGCCTCAGGTCACAAACAATTCAGGTTAACAGCAACAACTATTTTATCTCCGGTTACAAACGAAGGCCTCGGTAGAGAGCAAGGTTTAACGTTATAGACCAGTTGTTCCCAAAGTGGTGCGTACGGACCCCATGTGTCCCGGGCATCATTCAGGGGTTCCGAGAAGAATTTATGGGAATATGTAAGAGCTTATTGGAATATGTAGGAGCTAATGGGAATATGTACGAGCTTCTGGGAATATGTAGGAGCTTATGGGAATATGTAAGATCTTATGGAAATATGAAGGAGCTAATGGGAATATGTACGAGCTTGTGGGAATATGTAGGAGCTTATGGGAATATGTAGGATCTAATGGAAATATGAAGGAGCTTATGGGAATATGTGGGAGCTTATTAGAATAAGAAGGAGCTTATGGGAATATGAAGAAGGTTATGGAAATATGTAGGAGCTTATGGAAATATGTAGGAGCTTATGGGACTATTAGGAGCTTATGGGGAATTTTGGAGATAATGGGAAAATTAGGAGCTTATGGGAATATGTAGGATCTTATGGGAATATGTAGAAGCTTATGGAAATATGTGAGAGATTATGGTAATATGTAGGAGCTTATGGGAATAAGTAGGAGCTTATGGGAATATGAAGAAGCTTATGGAAATTTGTAGGAGCTTATGGAAATATGTAGGAGCCTATGGGGATATTTGGAGCTAATATTAATATTAGGAGCTTATGGAAATGTGTAGGAGCTCATGGAAATAACTAGGAGCTTATGATAATATGTATGAGCTTAATGTAATATGTAGGAGCTTATGGGAATATTTGAAGCTTATGGGAATATTAAGAGCTTATGGGAATATGTAGGAGCTTATGGGATTATTAGGAGCTTATGGGAATATGTAGGAGCTTATGGGAATACGTAGGAGCTTATGGGAATATGTAGGAGCTTTTGGGAATATGTGGCAGTTTGTGGGAACATGTAGGAGCTTATGGGAATATGTAGGCTCTTATGAAAATATGTAGGAGCTTATGGGGATATTTGGAGCTTATGGGAATATGTAGGCGCTTATGGGAATATGAAGAAGCTTATGGAAATAAGTAGGAACTTATGGGGATATTTGGAGCTAATGATAGTATTAGTAACTTATGGAAATATGTAGGAGCTTATGGGAATAAGTAGGAGTGTATGGTATTATGTAAGAGCTTATGGTAATATGTAGGAGCTTATGGGGATATTTGGAGCTTATGGGAATATTAGGAGCTTATGGGAATATGTAGGGGCTAATGGGAATATTAGGAGCTTATGGGAATCTGTATGAGCTTATGGGAATATGTGGGATCTTATGGGAAAATGTAGGAGCTAATGGGAATATTAGGAGCTTATGAGAATATGTATGAGCTTATGAGAATATGTAGGAGCTTAGTGGAATATATAGGAGCTTATTGGAATATGTAGAAGTTTGTGGGAATATGAAGGAGCTTATGGCAATATGTAGGATCTTATGGAAATATGAAGGAGCTTATGGGAATATGTGGGAGCTTAGTGGAATATATAGGAGCTATTGGAATATGTAGAAGTTTGTGGGAATATGAAGGAGCTTATGGCAATATGTAGGATCTTATGGTAATATGAAGGAGCTTATGGGAATATGTGGGAGCTTATGGGAATATTAGGAGCTTATGGGAATCTGTATGAGCTTATTGGAATATGTGGGATCTTATGGGAAAATGTAGGAGCTTATTTGAATATGTAGGAGATTATTTCTATACTTATAAGACGCATTTGTTGTCCGTCTGTCTGTCTGTTTCCTTATAACTCAAGATCCAGACAACCAAAAAAACGTGAAATTTGTTACACATACACATAATTATATGGGGAAGGTTATAGGACAAGTTTTGTTTTATCTGGATGGGTAGTTTTATTGTAATTATTTTTTTTTATTTTAGTATTTTACTATATTAAAGTAATCTCGACGGCGCCATAAATAAAATTCCTCTGTGACGTCATTTCCCGATGATCGAATAGAACTTGTGCGCTAGTGCTGTATTGTGTCTTTGTGCTGCAAAGAATTGTTGATGTTTTTTCATGCTTCCCTATTTGTACAGCTTGAGGAAGTTAAAGGAATGAAGCAGGATTTTAGAAGAAGTGTGAAGCCATAATAATAAGTATATATATATATATATATATATATATATATATATATATATTAGGGCTGTACCGGATTCAATTTTTTAGATCCTGCAGGATCGCAATCGGAATCGGATTTAATATTTGAATCCTGCCGGAATCGGAACAGGAACCGGATTTTACCGAATTAAATAGTAACTTTTCCTAACGAAGCAGTAATTTCTCGCCTAACATAAAAAAGATATAAGAATGAAAAATAGAATGAAAATTTAGTTTTTAAGTTCTAGATAGCAAAAAAACAGTATTAACCATTTAGATCTTGATGACTGTGACTAAAACCCCTTCCCCAATCTTGAGTTAAGAAAGATAACTCTGTCAAAATAACAGGTTCTTCGTTTTAAAAATTTATTTTAATAAAGCTGTACCTAATTTAACCTGATTTCTATTACAATCAAACAAAGAAATGGGTAACATATCTAAGAAAGTGTAATAAACATGTTTATTAATAAATGAATTCCAATATATATATATATATATATATATATATATATATATATATATACTGTGGCACCACCTGATAGCTTATTTTTCTTTAGTTTCCATAGTGACGTCACCGAACCGTGTTATTTCATTCATACTTTCATTTAAACCATTATCTGATTATTTTCCCATAAAAACGCAAATTAAAATGCATTTCACATTTCAGGAATTTTATCCGAATCGTGACAAAAAACACTAAATTAAAAAATGTGCAGAAAAATAAATTATTGAACTTCTTTAAAACTGTAAACACTCAAAAATAGATCGATGTCTGCTCTTTAAAAAAAGTTAAACTTTGATAGCTAAATATAGTTTATAGAAAACACGGAATCAAAAGTAGCGGAAGATAAGGTGTCGTATCACTAGACCAGGGTCGGCAACCTTTTGAGACGGAAGAGCCTAAAGTTATAATTTACAATTTTCTCAATTTTTAAAGAGCCACTAAATTTGTTGTTTCAATATTACGGTATTTGATCAGGCCGCAATTTGACATCGAAAGAGCCACAACTTGACATCGAAAGAGCCGCATGCGGTTCCCGAGCCGCAGGTTGCCGACTATGTACTAGACTAAATACGATTCAAATCTTCCTTTTTAATATATTTGTTTTTACATATAGAACTAAAAGCGATCGACGTTATTGTAGTTTTAAAATCAAAGGAAGTTATTGTTTCAATTTAATTGTATAGCGCTAAATATTTCAAAATTATGTTGCGCTAAAAAAATGTCCTACAAATTTCAAACAACAAAGAAATCCGGCTTAAATCCGGCACATTTTAACCGGAACCGGAATCGGAACCGGATTTGTTAAAACTGCCGGAATCCGGCTTAAAAGGAACCGGAATCGGATTCCGGTACAGCCCTAATATATATATATATATATATATATATATATAGAGAGAGAGAGAGAGAGAGAAGAGAGAGAGAGAGAGCAGAGAGAGGGAGGGAGGGAGGGAGAGATAAAGAGAGAGGGGGCAGGGGGAGAGAGAGGAAAGAAGGGTAGGAGGGAGGGAGGGAAGGAGGGAGGGGAGAGAGGGAGGGAGGGGGATGGACAGGGGGAGAGAAGGAGGGGGAGAGAGGGAGATGGGAGAGGGAGGGAGAGAGAAAGGGAGATGGGAGAGGGAGGGAGAGAGGGAGAGAGAAAGGGAGGGGAAGGAAAGAAAAAAAGGAAGAGAGGGAGAGAGGGGGTAGGGAGGGAGAGAGGGGAGGGAGGGAGGGAGAGAGAGAGGGTGGGGGAGAGGGAGAGAGAGAGGGTGGGAGAGAGGGAGGGATAGAGATAATAAGTGAGGGGGGCAGGGAAGGAGAGAGGGAATGAGGGAGGTAGGAAGAGGGAGAGAGGTAGAAAGGGGAGGGAGGGAGAAAGAAGGGAGGGAGAGAGGGGTTAGGGAGGGAGTGAGGGGAGGGAAGGAGAGAGGGAAAGAGAGGATGGGAGAAATGGGAGGAAGAGATAAAGAGAGAGAGGGGGCAGGGAGGGAGAGAGGGAATGAGGAAGGGGGAGAGAGGGAGGGAGGGGGGATGGACAGGGGGGAGAGAAGTAGTGGGAGAGGGGAGTTGGCAGAGGGAGGGTGGGAGGGAGAGAAATGGGAGAGGGGGGAGAGGGAGGGAGAAGGAGGGAGGGAGAAAGGGAGGGAGGGAAAGGGAGGGAAAAGGAGGGAGAGGGAGGGAGAGAGAGAGAGGAAGGGAGAGAGGGTGTAGGGAGAAAAGAGAAGGTAAACAGAAAATCTTATTTTCAACCCGGACAAAGCCGGGTACTTGCAACTAGTGTTAATATGTGGGAGCTTGTGAAAATATGTAGAAGCTTATGGGAATATATAGGATCGTATGGAAATAAGTAGGAGATTTTGGGAATAAGTAGGAGATTTTGGGAATAAGTAGGAGATTATGGTAATATGTAGGAAATTATGGTAATAGGCAGGAGCTAATGGGGATATTTGGAGCTAATGTTAATATAAGAAGCTTATGGGAATAAGTAGGAGCTTATGGTAATATGTAGGAGCTTATGGAGAATTTAGGAGCTTATAAGAATATTAGAAGCTTATGGTAAATTGTGGGGGCTTATGGTAATATGTGGGAGCTAATGCGAATATTAGGAGCTTATGAGAATACGTATGAGCTTATGAGAATATGTAGGAGCTTAATGGAATATGTAGAAGCTTGTGGGAATATGAAGGAGCTTATGGCAATATGTAGAAGCTTATGGGAATTAGTAGGATCTTATGGGATTATTCGGAGCTTATGGGAATATGTAGGAGCTTATGGGAATTTGTAGGAGCTTATGGGAATAAGTAGGAGCTTACGAGAATATGTAGGAGCTTTTGGAAATATGTAGGAGCTTATGGGAATATTAGGAGCTTATGGGAATATTTAGGAGTTTATGGGATTATTAGGAGCTTATGGGAAATTTGGGAGATAAAGGGAAAATTAGGAGCTTATGGGAATATGTAGGAGCTTATAGGAATATGTAGAAGCTTATGGAAATATGTGAGAGATTATGGTAATATGTAGGAGCTTATGGGAATATAAAGAAGCATATGGAAATATGTAGGAGCGTATGGAAATATGTAGAAGCCTATGGGTATATTTGGAGCTAATATTAATATTAGGAGCTTATGGAAATATGTAGGAGCGCATGGGAATAACTAGGAGCTTATGGTAATATGTAGGAGCTTATGGTAATATAAATAAGCTTATAAGGATATTTGGAGCTTATGGGAATAGTTAGGAGCATATGGGAATATTAGGAGCTTATGGGAATATTTAGGAGCTTATAAGAATATGTAGGAGCTTAGTGGAATTCGTCGGACTTTATTGGACTATGTGGTAGCTTAAGGTAATATTAGGAGATTATGGTAATATTATGAGCTAATGGGAATATGTAGGAGCTTATGGGAATATCAAGAAACTGATGGAAATATGTAGAAGCTTATAGAAATATTTTGAGCTAATGTTAATATTAGGAGTTTATGGAAATAAGTAGGAGCATATGGTAATATGTAGGAGCTTATGGGGAATTTAGGAGCTTATAAGAATATTAGAAGCTTATGGGAAATTGTAGGGGCTTATGGTAATATGTGGGACCTAACGGGAATATTAGGAGCTTATGAGAAAATGTATGAGCTTATGAGATTATGTAGGAGCTTAGTGGAATATGTAGGAGCTTATTGGAATATGTAGGAGCTTGTGGGAATATGTAGGAGCTTATGGCAATATGTAGGATCTTATGGAAATATGAAGGAGCTTATGGGAATATGTGGGAGCTTATGAGAATATGTGGGAGCTTATGAGAATATGTAAGAGCTTTTTGGAATATGTAGGAGCTTATGGGATAATGTGGGAGCTTGTGAGAATATGTAGGAGCTTATGGGAATTAGTAGGATCTTATGGGATTATTAGGAGCTTGTGGGGAATTTTGGAAATAATGGGAATAACTAGGGACTTATGGTAATATGTAGGAGATTACGGCAATATGTCGGAGCTGATGGGAATATTTGGATCTTATGGGAATATTAAGAGCTTATGTGAATATGTAGGAGCTTATTGGAATATGTTGGTGCTTATGGGAATAAGTAGGAGCTTATGGGAATATGTAGGAGCTTATGGACATATGTAAGAGCTTATGGGAATATTAGGAGCTTATGGGAATATGTAGGAGCTTATGGAATTATTAGGAGCTTATGGGGAATTTCGGAGATAATGGGAATAACTAGGAGCTTATGGTAATATGTAGGAGCTTATGGTAATATGTAGGAGCTTATGGTAATATGTAGGAGCTTATGGGGAATTTATGAGTTTATAAGAATATTAGAAGCTTATGGGAAATCGTAGGGGCTTATGGTAATATGTGGGAGCTAATGGGAATATTAGGAGCTTATGAGAATATGTATGAGCTTATGAGAATATGTAGGAGCTTAGTGGAATATGTAGGAGATTATTGGAATATGTATGAGCTTGTGCTAATAAGTAGGAGCTTATGGCAATATGTAGGATCATATGGAAATATGAAGGAGCTTATTGGAATATGTGGGAGCATATGGAATATGTGGGAGATTTAGGGAATAAGTTAGAGCTTATTGGAATATGTAGGAATTTATGGGATAATGTCGGAGCTTGCGAGAATATGTAGGAGCTTTTGGGAATTAGTAGGATCTTATCGGATTATTTGGAGCTTATGGGAATATGTAGGAGCTTATTGGAATATGTCGGAGCTTATGGGAATAAGTAGGAGCTTATGGGAATATGTAGGAGCTTATGGAAATATGTAGAAGCTTTTGGGAATATTAGAAGCTTATGTGAAGATGTAGGAGCTTATGGGATTATTAGGAGCTTGTGGGGAATTTTGGAGATAATGGGAATAACTAGGAGCTTATGGTAATATGTAGGAGCTTATAATAATATGTAGAAGCTTATGGGAATATTTGGAGCTTATGGGAATATTAAGAGCTTATGGGAATATGTAGGAGCTATTGGGATTATTTAGAGCTTATGGGAATATGTGGCAAATTGTGGGAATATGTAGGAGCTTATGGGAGTATGTAGGCTCTTATGAAAATATTTAGGAGCTTATGGGAATATGTGGGAGCTTATGGGAATTTGTAGGGGCTTATGGCAATATGAAGAAGATTATTGGAATATTTAGGAGCTTATGGGATTTGTGGGAGCTTATGGAAATATGAAGGAGATTATGGGAATATGTAAGAGCTTTTTGGAATATGTAGGAGCTTATGGGAATACGTAGGAGCTTATGGGAATATGTAGGAGCTTATGGGAATATGTGGGAGCTTGTGAGAATATGTAGGAGCTTTTGGGAATTAGTAGGATCTTATGTGATTATTAGGAGCTTGTGGGGAATTTTGGAGATAATGGGAATAACTAGGAACTTATGGTAATATGTAGGAGATTACGGTAATATGTATGAGCTGATGGGAATATTTGGAGCTTATGGGAATATTAAGAGCTTATGTGAATATGTAGGAGCTTATTGGAATATGTTGGTGCTTATGGGAATAAGTAGGAGCTTATGGGAATATGTAGGAGCTTATGGACATATGTAAGAGCTTATGGGAATATTAGGAGCTTATGGGAATATGTAGGAGCTTATGGAATTATTAGGAGCTTATGGGGAATTTTGGAGATAATGGTAATAACTCGGAGCTTATGGTAATAAGTAGGAGCTTATGGTAATATGTAGAAGCTTATGGGAATATTAAGAGCTTATGTGAATATGTAGGAGCTTATTGGAATATGTTGGTGCTTATGGGAATAAGTAGGAGCTTATGGGAATATGTAGGAGCTTATGGACATATGTAAGAGCTTATGGGAATATTAGGAGCTTATGGGAATATGTAGAACCTTATGGAATTATTAGGAGCTTATGGGGAATTTTGGAGATAATGGGAATAACTAGGAGCTTATGGTAATATGTAGGAGCTTATGGTAATATGTAGGAGCTTATAGTAATATGGAAAAGGTTATGGTAATATGGAGGAACTTATGGGGAATTTATGAGTTTATAAGAATATTAGAAGCTTATGGGAAATTGTAGGGGCTTATGGTAATATGTGGGAGCTAATGGGAATATTAGGAACTTATGAGAATATATATGAGCTTATGAGAATATGTAGGAGCTTAGTGGAATATGTAGGAGATTATTGGAATATGTATGAGCTTGTGGTAATAAGTAGGAGCTGATGGCAATATGTAGGATCATATGGAAATATGAAGGAGCTTATGGGAATATGTGGGAGCATATGGAATATGTGGGAGATTTTGGGAATAAGTTAGAGCTTATTGGAATATGTAGGAGTTTATGGGATAATGTGGGAGCTTGTTAGAATATGTAGGAGCTTATGGGATTATGTGGGAGCTTATGGAAATATGAAGGAGATTATGGGAATATGTAAGAGCTTATTGGAATATGTAGGAGCTTATGGGAATACGTAGGAGCTTATGGGAATATGTAGGAGCTTATGGGAATATGTGGGAGCTTGTGAGAATATGTAGGAGCTTTTGGGAATTAGTAGGATCTTATGTGATTATTAGGAGCTTGTGGGGAATTTTGGAGATAATGGGAATAACTAGGAACTTATGGTAATATGTAGGAGATTACGGTAATATGTATGAGCTGATGGGAATATTTGGAGCTTATGGGAATATTAAGAGCTTATTGGAATATGTAGGAGCTTATGGGAATACGTAAGAGCTTATGGGAATATGTAGGAGCTTATGGGAATATGTAGGCTCTTATGAAAATATTTAGGAGCTTATGGGAATATGTGGAAGCTTATGTGAATATGTAGGGGCTTATGGGAATATGAAGAAACTTATGGAAATATGTAGTAGCTTATGGAAATATGTATGAGCTAATGGGGATATTAGTAGCTTATGTAAATATGTATGAGCTTATTGGATTATGTAAGAGCTTATGGTAATATGTAGAGATTTATGGGGATATTTGGAGCTTATAGGAATAGTATAACGTTGTGGGAATATGTAGGAGTGTATGGAAATATTAGGAGCTTATGGAAGTATGTAGGTGCTTATGGGAAAATGTAGGAGCTTAGTGAATATGTAGGGTTTTATAGCAAAATTTGGGAATATGTAAGAGCTTATGGGGATATTTGGCGCATATGGGAATATTAGGAGCTTATGGGAATATGTAGGAGCTTATAGGAATATAAGGAACTTATGGGAATATGTAGGAGCTTATGGGATATATGTAGGAGTTTATGGGATATATGGAAATTTTTTAGGAGCTTAATGGAATAAGTAGAAGCTTATGTTAATATGTAGGAGCGTATGGTAATATGTATGAGCTTATGGGGATATAAAAAGCGTATGTTAGAGCTTATGGGAATTACTAGAGGCTTATAGTAATATGTAGGAGCTTATGGTTATATGTAGGAGCGTATGGTAATATGTACGAGCTTATGGGGATATAAAAAGCTTATGTTGGAGCTTATGGGAAGAACTAGAGGTTTATAGTAATATGTAGGAGCTTATGGTAATATGTAGGAGCTTTTGGAAATTACTGAGAGCTTATGGGAATATGTAAGAGCTTATGATAAAATGTAGCAGCTTATGGTAATATGTAGTAGCTTATGGGAATATGTAGGAACCTATAGGACTATGTAGGAGCTTATGGTAATATGTTCGAGGCTTAAGGGGATATATGGAGCTTATTGGAATGGAAATATGTAGGAGATTATGAATATGTAGGAGCTTATGGGAATAAGTAGGAGCTTATGGTAATATGTCGGAGCTTATTGTAATATGCAGGAGCTTATGGAGATATTTGGAGATTATGGGAATATGTAGGAGCTGATGGGAATATTAGAAAATTATGGGATTATGTAGGAGCTTATTGGAATATGTGGGAGCTTATGTGAATATTAGAAGCTTATGGGAATAAGTAGGAGCTTATGGTAATATGTAGGAGCTTATGGGAATTAGTAGGATCTTATCGGATTATTTGGAGCTTATGGGAATATGTAGGAGCTTATTGGAATATGTTGGAGCTTATGGGAATAAGTAGGAGCTGATGGGAATATGAAGGAGCTTATGGAATTATGTAGAAACTTATGGGAATATTAGGATCTTATGTGAATATGTAGGAGCTTATGGGATTATTGAGAGCTTATGGGAATATGTGGCAGCTTGTGGGAATATGTAGGAGCTTATGGGAATATGAAGGCTCTTATGAAAATATTTAGGAGCTTATGGGAATATGTGGGAGCTTATGGGAATTTGTAGGGGCTTATGGCAATATGAAGAAGATTATTGGAATATTTAGGAGCTTATGGGAATATCTGGGAGCTTATGGAAATATGAAGGAGATTTTGGGAATATGTAAGAGCTTATTGGAATATGTAGGAGCTTATGGGAATACGTAGGAGCTTATGGGAATATGTAGGAGCTTATGGGAATATTTGGCAGCTTGTGGGAATATGTAGGAGCTTATGGAAATATGTAGGCTCTTATGAAAATATTTAGGAGCTTATGGGAATATGTGGAAGCTTATGTGAATATGTAGGGGCTTATGGGAATATGAAGAAACTTATGGAAATACGTAGTAGCTTAAGGAAATATGTAGGAGCTAATGGGGATATTAGTAGCTTATGTAAATAAGTATGAGCTAATTGGAATATGTAGGAACCTATGGAAATATGTAAGAGCTTATGGTAATATGTAGAGACTTATGGGGATATTTGGAGCTTATAGGAAAAGTATAACCTTGTGAGAATATGTAGGAGTGTATGGAAATATTAGGAGCTTATGGAAGTATGTAGGTGCTTATGGGAAAATGTAGGAGCTTAGGGAATATGTAGGATTTTATAGCAAAATTTGGGAGCTTATGGTAATATGTCAGATATTATGGTAATATGTGGAGGTTAATGGGGATATTTTAACCTGATGGAAATATTAGGAGCTTATGAGAATATGTAGAAGCTTATGTGAATATGTAGGAGCTTATGGAAATAAGTAGGAGCTTATGGGAATATGTATGAGCTTATGGGAATATATGTGGAAACGTATGGGGTTATGTATGAGCTGATGGGAATATTAGGAACTTATGGAAATATGTAGCAGCTTATGGGAATATTTGTAGCTTATGGGGATATTTGGAGCTTATGGGAATATTTGGAGCTTATTTGAATATGTAGGAACTTTTGGGAATATGTAAGAGCTTATACGGATATTTGGCGCATATGGGAATATTTAGGAGCTTATGGGAATATGTAGGAGTTAATGGGGATATTTTTAGCTAATGTTAATATTAGAAGCTTTTGGGAATAAGTAGGAAATTATAGTAATATGTAGGAGCTTATCGGGAATTAAGGAGCTTATAAGAATAGGAGCTTTTGGGAATTAGTAGAATCTTATGGTAATATTAGGAGCCCATGGGAATATGTAGGAGCTTATTGGAATATTAAGGAGCGTATGGGAATAAGTAGGAGCTTATGGGAATATGTAGGAGCATATGGGAATATGTTGCAGCTTGTGGGAATATGTAGGAGCTTATGAAAATATGTATGAGCTTATTGGAATATGTAGGAACCTATGGAAATATGTAAGAGCTTATGGTAATGTGTAGAGACTTATGGGGATATTTGGAGCTTATAGGAATAGTAGAACCTTGTGGGAATATGTAGGAGTGTATGGAAATATTAGGAGCTTATGGAAATATGTAGGTGCTTATGGGAAAATGTAAGAGCTTAGGGAATATGTAGGGTTTTATAGCAAAATTTGGGAGCTTATGGTAATATGTCAGATATTATGGTAATATGTGGAGGTTAATGGGGATATTTTAAGCTGATGGGAATATTAGGAGCTTATGAGAATATGTAGAAGCTTATGTGAATATCTAGGAACTTATGGAAATAAGTAGGAGCTTATGGGAATATGTAGGAGCTTATGGGAATATATGTGGAAACGTATGGGGTTATGTATGAGCTGATGGGAATATTAGGAACTTATGGAAATATGTAGCAGCTTATGGGAATATTTGTAGCTTATGGGGATATTTAGAGCTTATGGGAATGTTAGGAGCTTATTGGAATATGTAGGAACTTTTGGGAATATGTAGGAGCTTATGGGGATATTTGGCGCATATGGGAATATTAGGAGCTTATGGGAATATGTAGGAGCTTATAGGATTATAAGGAACTTATGGGAATATGTAGGAGCTTATGGGATATATGTAGGAGTTTATGGGGATATATGGAAATTTTTTAGGAGCTTAATGGAATAAGTAGAAGCTTATGTTAATATGTAGGAGCGTATGGTAATATGTATGAGCTTATGGGGATATAAAAAGCGTATGTTAGAGCTTATGGGAATTACTAGAGGCTTATAGTAATATGTAGGAGCTTATGGTAATATGTAGGAGCGTATGGTAATATGTACGAGCTTATGGGAATCTAAATAGCTTATGTTGGAGCTTATGGGAAGAACTAGAGGTTTATAGTAATATGTAGGAGCTTATGGTAATATGTAGGAGCTTTTGGAAATTACTGAGATCTTATGGTAATATGTTCGAGGCTTATGGGGATATATGGAGCTTATTGGAAGGGAAATATGTAGGAGATTATGAATATGTAGGAGCTTATGGGAATAAATAGGAGCTTATGGTAATATGTCGGAGCTTATTGTAATATGCATGAGCTTATGGAGATATTTGGAGCTTATGGAAATATGTGGGAGCTTATGTGAATATTAGAAGCTTATGGGAATAAGTAGGAGCTTATGGTAATATGTAGGAGCTTATGGGAATTAGTAGGATCTTATCGGATTATTTGGAGCTTATGGGAATATGTAGGAGCTTATTGGAATATGTTGGAGCTTATGGGAATAAGTAGGAGCTTATGGGAATATGAAGGAGCTTATGGAAATATGTAGAAACTTATGGGAATATTAGGAGCTTATGGGAATATGTGGGAGCTTATGGGAATTTGTAGGGGCTTATGGCAATATGAAGAAGATTATTGGAATATTTAGGAGCTTATGGGAATGTCTGGGAGCTTATGGAAATATGAAGGAGATTTAGGGAATATGTAAGAGCTTATTGGAATATGTAGGAGCTTATGGGAATACGTAGGAGCTTATGGGAATATGTAGGAGCTTATGGGAATATGTGGCAGCTTGTGGGAATATGTAGTAGCTTATGGGAATATGTAGGCTCTTATGAAAATATTTAGGAGCTTATGGGAATATGTGGGAGCTTATGTGAATATGTAGGGCTTATGAGAATATGTAGGAGCTAATGGGGATATTTTGAGCTAATGTTAATATTAGAAGCTTTTGGAAATAAGTTGGAAATTATAGTAATATGTAGGAGCTTATGGGGAATTAAGGAGCTTATAAGAATATTAGAAGCTTAAGGGAAATTGTAGGGGCTTATGGTAATATGTGGGAGCTTATGGGAATATGAGAGAGCTTGTGAGATTATGTAGGAGCTTTTGGGATTTAGTAGAATCTTATGGAGATATTAGGAGCTCATGGGAATATGTAGGAGCTTATTGGAATATTTAGGAGCTTATGGGAATAAGTAGGAGCTTATGGGAATATATAGGAGCATATGGGAATATGTTGCAGCTTGTGGGAATATGTAGGAGCTTATGAAAATATGTATGAGCTTATTGGAATATGTAGGAACCTATGGAAATATGTAAGAGCTTATGGTAATATATAGAGACTTATGGGGATATTTGGAGCTTATAGGAATAGTAGAACCTTGTGGGAATATGTAGGAGTGTATGGAAATATTAGGAGCTCATGGAAATATGTAGGTGCTTATGGGAAAATGTAAGAGCTTAGGGAATATGTAGGGTTTTATAGCAAAATTTGGGAGCTTATGGTAATCTGTCAGATATTATGGTAATATGTGGAGGTTAATGGGGATATTTTAAGCTGATGGGAATATTAGGAGCTTATGAGAATATGTAGAAGCTTATGTGAATATGTAGGAGCTTATGGAAATATATGTGGAAACGTATGGGGTTATGTATGAGATGATGGGAATATTAGGAACTTATGGAAATATGTAGCAGCTTATGGGAATATTTGTAGCTTATGGGGATATTTGGAGCTTATGGGAATGTTAGGAGCTTATTGGAATATGTAGGAACTTTTTGGAATATGTAGGAGCTTATGGGGATATTTGGCGCATATGGGAATATTAGGAGCTTATGGGAATATGTAGGAGCTTATATGATTATAAGGAACTTTTGGGAATATGTAGGAGCTTATGGGATATATGTAGGAGTTTATGGGGATATATGGAAATTTTTTAGGAGCTTAATGGAATAAGTAGAAGCTTATGTTAATATGTAGGAGCGTATGGTAATATGTATGAGCTTATGGGGATATAAAAAGCGTATGTTAGAGCTTATGGGAAGAACTAGAGGTTTATAGTAATATGTAGGAGCTTATGGTAATATGTAGGAGCGTATGGTAATATGTACGAGCTTATGGGAATCTAAATAGCTTATGTTGGAGCTTATGGGAAGAACTAGAGGTTTATAGTAATATGTAGGAGCTTATGGTAATATGTAGGAGCTTTTGGAAATTACTGAGAGCTTATGGTAATATGTTCGAGGCTTATGGGGATATATGGAGCTTATTGGAAGGGAAATATGTAGGAGATTAAGAAAATGTAGGAGCTTATGGGAATAAATAGGAGCTTATGGTAATATGTCGGAGCTTATTGTAATATGCATGAGCTTATGGAGATATTTGGAGCTTATGGGAATATGTGGGAGCTTATGTGAATATTAGAAGCTTATGGGAATAAGTAGGAGCTTATGGTAATATGTAGGAGCTAATGGGAATTAGTAGGATCTTATCGGATTATTTGGAGCTTATGGAAATATGTAGGAGCTTATTGGAATATGTTGGAGCTTATGGGAATAAGTAGGAGCTTATGGGAATATGAAGGAGCTTATGGAAATATGTAGAAACTTATGGGAATATTAGGAGCTTATGTGAATATGTAGGAGCTTATGGGATTATTGAGCTTATGGGAATATGTGGCAGCTTGTGGGAATATGTAGGAGATTATGGGAATATGAAGGCTCTTATGAAAATATTTAGGAGCTTATGGGAATATGTGGGAGCTTATGGGAATTTGTAGGGGCTTATGGCAATATGAAGAAGATTATTGGAATATTTAGGAGCTTATGGGAATGTCTGGGAGCCTATGGAAATATGAAGGAGATTTTGGGAATATGTAAGAGCTTATTGGAATATGTAGGAGCTTATGGGAATACGTAGGAGCTTATGGGAATATGTAGGAGCTTATGGGAATATGTGGCAGCTTGTGGGAATATGTAGTAGCTTATTGGAATATGTAGGCTCTTATGAAAATATTTAGGAGCTTATGGGAATATGGGGGAGCTTATGTGAATATGTAGGGCTTATGAGAATATGTAGGAGCTAATGGGGATATTTTGAGCTAATGTTAATATTAGAAGCTTTTGGAAATAAGTTGGAAATTATAGTAATATGTAGGAGCTTATGGGGAATTAAGGAGCTTATAAGAATATTAGAAGCTTAAGGGAAATTGTAGGGGCTTATGGTAATATGTGGGAGCTTATGGGAATATGAGAGATCTTGTGAGATTATGTAGGAGCTTTTGGGAATTAGTAGAATCTTATGGAGATATTAGGAGCTCATGGGAATATGTAGGAGCTTATTGGAATATTTAGGAGCTTATGGGAATAAGTAGGAGCTTATGGGAATATATAGGAGCATATGGGAATATGTTGCAGCTTGTGGGAATATGTAGGAGCTTATGAAAATATGTATGAGCTTATTGGAATATGTAGGAACCTATGGAAATATGTAAGAGCTTATGGTAATATATAGAGACTTATGGGGATATTTGGAGCTTATAGGAATAGTAGAACCTTGTGGAAATATGTAGGAGTGTATGGAAATATTAGGAGCTTATGGAAATATGTAGGTGCTTATGGGAAAATGTAAGAGCTTAGGGAATATGTAGGGTTTTATAGCAAAATTTGGGAGCTTATGGTAATTTGTCAGATATTATGGTAATATGTGGAGGTTAATGGGGATATTTTAAGCTGATGGGAATATTAGGAGCTTATGAGAATATGTAGAAGCTTATGTGAATATGTAGGAGCTTATGGAAATAAGTAGGAGCTTATGGGAATATGTAGGAGCTTATGGGAATATATGTGGAAACGTATGGGGTTATGTATGAGCTGATGGGAATATTAGGAACTTATGGAAATATGTAGCAGCTTATGGGAATATTTGTAGCTTATGGGGATATTTGGAGCTTATGGGAATGTTAGGAGCTTATTGGAATATGTAGGAACTTTTGGGAATATGTAGGAGCTTATGGGGATATTTGGCGCATATGGGAATATTAGGAGCTTATGGGAATATGTAGGAGCTTATAGGAATATAAGGAACTTATGGGAATATGTAGGAGCTTATGGTATATATGTAGGAGTTTATGGGGATATATGGAAATTTTTTAGGAGCTTAAGTAGAAGCTTATGTTATTATGTAGGAGCGTATGGTAATATGTATGAGCTTATGGGGATATAAAAAGCGTATGTTAGAGCTTATGGGAATTACTAGAGGCTTATAGTAATATGTAGGAGCTTATGGTAATATGTAGGAGCGTATGGTAATATGTACGAGCTTATGGGAATCTAAATAACTTATGTTGGAGCTTATGGGAAGAACTAGAGGTTTATAGTAATATGGTAATATGTAGGAGCTTTTGGAAATTACTGAGAGCTTATGGTAATATGTTCGAGGCTTATGGGGATATATGGAGCTTATTGGAAGGGAAATATGTAGGAGATTATGAATATGTAGGAGCTTATGGGAATAAGTAGGAGCTTATGGTAATATGTCGGAGCTTATTGTAATATGCATGAGCTTATGGAGATATTTGGAGCTTATGGGAATATGTTGGAGCTGATGGGAATATTAGAAAATTATGGGATTATGTAGGAGCTTATTGGAATATGTGGGAGCTTATGTGAATATTAGAAGCTTATGGGAATAAGTAGGAGCTTATGGTAATATGTAGGAGCTTATGGTAATATATAGGAGCTCTTTGGGAAATTAGGAGCTTATGGGATTATTATGGGCTTATGGAAATATTAGGAGCTTTTAGGAATATTAGGAACTTTTGGGAATATGTAGTAGCTTATGGTAATATTTAGGAGTTTATGGGGATATGTGGAGCTTATGGGAATATTCGGAGCAAATGTTAATAGTAGGAGCTTATGGAAATATGTAAAAGCTTAAGTGAATAAGTGGAAGCTGATGGTAATATGTACGAGCTTATGGTAATATGTACGAGCTTATGGGGATATTAGGAGCTTATGGGATCGTAAGAAGCCTATGGAAATAAGTAGAGAATTACGGTAATATGTAGGAGCTTATGGGAATAAGTAGGAGCTTATGGTAATATGTAAGAGCTTATGGAAATATGTACGAGCTTATGGGGATTTTTGGAGCTAACGAGATGATTTGGAGCTTATAGGAATATGTATGAGCTTATGGGAATATTAGGAGCTTATGGAATATGTGAGGGCTTATGGAAATATGTAGGAGCTTATGGGAATATGTAGGCTCTAATGGAAATATGTATTAGCTTAAGGAAATCTATGCAAGTTTATGGGAATATGTAGGAGTTTATGGTAAAATGTAGGAGGTTATGGGAATAAGTAGGAGCTTATGAGCATATGAAGAATCTTATGGAAATATGTAGGAGCTTGTGGAAGTAAGTAAGAGCTTATGGGGATATATGGAGCTATTTTTAATATTAGGAGCTTATGGAAATATGTAGGAGCTTATGGATTGAAATAAGTAGGAGCTTATGGTAATATGTAGGAGCTTATGGTAATATGCAGGAGCTTTTAGAGATATTTGGAGCTTATGGTAATATGTAGGAGCTTATGGGAATAAGTAGGAGTGTATGGGAATATGTAGGAGCTTATAGCCATATGTGGGAGCTTGTGGAAATATTTAGGAGCTTACTGGAATATGATGGCTCGTATGGAAATATGTAAGAGGTTATAGGAATATGTGGGAGCTTATGGGAATATGTTGGATATTAAGGGAATATGTAGGAGCTTATGGGAATAAGTAGGAGCTTATGGTAATATGTAGGAGCTTATGGTAATATGCAGGAGCTTATGGAGATATTTGGAACTTATGGGAATATGTAGGAGCTTAATGGGAAAAAGTTGAAGCGTATGGGAATATGTAGGAGCTTATTGGAATATGTGGGAGCTTATGGAAATATCAGGAGCTTATAAAAATAAGTAGGAGCCTATGGTAATATGAAGGAGCTTATGGGGATATTTGGAGCTTATGGGAATATTAGGAGCTGATTGGAATATGTAGGAGCTTTTGGGATAATTAGGAGCTTATGGGAATATGTAGGATCTTATAGGAATATGTGGGAGCTTGTGGGCATATGTAGGATATTTGGGAATATGTAGGAGCTTATGGGAATAAGTAGGAGCTTTTGGTAATATATAGGAGCTTAAGGTAATTTGCAGGATCTTATGGGGATATTTGTAGCTTATGTAACTATTTGGAGCTTATGGGAACATGTAGGAGCTTATGGGAATAAGAAGAAGCTTATAGGAATATGTGGGAGCTTGTGGAAATATGTAGGAGCTTATGGGATTATGTGGGAGCTTATGGGAATATGTAGGATCTTATAGGAATATGTAGGAGCTTATGGGAATATGTGAGAGCTTAAGGTAATGTGTAGGACCTAATGGGAATAGGTATGATCTTATGGGAATATGAAGAAGCTTATGGAAATATGTATGAGCTTATGGAAATAAGTTGGAGTTTATGGGGATATTTGGAGCTAATAATAATATTAGGAGCTAATGGAAATATTAGGAGCTTATAAAAATAAGTAGGAGCCTATTGTAATATGCAGGAGCTTATGGGGATATTTGGAGCTTATGGGAATATTAGAAGCTGATTTAATAAATAGGTGCTTTTGGGATAATTAGGGGCTTCTGTGAATATGTAGGAGCTTATGGGAATATGTAGGTGATTATGGAAATAAGTAGGAGCTTATGGGAATATGTAGGAGCTTTTGGGAATATATGGGAGCTTATGGGAATATTTAGGATATTATGGGAATATGTAGGAGCTTATGGAAATATGTGTGAGCTTATGGTAATATGTAGGAGCTTATGGTAATATGTAGGAGCTTTTGAGATAATTAGGGGCTTCTGTGAATATGTAGGAGCTTATGGGAATATGTAGGTGATTATGGAAATAAGTAGGAGCTTATGGGAATATGTAGGAGCTTTTGGGAATATGTGGGAGCTTTTGGGAATATTTAGGATCTTATGGGAATATGTAGGAGCTTATGGTAATATGTAGGAGCTTATGGGGATAATTGGAGGTTATAGGAATATTAGGAGCTCATGGTAATATGTAGGATCTTATGGGGATATTTGGAGCTTTTGGGAATATTAGGCGCTAATGGGAATATGTAGGAGCTTATGGAAATATGTAGGAGTTATGGAACTACGAATATTCCCATAAGCTCCACATATCCCCATAAACTCCTACATATTCCCAAAAGTTCCTAATATTTCTTAAAGCTCCTAATATTCCCATAAGCCCATAATATTCCCATAAGCTCCTAATTTCCCAAACAGCTCCTATATATTACCATAAGCTCCTACATATTACCATAAGCTCCTACATAATCCCATAATCTTCTAATATTCCCATCAGCTCCTACATATTCCCATAAGCTCCAAATATCTCCATAAGCTCATGCATATTACAATAAGCTCCGACATATTACCATAAGCTCCTACTTATTCCCATAAGCTCCTACATATTCATAATCTCCTACATATTTCCATTCCAATAAGCTCCATATATCCCCATAAGCCTCGAACATATTACCATGAGCTCCTACATAGTTCCATAGGTTCCTACATATTCCCATAAGCTACTACATATTACCATAAGCTGCTACATTTTATCATAAGCTCTTACATATTCCCATAAGCTCTCAGTAATTTCCAAAAGCTACTACATATTACCATAAGCTCCTACATATTACTATAAACCTTTCTCTCTTTGAACTCTCTCAATTTTATCTGCGGGCTGAGACTTAGTCGCTTAGAGACCGTGAGATCAGACCTGCTGTGTCTCTCAACATCTGGAGACTGCCATAGAGCCCAATGGCCAGCAGGCTTCCGAACTGGTCCACCCTGTGGTCCGCCAGTCCGGGGCACTCGAATAGCAAATGATCTACGGTTTCCTCCACTTCCCTGCAGTGTCTGAAAAGGGTGTCGACATTGGGCCTCAACCTCCCAAAGTACGCGCCAATAGGACAGTGCCCAGTTCGGAACTGGGCAATTAGCGCCTGCTCGACACGCCTGAGCTTCCACCACGGGTCAGTTTTGGACGGCCGCTCTAGGACTTTCCGGATGTTAACTCCGTTCACCCCATGAGCCCAGCCCGAGAACCACTTCGATTGTCCAAAGAGGCAGATCATGGAACGTGCTGCCTCGAATGAGCTCTTTCTTGCACTCACGGGCAGCACTTGGGAATCTGTCGACTGGACTATTGCCTTGGCAATGCCGTCTGCCCTTTCATTACCGGGCACGTGCGCATGCCCGGGAACCCATTGAAGGGTCACATGCACGTGATGTTGGGACACAAGACCCTGTATTGCCATCAGCATGGCTTCCAGCAGAAGCGGCCATTCTCCTGTCCCTTTAACAGCTTGGAGAACAGAGAGCGCGTCAGTGAGAATGACAATGTCCAGAGCAGGCAAAGTACCCTGACCGATTAGCTCCCCTATGTGGTCCACTGCCTCAGTAATGGCTGTCATCTCTGCCTCGTAAGCACAGAGTGACCCACATAGGCCAGCATGGTCTTTCACAAAGCCAGTTTGTGGGAGAGTAATGTTGACCTCAAACGAGGCGCTTGTCCGGCCGTCTCTACTGGATACAGAGGCATCAGTATAGGCCAGTATAGCGTTCCCCGAATAGTTTCCAATCGTCTCCATAGCCACATCCGTGATGGTTCGGCGATCCTTTGCGTTCCCAGCATTGGTTTTGACCAGGGTCGTGCGTACCTCGGGCATGTAGAGAGCCTCGCCAGGCGGGAGCCTTGAGACAGTCTCTAGCATTAGGCGGTCAGTCGGCAGCTTGATCTCGGTGGCAAGTCTCACTGCGTGGTGCATAAAAGACTGCATCGAGAGCCGCTTTCTTTCCACCCAGCCATCGACCATCTCCCTTAGGACAGAGGTCTCCTCCTGCCGCTTGAACCGCTCATACGCGGTTAAAACGGCCTGCTCTCTACGGATACCCAGAGGTGGCACATTTGCCATGATTTCCACCGCTGCTGTGGGTGCCGTGCGAAAAGTGCCTGTGATCAGCCGGAGAGCCTGGTTCTGTAAAACATCTAGGGCCTCTAAAGAGGACTTAGACCCATAGACCTGCACAACCTGGCTATAATCAATCTGAGACTTTACTGCACCCATGTACAGTGACCTCAGGACATCTGCTCGAGCCCACCAGGACGTGCTCGCCAACTTCTTGACAATATTCAGTCTGTCAGAGGCGCAGCGGGCAACCTCCGAAAGATGTGTGCAGAGAGTAAGCTTTCTGTCAAGTGTTACTCCCAGGTACTTGGGCTTAGGTTCCAGAGCAAGAACCTCACCCTCTACCTCCAGTCTAAATGGCTCCTTAAGGATACTCGTGCCCATGGTAAACAGCGAGTAGACGGTCTTCGAGACGTTAATCTCTAGCCCCCACAACCTAGTATAACAGCCGACCGTAGTCAGGTCCTTCTGGAGTGCTCTCTCAAGGACTGAGGCACTCTTTCCGGTCTTCCAGATTGCTAAATCGTCAGCATACAGTAGGCTTTTACATCCCAGAAACTCAGGCAGGTCATTGATGAAAGCTAAGAACAATGTACAACTGAGGGCAGAGCCCTGTGGAAGACCCTGTTCGAGGGTCCGTTTCCTCGACACGCTGCTCAGAACGCGTGTCATGATAGTACGATTACTGAGGAAACTGCGTAACCAAATGTACATCTCAGCGGTGACACCCAACCGCTGTAGCTTCAACAATAGTCCTGGTCGCCAGACTCGATCGTAAGCCTGCTTGAGATCTAGGAAAACTACCGCCGTTGACTCAGCTCTCTGAAAGCCGTCGGCTATTTTTTGGACGAGGAGCGTGACCATGTCCATCGCACTCTTACCCCGCCGAAAATCTCCTTGCTTTGGGGTAATGAGCCCTTTTTCCTCTAAGAACCACATCAACCTTCGGTTGACCATGCGTTCGGCTACTTTCCCAACAATTGAAGTGAGGGAAATAGGACGGTAGCTTTCAGCTTGGTCAGTCTTTTTCCCTTTTTTAAGTACCGGCACTATGACAGCCTCCCTCCACCTCTGAGGGAGTTCTCCTGTCAACCACGTGCGATTCCCATAAGCTACTACATATTACCATAAGCTGCTACATTTTATCATAAGCTCTTACATATTCCCATAAGCTCTCAGTAATTTCCAAAAGCTCCTACATATTACCATAAGCTCCTACATATTACTATAAACCTCTAGTTATTCCCATAAGCTCCAACATAAGCTTTTTATATCCCCATAAGCTCGTACATATTACCATACGCTCCTACATATTACCATAAGCTCCTACATATTACTATAAACCTCTAGTAATTCCCATAAACTCTAACATACGCTTTTTATATCCCCATAAGCTCATACATATTACCATACGCTCCTACATATTAACATAAGCTTCTACTTATTTCATTAAGCTACTAAAAAATTTCCATATATCCCCATAAACTCCTACATATATCCCATAAGCTCCTACATATTCCCATAAGTTCCTTATATTCCCATAAGCTCCTACATATTCCCATAAGCTCCTAATATTCCCATATGCGCCAAATATCCCCATAAGCTCCTACATATTCCCAAAAGTTCCTACATATTCCAATAAGCTCCTAATATTCCCATAAGCTCCAAATATCCCCATAAGCTACTAATATTCCCATAAGCTGCTACATATTTCCATAAGTTCCTAATATTCCCATCAGCTCATACATAACCCCATACGTTTCCACATATATTCCCATAAGCTCCTACATATTCCCATAAGCTCCTACTTATTTCCATAAGCTCCTACATATTCACATAAGCTTCTACATATTCTCATAAGCTCCTAATATTCCCATCAGCTTAAAATATCCCCATTAACCTCTACATATTACCATAATATCTGACATATTACCATAAGCTCCCAAAAAATTTTGCTATAAAATCCTACATATTCCCTAAGCTCCTACATTTTCCCATAAGCACCTACATATTTCCATAAGCTCCTAATATTTCCATACACTCCTACATATTCCCACAAGGTTCTACTATTCCTATAAGCTCCAAATATCCCCATAAGTCTCTACATATTACCATAAGCTCTTACATATTTCCATAGATTCCTACATATTCCAATAAGCTCATACATATTTACATAAGCTACTAATATTCCCATAAGCTCCTACATGTTCCCATTAGCTCTTAATAATCCTATAAGCTCCTACTCATTCCTATAAGCTCTTAATATTCCCATAAGCTCCAAATATCCCCATAAACTCCTACATATTCCCATAAGCTCCTACATATTCCCATAAGCTCCTAATATTCCCATATGCGCCAAATATCCCCATAAGCTCCTACATATTCCCAAAAGTTCCTACATATTCCAATAAGCTCCTAATATTCCCATAAGCTCCAAATATCCCCATAAGCTACTAATATTTCCATAAGCTGCTACATATTTCCATAAGTTCCTAATATTCCCATCAGCTCATACATAACCCCATACGTTTCCACATATATTCCCATAAGCTCCTACATATTCCCATAAGCTCCTACTTATTTCCATAAGCTCTTACATATTCACATAAGCTTCTACATATTCTCATAAGCTCCTAATATTCCCATCAGCTTAAAATATCCCCATTAACCTCTACATATTACCATAATATCTGACATATTACCATAAGCTCCCAAATAATTTTGCTATAAAATCCTACATATTCCCTAAGCTCCTACATTTTCCCATAAGCACCTACATATTTCCATAAGCTCCTAATATTTCCATACACTCCTACATATTCCCACAAGGTTCTACTATTCCTATAAGCTCCAAATATCCCCATAAGTCTCTACATATTACCATAAGCTCTTACATATTTCCATAGGTTCCTACATATTCCAATAAGCTCATACATATTTACATAAGCTACTAATATTCCCATAAGCTCCTACATGTTCCCATTAGCTCTTAATAATCCTATAAGCTCCTACTCATTCCTATAAGCTCTTAATATTCCCATAAGCTCCAAATATCCCCATAAACTCCTACATATTACCATAAACTCCTACATATTACCATTAGCTCCTACTTATTCCCATAAGCTCCTAAATATTTCCATTAGCTCCTAATATTAATATTAGCTCCAAATATCTCCATAGGCTCCTACATATTTCCATAAGCTCCTACATATGTCCTCAATCTTCTTCATATTCTCATTAGCTCTTACTTTTTCCCTTAAGATTCTACATATTCCCATAAGCTCCTAAAATTCCCATAAATTCCAAATATCCCCAAAAGCTCCTACATATTACCATAAGCTCATACATAATACCATACGCTCCTACTTATTCCCATAAACTCCCACATATTCCCATAAGCTCCTAAATATTTTCATAAGAGCCTACATATCCCATAAGCTCCTACATATTCCCACAAGCTGCCACATATTCCCATAAGCTCCTACATATTCCCATAAGCTCCTACGTATTCCCATAAGCTCCTACATATTCCAATAAGCTCTTACATATTCCCATAATCTCCTTCACATTTCCATAAGCTCCCACATATTCCCATTAGCTCCTAAATATTCCAATAATCTTCTTCATATTGCCATAAGCCCCTACATATTCCCATAATTTCCCACATATTCCCATAAGGTCCTAAATATTTTCATAAGAGCCTACATATTCCCATAAGGTCCTACATATTCCCACAAGCTGCCACATATTCCCATAAGCTCTAAATAATCCCATAAGCTCCTACATATTCCCATAAGCTCTTAATATTCCCATAAGCTCCAAATATTCCAATAAGCTCCTACATATTCCCATAAGCTCCAAATAGTCCGATAAGATCCTACTAATTCCCATAAGCTTCTACATATTCTCACAAGCTCCCACATTATCCCATAAGCTCCTACATATTCCAATTATTATCAAGGATTGCCTAAGTCAGCAAGTCACTGCAAAGTATAGACCTCTCCAACAACACTAGAGCAATGAAGCTTGGAAGTTTTTAATTCACTATATAGCGAATACAGAATATTGAGATAAAATCACGGCAAGGGCAACAGATAATGATAAAAGATGGTTGTTCCAGACCTATTATTAGAGAAGAAAGAGACTTGCGAAGACGCTACATCTTAAAAGCTAAATGAGGAAGGAATTGTTATTTTAAAACCGAATTAAACCTGAAATATATAGTAAAAAATGTCACGTATTGTAATAGGTGGCACAATTTTCTAAACGATGAGGGGGGGGGGAGGTTGCCTGGGGGCGCCAAAAAACTCTCGCCTCAATAGCTACGCTACCTACAGACTGGGTTGCTATGTATTGCCAATGTGCCGTAGATTGGTAATGTTTCATTCTGGCTGAGAGATATTAAGCTGTGGAGAATGTCAGTTGTGAGTTAACTTTGATTGTATGAACATTTGAAATGGGTCTATCGTTGAGGTTCTAAAAGACTTGAATAAATTTGTGTGTAATCTTTCTCCAACTTGGATATTGATAGAGAGATGCAAACTAAAACTTTCTTATGATTTACAATGATTGAGTGAATAACAGAGTGAACATAGCCCATTACCTTCCTATTTGTTTTCAGTCACAATTCTGTTAATATTGACAAGTCGTTGTACTGTAGAGAACAACGCTCAGAAATTAATAAAGATTTACCAAGTATTTATTTTAAAAGAAAAGAATAACCTTATAAACACTTTAAGTTCAAGTTTTACTAAGAACTGTCTGATGTTGTTCTGGATTATTTTATTAAAGTTCTAGTATTTATTATCTCACAGAACAATGCACAAATACCGATACCGACACCGGGCAAAGTACAAACGCAGACTACGACACCGGACAAAGTACAAAGGCCGACTAAGACACCGGACAAAGTATAAAGGCCAACTACGACACCGGGCAAAGTACAAAGGCCGACTACGACACCGGGCAAAGTACAAATGCAGACTACAACACCGGGGAAAGTACAAACGCAGACTACGACACCAGACTAAGTACAAACGCACACTACGACACCGGGCAAAGTACAAACGCAGACTACGACACCGGACAAAGTGCAAACGCAGACTACGACACCGGGCAAAGTACAAACGCAGACTACGACGCCGGGCAAAGTACAAACGCAGACTACGACACCGGACAAAGTACAAACGCAGACTACGACACCGGGCAAAGTACAAACGCAGACTACGACACCGGGCAAAGTACAAACGCAGACAACGACACCGGGCAAAGTACAAACGCCGATGCCGACACCGGGCAAAGTACAAACGCTGACTACGACACCGGGCAAAGTACAAAGGCCGACTACGACACCGGACAAAGTACAAACGCCGACTACGACACCGGACAAAGTACAAACGAAGACTACGACACCGGGCAAAGAACAAACGCCGACTACGACACCTGGCAAAGTACAAACGCCGACTACGACACCGGGCAAAGTACAAAGGCCGACTACGACACCGGGCAAAGTACAACCGCAGACTACTACACCGGGCAAAGTACAAACGCCGACTACGACACCGGGCAAAGTACAAACGCCGACTACGACACCGGGCAAAGAACCAAAGAAGACTACGACACCGGGCAAAGTACAAACGCCGATGCCGACACCGGGCAAAGTACAAACGCAGACTACGACACCGGGCAAAGTACAAAGACCGACTGCGACACCGGGCAAAGTACAAACGCCGACTACGACACCGGACAAAGTACAAACGCAGACTACGACACCGGGTAAAGTACAAACGCAGACTACGACACCGGGCAAAGAACAAACGCAGACTACGACACCTGGCAAAGTACAAAGACCGACTACGACACCGGGCAAAGTACAACCGCTGACTACGACACCGGGCAAAGTACAAACGCAGACTACGACACCGGGCAAAGTACAAACGCCGACTGCGACACCGGACAAAGTACAAATGCAGACTACGACACCGGGTAAAGTACAAACGCAGACTACGACACCGGGCAAAGTACAAACGCAGACTACGAAACCTGGCAAAGTACAAACGCCGACTACGACACCGGGCAAAGTACAACCGCTGACTACGACACCGGGCAAAGTACAAACGCAGACTACGACACCGGGCAAAGTACAAACGCCGACTGCGACACCGGACAAAGTACAAATGCAGACTACGACACCGGGTAAAGTACAAACGCAGACTACGACACCGGGCAAAGTACAAACGCAGACTACGAAACCTGGCAAAGTACAAACGCCGACTACGACACCGGGCAAAGTACAAATGCAGACTACGACACCGGGCAAAGTACCAAAGCAGACTACGACACCGGGCAAAGTACAAACGCCGATGCCGACACCGGGCAAAGTACAAACGCAGACTACGACACCGGGCAAAGTACCAACGCCGACTACGACACCGGGCAAAGTACAAAGGGCGACTACGACACCGGACAAAGTACAAACGCCGACTACGACACCGGACAAAGTACAAACGCAGACTACGACACCGGGCAAAGTACAAACGAAGACTACGACACCGGTCTTAGTACAAACGCAGACTACGACTACGGGCAAAGTACAAACGCAGACTACGACACCTGGCAAAGTACAAACGCCGGCTACGACACCGGGCAAAGTACAAAGGCCGGCTACGACACCGGGCAAAGTACAACCGCAGACTACGACACCGGGTAAAGTACAAACGCCGACTACGATACCGGGCAAAGTACAAACGCCGACTACGACACCGGACAAAGTACAAACGCAGACTGCGACACCGGGCAAAGTACAACCGCAGACTACGACACCGGGAAAAGTACAAACGCCGACTACGACACCGGGCAAAGTACAAACGCCGACTGCGACACCGGACAAAGTACAAACGCAGACTACGACACCGGGCAAAGTACAAACGCCGACTTCGACACCGGGCAAAGAACAAAAGAAGACTACGACACCGGGCAAAGTACAAACGCCGATGCCGACACCGGGCAAAGTACAAACGCAGACTACGACACCGGACAAACGACAAACGCCGACTACGACACCGGGCAAAGTACAAACGCAGACAACGATACCGGGCAAAGTACAAACGCAGACTACGACACCGGGCAAAGTACAAACGCCGACTACGACACCGGGAAAAGTACCAAAGCAGACTACGACACCGGGCAAAGTACAAACGCCGATGCCGACACCGGGCAAAGTACAAACGCAGACTACGACACCGGGCAAAGTACAAACGCAGACTACGACACCGGGCAAAGTACAAACGCCGACTACGACACCGGGCAAAGTACAAAGGCCGACTACGACACCGGGCAATCGAAAAACGCCGACTACGCCTGCGGGCAAAATACAAACGCCGACTACGACACCGGGCAAAGTACAAACGCCGACTACGACAACGGGCAAAGTACAAAGGCCGACTACGACACCGGACAAACGACAAACGTCGACTACGATACCGGGCAAAGTACAAACGCAGACAACGATACCGGGAAAAGTACAAACGCTGACTACGACACCAGGCAAAGTACAAACGCAGACTACGAGACCGGACAAAGTACAAAGGCCGACTACGACACCGGGCAAAGTACAAACGCCGACTACGACACCGGCCAAAGTATAAACACAGACTACGACGACGGACAAAGTACAAACGCCGACTACGACACCGGTCTTAGTACAAACGCCGACTACGACACCGGACAAAGTACAAACGCAGACTACGACACCGGGTAAAGTACAAACGCAGACTACGACACCGGGCAAAGAACAAACGCAGACTTCGACACCTGGCAAAGTACAAACACCGACTGCGACAACGGGCAAAGTACAACCGCAGACTACGACACCGGGCAAAGTACACACGCCGACTACGACACCGGGCAAAGTACAAACGCCGACTGCGACACCGGACAAAGTACAAACGCAGACTACGACACCGGGTAAAGTACAAACGCAGACTACGACACCGGGCAAAGTACAAACGCAGACTACGACACCGGGCAAAGTACAAACGTCGACTACGACACCGGGCAAAGTACGAACGCAGACTACGACACCGGGCAAAGTACAAATGCAGACTACGACACCGGGCAAAGTACCAAAGCAGACTTCGACACCGGGCAAAGTACAAACGCCGATGCCGTCACCGGGCAAAGTACAAACGCAGACTACGACACCAGGCAAAGTACCAACGCCGACGACGACACCGGACAAAGTACAAAGGCCGGCTACTACACCGGGCAAAGTACAACCGCAGACTACGACACCGGGTAAAGTACAAACGCCGACTACGATACCGGGCAAAGTACAAACGCCGACTACGACACCGGACAAAGTACAAACGCAGACTGCGACACCGGGCAAAAAACAAACGCAGACTACGACACCGGGCAAAGTACAAACGCCGACTACGACACCGGGCAAAGTACAAAGGCCGACGACGACACCGGGCAATCGAAAAACGCCGACTACGCCTGCGGGCAAAATACAAACGCCGACTACGACACCGGGCAAAGTACAAACGCCGACTACGACAACGGGCAAAGTACAAAGGCCGACTACGACACCGGACAAACGACAAACGTCGACTACGATACCGGGCAAAGTACAAACGCAGACAACGATACCGGGAAAAGTACAAACGCTGACTACGACACCGGGCAAAGTACAAACGCAGACTACGACACCGGACAAAGTACAAAGGCCGACTACGACACCGGGCAAAGTACAAACGCCGACTACGACACCGGCCAAAGTACAAACGCAGACTACGACGACGGACAAAGTACAAACGCCGACTACGACGACGGACAAAGTACAAACGCCGACTACGACACCGGTCTTAGTACAAACGCCGACTACGACACCGGACAAGTACAAACGCAGACTACGACACCGGGTAAAGTACAAACGCAGACTACGACACCGGGCAAAGAACAAACGCAGACTACGACACCTGGCAAAGTACAAACACCGACTGCGACAACGGGCAAAGTACAACCGCAGACTACGACACCGGGCAAAGTACACACGCCGACTACGACACCGGGCAAAGTACAAACGCCGACTGCGACACCGGACAAAGTACAAACGCAGACTACGACACCGGGTAAAGTACAAACGCAGACTACGACACCGGGCAAAGTACAAACGCAGACTACGACACCTGGCAAATTACAAACGTCGACTACGACACCGGGCAAAGTACAAACGCAGACTACGACACCGGGCAAAGTACAAATGCAGACTACGACACCGGGCAAAGTACCAAAGCAGACTACGACACCGGGCAACGTTTAAACGCCGATGCCGACACCGGGCAAAGTACAAACGCAGACTACGACACCGGGCAAAGTACCAACGCCGACGACGACACCGGACAAAGTACAAACGCAGACTACGACACCGGGCAAAGTACAAACGCAGACTACGACACCGGTCTTAGTACAAACGCAGACTACGACACCGGGCAAAGTACAAACGCAGACTACGACACCTGGCAAAGTACAAATGCCGGCTACGACACCGGGCAAATTACAAAGGCCGGCTACTACACCGGGCAAAGTACAACCGCAGACTACGACACCGGGTAAAGTACAAACGCCGACTACGATACCGGGCAAAGTACAAACGCCGACTACGACACCGGACAAAGTACAAACGCAGACTGCGACACCGGGCAAAGTACAACCGCAGACTACGACACCGGGAAAAGTACAAACGCCGACTACGACACCGGGCAAAGTACAAACGCCGACTGCGACACCGGACAAAGTACAAACGCAGACTACGACACCGGGCAAAGTACAAACGCCGACTACGACACCGGGCAAAGAACCAAAGAAGACTACGACAACGGGCAAAGTACAAACGCCGATGCCGACACCGGGCAAAGTACAAACGCAGACTACGACACCGGGCAAAGTATAGAACGCAGACTACGACACCGGGCAAAGTACAAACGCCGACTACGACACCGGGCAAAGTACAAAGGCCGACTACGACACCGGGCAATGTAAAAACGCGGACTACGCCTCCGGGCAAAATACAAACGCCGACTACGACACCGGGCAAAGTACAAACGCCGACTACGAGAACGGGCAAAGTACAAAGGCCGACTACGACACCGGACAAAGTACAAACGCAGACTACGACACCGGACAAACGACAAACGCCGACTACGACACCGGGCAAAGTACAAACGCAGACAACGATACCTGGCAAAGTACAAACGCAGACTACGACACCGGGCAAAGTACAAACGCCGACTACGACACCGGAAAAAGTACCAAAGCAGACTACGACACCGGGCAAAGTACAAACGCCGATGCCGACACCGGGCAAAGTACAAACGCAGACTACGACACCGGGCAAAGTACAAACGCCGACTACGACACCGGGCAATCGAAAAACGCCGACTACGCCTGCGGGCAAAATACAAACGCCGACTACGACACCGGGCAAAGTACAAACGCCGACTACGACAACGGGCAAAGTACAAAGGCCGACTACGACACCGGACAAACGACAAACGTCGACTACGATACCGGGCAAAGTACAAACGCAGACAACGATACCGGGAAAAGTACAAACGCTGACTACGACACCGGGCAAAGTACAAACGCAGACTACGACACCGGACAAAGTACAAAGGCCGACTACGACACCGGGCAAAGTACAAACGCCGACTACGACACCGGCCAAAGTACAAACGCAGACTACGACGACGGACAAAGTACAAACGCCGACTACGACACCGGTCTTAGTACAAACGCCGACTACGACACCGGACAAAGTACAAACGCAGACTACGACACCGGGTAAAGTACAAACGCAGACTACGACACCGGGCAAACAACAAACGCAGACTACGACACCTGGCAAAGTACAAACACCGACTGCGACAACGGGCAAAGTACAACCGCAGACTACGACACCGGGCAAAGTACACACGCCGACTACGACACCGGGCAAAGTACAAACGCCTACTGCGACACCGGACAAAGTACAAACGCAGACTACGACACCGGGTAAAGTACAAACGCAGACTACGACACCGGGCAAAGTACAAACGCAGACTACGACACCTGGCAAAGTACAAACGTCGACTACGACACCGGGCAAAGTACAAACGCAGACTACGACACCGGGCAAAGTACAAATGCAGACTACGACACCGGGCAAAGTACCAAAGCAGACTACGACACCGGGCAAAGTACAAACGCCGATGCCGACACCGGGCAAAGTACAACCGCAGACTACGACACAGGGTAAAGTACAAACGCCGACTACGATACCGGTTTTAGTACAAACGCCGACTACGACACCGGACAAAGTACAAACGCAGACTACGACACCGGGTAAAGTACAAACGCAGACTACGACACCTGGCAAAGTACAAACGCAAACTACGACACCGGGCAAATTACTAACGCAGACTACGACACCTGGCAAAGTACAAACGCCGACTACGACACCGGGCAAAGTACAAACGCCGACTACGACACCGGGCAAAGTACAAACGCAGACTACGACACCGGGCAAAGAACAAATGCAGACTACAACAACGGGCAAAGTACAAAGGCCGACTACGACACCGGACAAAGTACAAACGCAGACTACGACACCGGACAAACGACAAACGCAGACTACGACACCGGGCAAAGTACAAACGCAGACAACGATACCGGGCAAAGTACAAACGCAGACTACGACACCGGACAAAGTACAAACGCCGACTACGACACCGGGCAAAGTACAAAGGCCGACTACGACACCGGGCAATCGAAAAACGCCGACTATGCCTCCGGGCAAAATACAAACGCCGACTACGACACCGGGCAAAGTACAAACGCCGACTACGACAACGGGCAAAGTACAAAGGCCGACTACGACACCGGACAAAGTACAAACGCAGACTACGACACCGGACAAACGACAAACGTCGACTACGACACCGGGCAAAGTACATACGCAGACAACGATACCGGGCAAAGTAAAAACGCTGACTACAACACCGGGCAAAGTACAAACGCAGACTACGACACCGGACAAAGTACAAAGGCCGACTACGACACTGGGCAAAGTACAAACGCCGACTACGACACCGGCCAAAGTACAAACGCAGACTACGACGACGGTCAAAGTACAAACGCCGACTACGACACCGGTCTTAGTACAAACGCCGACTACGACACCGGCCAAAGTACAAACGCTGACTACGACACCTGGCAAAGTACAAACGCCGACTACGACACCGTGCAAAGTACAAAGGCCGACTACGACACCGGGCAAAGTACAACCGCAGACTACGACACCGGGCTAAGTACAAACGCCGACTACGACACCGGACAAAGTACAAACACAGACTAAGACACAGGACAAAGTACAAACGCAGACTACGACAACGGGCAAAGTACAAACGCAGACTACGACACCGGGCAAAGTACAAACGCCGACTACGACACCGGGCAAAGTACAAACGCCGACTACGACACCGGGCAAAGTACCAAAGCAGACTACGACACCGGGCAAAGTACAAACGCCGATGCCGACACCGGGCAAAGTACAAACGCAGACTACGACACCGGGCAAAGTATAGAACGCAGACTACGACACCGGGCAAAACACAAACGCCGACTACGACACCGGGCAATGTAAAAACGCCGACTACGCCTCCGGGCAAAATAAAAACGCCGACTACAACACCGGGCAAAGTACAAACGCAGACTACGACACCTGGCAAAGTACAAACGCCGGCTACGACACCGGGCAAAGTACAAAGGCCGGCTACTACACCGGGCAAAGTACAACCGCAGACTACGACACCGGGTAAAGTACAAACGCCGACTACGATACCGGGCAAAGTACAAACGCCGACTACGACACCGGACAAAGTACAAACGCAGACTGCGACACCGGGCAAAGTACAACCGCAGACTACGACACCGGGAAAAGTACAAACGCCGACTACGACACCGGGCAAAGTACAAACGCCGACTGCGACACCGGACAAAGTACAAACGCAGACTACGACACCGGGCAAAGTACAAACGCCGACTACGACACCGGGCAAAGAACCAAAGAAGACTACGACACCGGGCAAAGTACAAACGCCGATGCCGACACCGGGCAAAGTACAAACGCAGACTACGACACCGGGCAAAGTATAGAACGCAGACTACGACACCGGGCAAAGTACAAACGCCGACTACGACACCGGCCAAAGTACAAAGGCCGACTACGACACCGGGCAATGTAAAAATGCGGACTACGCCTCCGGGCAAAATACAAACGCCGACTACGACACCGGGCAAAGTACAAACGCCGACTACGAGAACGGGCAAAGTACAAAGGCCGACTACGACACCGGACAAAGTACAAACGCAGACTACGACACCGGACAAACGACAAACGCCGACTACGACACCGGGCAAAGTACAAACGCAGACAACGATACCTGGCAAAGTACAAACGCAGACTACGACACCGGGCAAAGTACAAACGCCGACTACGACACCGGGAAAAGTACCAAAGCAGACTACGACACCGGGCAAAGTACAAACGCCGATGCCGACACCGGGCAAAGTACAAACGCAGACTACGACACCGGGCAAAGTACAAACGCAGACTACGACACCGGGCAAAGTACAAACGCCGACTACGACACCGGGCAAAGTACAAAGGCCGACTACGACACCGGGCAATCGAAAAACGCCGACTACGCCTGCGGGCAAAATACAAACGCCGACTACGACACCGGGCAAAGTACAAACGACGACTACGACAACGGGCAAAGTACAAAGGCCGACTACGACACCGGACAAACGACAAACGACGACTACGATACCGGGCAAAGTACAAACGCAGACAACGATACCGGGAAAAGTACAAACGCAGACTACGACGACGGACAAAGTACAAACGCCGACTACGACACCGGTCTTAGTACAAACGCCGACTACGACACCGGCCAAAGTACAAACGCAGACTACGACACCGGGCAAAGTACAAAGGCCGACTACGACACCGGGCAAAGTACAACCGCAGACTACGACACCGGGCTAAGTACAAACGCTGACTACGACACCGGACAAAGTACAAACACAGACTACGACACAGGACAAAGTACAAACGCAGACTACGACACCGGGCAAAGTACAAACGCCGACTACGACACCGGGCAAAGTACAAAGAGCGACTACGACAACGGACAAAGTACAAACGCCGACTACGACACCGGACAAAGTTCAAACGCAGACTACGACTCCGGGCAAAGTACAAACGCAGACAACGATACCGGGAAAAGTACAAACGCAGACTACGACGACGGACAAAGTACAAACGCAGACTACGACACCTGGCATAGTACAAACGCCGACTACGACACCGGGCAAAGTACAAAGGCCGACTACGACACCGGCCAAAGTACAACCGCAGACTACGACACCGGGTAAAGTACAAACGCCGACTACGATACCGGGCAAAATACAAAAGCCGACTACGACACCCGACAAAGTACCAACGCAGACTACGACACCGGGTAAAGTACAAACGCAGGCTACGTCACCTGGCAAAGTACAAACGCAAACTACGACACCGGGCAAATTACAAACACAGACTACGACACCTGGCAAAGTACAAACGCCGACTACGACACCGGGCAAAATACAAACGCCGACTACGACACCGGGCAAAGTACCAAAGCAGACTACGACACCGGGAAAAAAACAAACGCAGACTACGACACCAGACAAAGTACAAACGCAGACTACTACACCGGGCAAAGTACAAACGCAGACTACGAAACCGGACAAAGTACAAACGCAGACTACGACACCGGGCAAAGTACAAACGCCGACTACGACACCGGGAAAAGTACCAAAGCAGACTACGACACCGGGCAAAGTACAAACGCCGATGCCGACACCGGGCAAAGTACAAACGCAGACTACGACACCAGGCAAAGTACAAACGCAGACTACGACACCGGGCAAAGTACAAACGCAGACTACGACAACGGGCAAAGTACATACGCAGACTACGACACCGGGCAATCGAAAAACGCCGACTACGCCTCCGGGCAAAATACAAACGCCGACTACGACACCGGGCAAAGTACAAACGCCGACTACGACAACGGGCATAGTACAAAGGCCGACTACGACACCGGACAAAGTACAAACGCAGACTACGACACCGGGCAAAGTACAAACGCCGACTACGACACCGGGCAAAGTACAAACGCCGATGCCGACACCGGGCAAAGTACAAACGCAGACTACGACACCGGGCAAAGTACCAACGCCGACAACGACACCGGACAAAGTACAAACGCAGACTACGAAACCGGGCAAAGTACAAACGCAGACTACGACACCGGGCAAAGTACAAACGCAGACTACGACACCGGGCAATGTACAAACGCAGACTACGACACCGGGCAAAGTACAAACGCCGACTACGACACCGGGCAAAGTACCAAAGCAGACTACGACACCGGACAAACGACAAACGCCGACTACGACACCGGACAAAGTACAAACGCAGACTACGACACCGGACCAACGACAAACGTCGACTACGACACCGGGCAAAGTACATACGCAGACAACGATACCGGGCAAAGTACAAACGCTGACTACGACACCGGGCAAAGTACAAACGCAGACTACGACAACAGACAAAGTACAAAGGCCGACTACGACACCGGGCAAAGTACAAACGCCGACTACGACACCGGCCAAAGTACAAAGGCCGACTACGACACCGGGCAAAGTACAACCGCATACTACGACACCGGGTAAAGTACAAACGCCGACTACGATACCGGGCAAAGTACAAACGCCGACAACGACACCCGACAAAGTACCAACGCAGACTACGACACCGGGTAAAGTACAAACGCAGACTACGACACCTGGCAAAGTACAAACGCAAACTACGACACCGGGCAAATTACAAACGCAGACTACGACACCTGGCAAAGTACAAACGCCGACTACGACACCGGGCAAAGTACAAACGCCGACTACGACACCGGGCAAAGTACAAACGCAGACTACGACACCGGAGAAAAAACAAACGCAGACTACGACACCAGAAAAGTACAAACGCAGACTACTACACCGGGCAAAGTACAAATGCAGACTACGAAACCGGACAAAGTACAAACGCAGACTACGACACCGGGCAAATTACAAACGCAGACTACGACACCGGGCAAAGTACAAACGCCGACTACGACACCGGGCAAAGTACCAAAGCAGACTACGACACCGGGCAAAGTACAAACGCCGATGCCGACACCGGGCAAAGTACAAACGCAGACTACGACACGGGGCAAAGAACGAACGCAGACTACGACACCGGGCAAAGTACAAACGCCGACTTCGACACCGGGCAAAGTACAAAGGCCGACTACGACACTGGGCAATGTAAAAACGCCGACTACGCCTCCGGGCAAAATACAAACGCCGACTACGACACCGGGCAAAGTACAAACGCCGACTACGACAACGGGCAAAGTACAAAGGCCGACTACGACATCGGACAAAGTACAAACGCAGACTACGACACCGGACAAACGACAAACGCCGACTATGACACCGGGCAAAGTACAAACGCAGACAACGATACCGGGCAAAGTACAAACGCAGACTACGTCACTGGGCAAAGTACAAACGCAGACTACGACACCGGGAAAAGTACCAAAGCAGACTACGACACCGGGCAAAAGTACAAACGCCGACTACGACGCCGGGCAAAGTACAAACGCAGACTACGACACCGGGCAAAGTACAAATGCAGACTACGACACCGGGCAAAGTACAAACGCAGACAACGACACCGGGCAAAGTACATACGCAGACTACGACACCGGGCAATCGAAAAACGCCGAATACGCCTCCGGGCAAAATACAAACGCCGACTACGACACCGGGCAAAGTACAAACGCCGACTACGACAACGGGCAAAGTACAAACGCAGACTACGACACCGGGCAAAGTACAAACGCCGACTACGACAACGGGCAAAGAAAAAAGGCCAACTACGACACCGGACAAAGTACAAACGGAGACTACGACACCGGACAAACGACAAACGCCGACTACGACACCGGGCAAAGTACAAACGCAGACAACGATACTGGGCAAAGTACAAACGCTGACTACGACATTGGGAAAAGTACAAACGCAGACTACGACACCAGACAAAGTACAAAGGCCGACTACGACACCGGGCTAAGTACAAAGCCCGACTACGACACCGGGCAAAGTACAAACGCAGACTACGACACCGGACAAAGTACAAACGCCGACTACGCCACCGGTTTTAGTACAAACGTCGACTACGACACCGGCCAAAGTACAAACGCAGACTACGTCGACGGACAAAGTACAAACGCCGACTACGACACCGGTCTTAGTACAAACGCCGACTACGACACCGGCCAAAGTACAAACGCAGACTACGACACCGGACAAAGTACAAACGCCGACTACGACACCGGGCAAAGTACAAACCCAGACTACGACACCGGGAAAAGTACAAACGCTGACTACGACACCGGGCAAAGTACAACAGCAGACTACGTCACCGCACAAAGTACAAAGGCCGACTGCGACACCGGGCAAAGTACAAAGGCCGACTTCGACACCGGGCAAAGTACAAACGCAGACAACGATACCGGGAAAAGTACAAACGCAGACTACGACGACGGACAAAGTACAAACGCCGACTACGACACCGGTCTTAGTACAAACGCCGACTACGACACCGGCCAAAGTACAAACGCAGACTACGACACCGGGCAAAGTACAAAGGCCGACTACGACACCGGGCAAAGTACAACCGCAGACTACGACACCGGGCTAAGTACAAACGCTGACTACGACACCGGACAAAGTACAAACACAGACTACGACACAGGACAAAGTACAAACGCAGACTACGACACCGGGCAAAGTACAAACGCCGACTACGACACCGGGCAAAGTACAAAGAGCGACTACGACAACGGACAAAGTACAAACGCCGACTACGACACCGGACAAAGTACAAACGCAGACTACGACTCCGGGCAAAGTACAAACGCAGACTACGACACCGGTCTTAGTACAAACGCAGACTACGACACCGGGTAAAGTACAAACGCAGACTACGACACCTGGCATAGTACAAACGCCGACTACGACACCGGGCAAAGTACAAAGGCCGACTACGACACCGGGCAAAGTACAACCGCAGACTACGACACCGGGTAAAGTACAAACGCCGACTACGATACCGGGCAAAATACAAAAGCCGACTACGACACCCGACAAAGTACCAACGCAGACTACGACACCGGGTAAAGTACAAACGCAGAGCTACGTCACCTGGCAAAGTACAAACGCAAACTACGACACCGGGCAAATTACAAACACAGACTACGACACCTGGCAAAGTACAAACGCCGACTACGACACCGGGCAAAATACAAACGCCGACTACGACACCGGGCAAAGTACCAAAGCAGACTACGACACCGGGAAAAAAACAAACGCAGACTACGACACCAGACAAAGTACAAACGCAGACTACTACACCGGGCAAAGTACAAACGCAGACTACGAAACCGGACAAAGTACAAACGCAGACTACGACACCGGGCAAAGTACAAACGCCGACTACGACACCGGGAAAAGTACCAAAGCAGACTACGACACCGGGCAAAGTACAAACGCCGATGCCGACACCGGGCAAAGTACAAACGCAGACTACGACACCAGGCAAAGTACAAACGCAGACTACGACACCGGGCAAAGTACAAACGCAGACTACGACAACGGGCAAAGTACATACGCAGACTACGACACCGGGCAATCGAAAAACGCCGACTACGCCTCCGGGCAAAATACAAACGCCGACTACGACACCGGGCAAAGTACAAACGCCGACTACGACAACGGGCATAGTACAAAGGCCGACTACGACACCGGACAAAGTACAAACGCAGACTACGACACCGGGCAAAGTACAAACGCCGACTACGACACCGGGCAAAGTACAAACGCCGACTGCCACACCGGACAAAGTACAAACGCAGACTACGACACCGGGTAAAGTACAAACGCAGACTACGACACCGGGCAAAGTACAAACGCAGACTACGACACCTGGCAAAGTACAAACGTCAACTACGACACCGGGCAAAGTACAAACGCAGACTACGACACCGGGCAAAGTACAAATGCAGACTACGACACCGGGCAAAGTACCAAAGCAGACTACGACACCGGGCAAAGTACAAACGCCGATGCCGACACCGGGCAAAGTACAAACGCAGACTACGACACCGGGCAAAGTACCAACGCCGACAACGACAACGGACAAAGTACAAACGCAGACTACGAAACCGGGCAAAGTACAAACGCAGACTACGACACCGGTCTTATTACAAACGCAGACTACGACACCGGGCAAAGTACACACGCAGACTACGACACCTGGCAAAGTACAAACGCCGACTACGACACCGGGCAAAGTACAAAGGCCGACTACGACACCGGGCAAAGTACAACCGCAGACTACGACACCGGGTAAAGTACAAACGCCGACTACGATACCGGGCAAAGTACAAACGCCGACTACGACACCGGACAAAGTACAAACGCAGACTACGACACCGGGTAAAGTACAAACGCAGACTACGACACCTGGCAAAGTACAAACGCAAACTACGACACCGGGCAAATTACAAACGCAGACTACGACACCTTGCAAAGTACAAACGCCGACTACGACACCGGGCAAAGTACAAACGCAGACTACGACACCGGGAAAAAACAAACGCAGACTACGACACCAGACAAAGTACAAACGCAGACTACTACACCGGGCAAAGTACAAACGCAGACTACGAAACCGGACAAAGTACAAACGCAGACTACGACACCGGGCAAAGTACAAACGCAGACTACGACAACGGGCAAAGTACAAACGCAGACTACGACACCGGGCAAAGTACAAACGCAGACTACGAAACCGGACAAAGTACAAACGCAGACTACGACACCGGGCAAAGTACAAACGCAGACTACGACACCGGGCAAAGTACAAACGCAGACTACGACACCGGGCAAAGTACAAACGCAGACTACGACACCGGGCAATGTACAAACGCAGACTACGACACCGGGCAAAGTACAAACGCCGACTACGACACCGGGCAAAGTACCAAAGCAGACTACGACACCGGACAAACGACAAACGCCGACTACGACACCGGACAAAGTACAAACGCAGACTACGACACCGGACCAACGACAAACGTCGACTACGACACCGGGCAAAGTACATACGCAGACAACGATACCGGGCAAAGTACAAACGCTGACTACGACACCGGGCAAAGTACAAACGCAGACTACGACACCAGACAAAGTACAAAGGCCGACTACGACACCGGGCAAAGTACAAACGCCGACTACGACACCGGCCAAAGTACAAAGGCCGACTACGACACCGGGCAAAGTACAACCGCATACTACGACACCGGGTAAAGTACAAACGCCGACTACGATACCGGGCAAAGTACAAACGCCGACAACGACACCCGACAAAGTACCAACGCAGACTACGACACCGGGTAAAGTACAAACGCAGACTACGACACCTGGCAAAGTACAAACGCACACTACGACACCGGGCAAATTACAAACGCAGACTACGACACCTGGCAAAGTACAAACGCCGACTACGACACCGGGCAAAGTACAAACGCCGACTACGACACCGGGCAAAGTACAAACGCAGACTACGACACCGGAGAAAAAACAAACGCAGACTACGACACCAGAAAAGTACAAACGCAGACTACTACACCGGGCAAAGTACAAATGCAGACTACGAAACCGGACAAAGTACAAACGCAGACTACGACACCGGGCAAAGTACAAACGCAGACTACGAAAACGGGCAAAGTACAAACGTAGACTACGATACCGGGCAAAGTACAAACGCAGACTACGACACCGGGCAAATTACAAACGCAGACTACGACACCGGGCAAAGTACAAACGCCGACTACGACACCGGGCAAAGTACCAAAGCAGACTACGACACCGGGCAAAGTACAAACGCCGATGCCGACACCGGGCAAAGTACAAACGCAGACTACGACACGGGGCAAAGAACGAACGCAGACTACGACACCGGGCAAAGTACAAACGCCGACTTCGACACCGGGCAAAGTACAAAGGCCGACTACGACACTGGGCAATGTAAAAACGCCGACTACGCCTCCGGGCAAAATACAAACGCCGACTACGACACCGGGCAAAGTACAAACGCCGACTACGACAACGGGCAAAGTACAAAGGCCGACTACGACATCGGACAAAGTACAAACGCAGACTACGACACCGGACAAACGACAAACGCCGACTATGACACCGGGCAAAGTACAAACGCAGACAACGATACCGGGCAAAGTACAAACGAAGACTACGTCACTGGGCAAAGTACAAACGCAGACTACGACACCGGGAAAAGTACCAAAGCAGACTACGACACCGGGCAAAGTACAAACGCCGACTACGACGCCGGGCAAAGTACAAACGCAGACTACGACACCGGGCAAAGTACAAACGCCGACTACGACACCGGGCAAAGTACCAAAGCAGACTACGACACCGGACAAACGACAAACGCCGACTACGACACCGGACAAAGTACAAACGCAGACTACGACACCGGACCAACGACAAACGTCGACTACGACACCGGGCAAAGTACATACGCAGACAACGATACCGGGCAAAGTACAAACGCTGACTACGACACCGGGCAAAGTACAAACGCAGACTACGACACCCGACAAAGTACAAAGGCCGACTACGACACCGGGCAAAGTACAAACGCCGACTACGACACCGGCCAAAGTACAAAGGCCGACTACGACACCGGGCAAAGTACAACCGCATACTACGACACCGGGTAAAGTACAAACGCCGACTACGATACCGGGCAAAGTACAAACGCCGACAACGACACCCGACAAAGTACCAACGCAGACTACGACACCGGGTAAAGTACAAACGCAGACTACGACACCTGGCAAAGTACAAACGCAAACTACGACACCGGGCAAATTACAAACGCAGACTACGACACCTGGCAAAGTACAAACGCCGACTACGACACCGGGCAAATTACAAACGCCGACTACGACACCGGGCAAAGTACAAACGCAGACTACGACACCGGAGAAAAAACAAACGCAGACTACGACACCAGAAAAGTACAAACGCAGACTACTACACCGGGCAAAGTACAAATGCAGACTACGAAACCGGACAAAGTACAAACGCAGACTACGACACCGGGCAAAGTACAAACGCAGACTACGAAAACGGGCAAAGTACAAACGTAGACTACGATACCGGGCAAAGTACAAACGCAGACTACGACACCGGGCAAATTACAAACGCAGACTACGACACCGGGCAAAGTACAAACGCCGACTACGACACCGGGCAAAGTACCAAAGCAGACTACGACACCGGGCAAAGTACAAACGCCGATGCCGACACCGGGCAAAGTACAAACGCAGACTACGACACGGGGCAAAGAACGAACGCAGACTACGACACCGGGCAAAGTACAAACGCCGACTTCGACACCGGGCAAAGTACAAAGGCCGACTACGACACTGGGCAATGTAAAAACGCCGACTACGCCTCCGGGCAAAATACAAACGCCGACTACGACACCGGGCAAAGTACAAACGCCGACTACGACAACGGGCAAAGTACAAAGGCCGACTACGACATCGGACAAAGTACAAACGCAGACTACGACACCGGACAAACGACAAACGCCGACTATGACACCGGGCAAAGTACAAACGCAGACAACGATACCGGGCAAAGTACAAACGAAGACTACGTCACTGGGCAAAGTACAAACGCAGACTACGACACCGGGAAAAGTACCAAAGCAGACTACGACACCGGGCAAAGTACAAACGCCGACTACGACGCCGGGCAAAGTACAAACGCAGACTACGACACCGGGCAAAGTACAAATGCAGACTACGACACCGGGCAAAGTACAAACGCAGACAACGACACCGGGCAAAGCACATACGCAGACTACGACACCGGGCAATTGAAAAACGCCGAATACGCCTCCGGGCAAAATACAAACGCCGACTACGACACCGGGCAAAGTACAAACGCCGACTACGACAACGGGCAAAGTACAAACGCAGACTACGACACCGGGCAAAGTACAAACGCCGACTACGACAACGGGCAAAGAAAAAAGGCCAACTACGACACCGGACAAAGTACAAACGGAGACTACGACACCGGACAAACGACAAACGCCGACTACGACACCGGGCAAAGTACAAACGCAGACAACGATACTGGGCAAAGTACAAACGCTGACTACGACATTGGGAAAAGTACAAACGCAGACTACGACACCAGACAAAGTACAAAGGCCGACTACGACACCGGGCTAAGTACAAAGCCCGACTACGACACCGGGCAAAGTACAAACGCAGACTACGACACCGGACAAAGTACAAACGCCGACTACGCCACCGGTTTTAGTACAAACGTCGACTACGACACCGGCCAAAGTACAAACGCAGACTACGTCGACGGACAAAGTACAAACGCCGACTACGACACCGGTCTTAGTACAAACGCCGACTACGACACCGGCCAAAGTACAAACGCAGACTACGACACCGGACAAAGTACAAACGCCGACTACGACACCGGGCAAAGTACAAACCCAGACTACGACACCGGGAAAAGTACAAACGCTGACTACGACACCGGGCAAAGTACAACAGCAGACTACGTCACCGCACAAAGTACAAAGGCCGACTGCGACACCGGGCAAAGTACAAAGGCCGACTTCGACACCGGGCAAAGTACAAACGCAGACAACGATACCGGGCAAAGTACAAACGCAGACTACGACACGGGGCAAAGTACGAACGCAGACTACGACACCGGGCAAAGTACAAACGCGGACTTCGACACCGGGCAAAGTACAAAGGCCGACTACGACACTGGGCAATGTAAAAACGCCGACTACGCCTCCGGGCAAAATACAAACGCCGACTATGACACCGGGCAAAGTACAAACGCCGACTACGACAACGGGCAAAGTACAAAGGCCGACTACGACATCGGACAAAGTACAAACGCAGACTACGACACCGGACAAACGACAAACGCCGACTATGACACCGGGCAAAGTACAAACGCAGACAACGATACCGGGCAAAGTACAAACGCAGACTACGACACCGGGCAAAGTACAAACGCAGACTACGACACCGGGAAAAGTACCAAAGCAGACTACGACACCGGGCAAAGTACAAACGCCGACTACGACGCCGGGCAAAGTACAAACGCAGACTACGACACCGGGCAAAGTACAAATGCAGACTACGACACCGGGCAAAGTACAAACGCAGACTACGACACCGGGCAAAGTACATACGCAGACTACGACACCGGGCAATCGAAAAACGCCGACTACGCCTCCGGGCAAAATACAAACGCCGACTACGACACCGGGCAAAGTACAAACGCCGACTGCGACAACGGACAAAGTACAAAGGCCAACTACGACACCGGGCAAAGTACAAACGCCGACTACGACACCGGCCAAAGTACAAACGCAGACTACGATGACGGACAAAGTACAAACGCCGACTACGACACCGGTCTTAGTGCAAACGCCGACTGCGACACCGGCGAAAGTACAAACGCAGACTACGACACCTGGCAAAGTACAAACGCCGACTACGACACCGGGCAAAGTATAAAGGCCGACTACGACACCGGGCAAAGTACAACCGCAGACTACGACACCGGGCAAAGTACAAACGCCGACTACGACACCGGACAAAGTACAAACACCGACTACGACACAGGACAAAGTACAAACGCAGACTACGACACCGGGAAAAGTACAAACGCAGACTACGACACCGGGCAAAGTACAAACGCAGACTACGACACCGGGCAAAGTACAAACGCAGACTACGACACCGGGCAATGTACAAACGCCGACTACGACTCCGGGCAAAGTACAAACGCCGACTACGACACCGGGCAAAGTACAAACGCCGACTACGACAACGGGCAAAGAAAAAAGGCAAACTACGACACCGGACAAAGTACAAACGGAGACTACGACACCGGACAAACGACAAACGCCGACTACGACACCGGGCAAAGTACAAACGCAGACAACGATACTGGGCAAAATACAAACGCTGACTACGACATTGGGAAAAGTACAAACGCAGACTACGACACCAGACAAAGTACAAAGGCCGACTACGACACCGGGCTAAGTACAAAGCCCGACTACGACACCGGGCAAAGTACAAACGCAGACTACGACACCGGACAAAGTACAAAAGCCGACTACGCCACCGGTTTTAGTACAAACGTCGACTACGACACCGGGCAAAGTACATACGCAGACTACGACACCGGGCAATCGAAAAACGCCGACTACGCCTCCGGGCAAAATACAAACGCCGACTACGACACCGGGCAAAGTACAAACGCCGACTACGACAACGGACAAAGTACAAAGGCCGACTACGACACCGGGCAAAGTACAAACGCCGACTACGACACCGGCCAAAGTACAAACGCAGACTACGATGACGGACAAAGTACAAACGCCGACTACGACACCGGTCTTAGTGCAAACGCCGACTACGACACAGGCCAAAGTACAAACGCAGACTACGACACCTGGCAAAGTACAAACGCCGACTACGACACCGGGCAAAGTACAAAGGCCGACTACGACACCGGGCAAAGTACAACCGCAGACTACGACACCGGGCAAAGTACAAACGCCGACTACGACACCGGACAAAGTACAAACACCGACTACGACACAGGACAAAGTACAAACGCAGACTACGACACCGGGTAAAGTACAAACGCAGACTACGACACCGGGCAAAGTACAAACGCAGACTACGACACCGGGCAAAGTACAAACGCAGACTACGACACCGGGCAATGTACAAACGCCGACTACGACTCCGGGCAAAGTACAAACGCCGACTACGACACCGGGCAAAGTACAAACGCCGACTACGACAACGGGCAAAGAAAAAAGGCCAACTACGACACCGGACAAAGTACAAACGGAGACTACGACACCGGACAAACGACAAACGCCGACTACGACACCGGGCAAAGTACAAACGCAGACAACGTTACTGGGAAAGTACAAACGCTGACTACGACATTGGGAAAAGTACAAACGCAGACTACGACACCAGACAAAGTACAAAGGCCGACTACGACACCGGGCTAAGTACAAAGCCCGACTACGACACCGGGCAAAGTACAAACGCAGACTACGACACCGGACAAAGTACAAACGCCGACTACGCCACCGGTTTTAGTACAAACGTCGACTACGACACCGGCCAAAGTACAAACGCAGACTACGTCGACGGACAAAGTACAAACGCCGACTACGACACCGGTCTTAGTACAAACGCCGACTACGACACCGGCCAAAGTACAAACGCAGACTACGACACCGGACAAAGTACAAACGCCGACTACGACACCGGGCAAAGTTCAAACCCAGACTACGACACCGGGCAAAGTACAAACGCTGACTACGACACCGGGCAAAGTACAACAGCAGACTACGACACCGCACAAAGTACAAAGGCCGACTGCGACACCGGGCAAAGTACAAAGGCCGACTACGACACCGGGCAAAGTACAAACGCAGACAACGATACCGGGCAAAGTACAAACGCTGACTACGACACCGGGCACAGTACAAACGCAGACTACTGCACCGGGCAAAGTACAAACGCAGACTACGACACCGGACAAAGTACAAAGGCCGACTACGACACCGGGCAAAGTACAAAGGCCGACTACGACACCGGGCAAAGTACAAACGCAGACTACGACACCGGACAAAGTACAAACGCCGACTACGACACCGGTCTTAGTACAAACGCCGACTACGACACCGGCCAAAGTACAAACGCAGACTACGACACCCGTCTTATTACAAACGCCGACTACGACACCGGCCATAATTAATAATGAGCTATTGCTGAAACTTGACTCCCATAAAGACTGAATATTTCGTAAAATGTGCTGACATCAAAATCGTACTCAATTAGTTTACCTTTTAATCTTTTAGTTATATTTTCTGTTTGTTATAGATTGTATATCCTTCAACCTGTAACTCAATATCGGACCTGTTTACGTCCAGTTAGATTGTTAGAACATCAGAAGATTCAAAAGGTTATATTTCAGTTGACACTACAATATTTCACTTATTAACATTTTTTCTAGCAAATCAAGCTTAACTATTGTAGTGGTGTTTATAATAAGTCTAATTACGGATGGAAATAATATACTTTCAAAATAAATACCAAAGTAGAATACTAGTCTTTAGCTGTGCGACCAAGTGCAGTATTTTAGTTCGACTCTTAAAAATAAGCTTTTATTAAAATTTCTAAAAATGCAAACATTTAAAACTAATAAATAAAAGCGTTGACACATTTTTATCTCTTGTAATTTATAACATCAAAAAGTTAAAAGAATTTTTAGCGCCATTTCAATATCGTAGGATGCATTCTTTAATGAAGTCCCTGTCCGGAAGCTTATCTCTTTGATCCTATATTCAACTATTGGACTATTCCTGTTGAGCCCTTCTTTTGTACTCACAAAAAAAAAACGAAGTGCAACGGCCACGGAGGAAGACAAGGAGGAGACACGGAGGGAACTTTCACCGCTAAATGAAAAAATTTAACCCGGGACCCTGATTACCTTACAACCATCCGTCCCCTCAGATGCATTGATATTGCATTTCGTTATGCAATACTCCAGTGTTGACACTTAACACTGTCAATGCTAATAATCCAGTGTTGACACTTAACACTGTCAATGCTAATAATCCAGTGTTGACACTTCACTGTTAATGCTAATAATCCAGTGTTGACACTTAACACTGTCAATGCTAATAATCCAGTGTTGACACTTCACTGTTAATGCTAATAATCCAGTGTTGACACTTCACGCTGTTAATGCTAATAATCCAGTGTCGACACTTCACGCTGTTAATGCTAATAATCCAGTGTCGACACTTCACACTGTTAATGCTAATAATCCAGTGTTGACACTTCACGCTGTTAATGCTAATAATCCAGTGTTGACACTTCACACTGTTAATGCTAATAATCCAGTGTTGACACTTCACACTGTTAATGCTAATAATCCAGTGTTGACACTTCACACTGTTAATGCTATAAATCCATGTTGACACTTCACATTGTTAATGCTAATAATCCACGGTACCACGTTCTTGTCTATGAAATGATATAAAACCCACCAACATATTTAAAAATCGTGCAGTTTTAAACATGAAAATAACATTCTTTGCACGTGTTTAAGTATAATATGACATTCTTTGCACGTGTTTAAGTATAACATGACATTCTTTGCACGTGTTTCAGTATAATATGACATTCTTTGCACGTGTTTAAGTGTTATATGACATTCTTTGCACGTGTTTGAGTATATTATGACATTCTTTGCACATGTTTAAGTATAATATGACATTCTTTGCACGTGTTTAAGTGTAATATGACATTCTTTGCACGTGTTTAAGTGTAATATGACATTATTTGCACGTGTTTAAGTATAATATGACAGTCTTTGCACGTGTTTAAGTGTAATATGACATTCTTTGCACGTGTTTAAGTATAATATGACAGTCTTTGCACGTGTTTAAGTGTAATATGACATTCTTTGCACGTGTTTAAGTATAATATGACATTCTTTGAACGTGTTTAAGTATAATATGACATTCTTTGCACGTGTTTAAGTATAACATGACATTCTTTTCACATGTTTAAGTGTAATATGACAGTCTTTGCACGTGTTTAAGTGTAATATGACATTCTTTGCACGTGTTTAAGTATAATATGACATTCTTTGCACGTGTTTAAGTATAATATGACATTCTTTGCACGTGTTTAAGTATAATATGACATTCTTTGCACATGTTTAAGTATAATATGACATTCTTTGCACGTGTTTAAGTATAATATGACATTCTTTGCACGTGTTTAAGTGTAATATGACATTATTTAAACGTGTTTAAGTATAATATGACAGTATTTGCACGTGTTTAAGTGTAATATGACATTCTTTGCAGTGCTAGAGCTAGATACAGAAAGACCCAAGACGATTTCCGGGTTTTCAAAAAGGGTGTTGCACTAATATATGCCCCCCCCACACAGGTGGTCCCCAACCATCCCCCCCCTCCAAGATAAGTAATCTACGGTCCCCCTGTAATAGGGCCGTTACTAGAAGATCTACCTAAACGCATGCCAAGGAGACCCTGTTTTGCCTACGTAAATGTGCTCTAAAATGAAACAGCAATGGCGCTTGAGCGTGTTTAGAAGAGGCCATACTAACAATTTTACGGCTGTCAAAAAGGCTGCTAACCGTATATATAACAGGGCAGCCTTTACTAGCTTTGGTTAATTTTATATACAGTAAAAAAAACACAACAAAGTTCAACTCCACCCACCTACCTACCACCTCTCCCAGGTACAGAGCCTCTGGGACCTAGAAAAACTCAAAATAAGCTGTACCTGTGTAGGGCACGGGTCTATGTATCAGAGTAGGGCACGAGTCTATGTATTAAAGTAGGGCACGGGTCTATGTATCAGAGTAGGGCACGGGTCTATGTATCAGACTAGGGCACGGGTCTATGTATCAGATTAGGGCACGGGTCTATGTATCAGATTAGGGCACGGGTCTATGTATCAGATTAGGGCGCGGGTCTATGTATCAGAGTAGGGCACGGGTCTATGTATCAGATTAGGGCACGGGTCAATGTATCAGAGTAGGGCACGGGTCTATGTATCAGATAAGGGCACGGGTCTATGTATCAGAGTAGGGCACGGGTCTATGTATCAGATTAGGGCTCGGGTCAATGTATCAGATTAGGGCACGGGTCTATTTATCAGAGTAGGTCACGGGTCTATGTATCAGAGTAGGTCAGGGGTCTATGTATCAGATTAGGGCACGGGTCGATGTATCAGAGTAGGTCACGGGTCTATGTATCAGAGAAGGGCGTGGGTCTATATATCAGATTAGGGCACGAGTCTATATATCAGAGTAGGGCACGGTTCTATATATCAGATTAGGGCACGGGTCTATGTATCAGATTAGGGCACGGGTCAATGTATCAGAGTAGGGCACGGGTCTATGTATCACAGTACGGCACGGGTCTATGTATCAGAGTAGGTCACGGGTCAATGTATCAGAGTAGGGCACGGGTCTATGTATCAGAGTAGGGCACGGATCTATGTATCAGAGTAGGGCACGGGTCTATGTATCAGATTAGGGCACGGGTCTATGTATCAGATTAGGGCACGGGTCTATGTATCAGAGTAGGGCACGGGTCTATGTATCAGATTAGGGCACGGGTCAATGTATCAGAGTAGGTCACGGGTCTATGTATCAGAGAAGGGCGTGGGTCTATATATCAGATTAGGGCACGAGTCTATATATCAGATTAGGGCACGGGTCTATGTATCAGAGTAGGTCACGGGTCTATGTATCAGAGAAGGGCGTGGGTCTATATATCAGATTAGGGCACGAGTCTATATATCAGATTAGGGCACGGGTCTATGTATCAGATTAGGGCACGGGTAATGTATCAGAGTAGGGCACGGGTCAATGTATCACAGTAGGGCACGGGTCTATGTATCAGAGTAGGGCACGGGTCAATGTATCAGAGTAGGGCACGGGTCTATGTATCAGAGTAGGGCACGGGTCTATGTATCAGATTAGGGCACGGGTCAATGTATCAGAGTAGGGCACGGGTCTATGTATCAGATTAGGGCACGGGTCAATGTATCAGAGTAGGGCACGGGTCTATGTATCAGAGTAGGACATGGGTCAATGTATCAGAGTAGGTCACGGATCAATGTATCAGAGTAGGTCACGGGTCAATGTATCAGAGTAGGTCACGGGTCTATGTATCAGAGCAGGAAACGGGTCTATATATGGGAATAAGTAGGAGCTTATGGTAATATGTAGGAGCTTATGGTAATATGCAGGTGCTTATGGAGATATTTGGAGCTTATGGGAATATGTAGGAGCTTATGGGAATAAGTAGGAGCGTATGGGAATATGTAGGAGCTTATTGGAATATGTGGGTGCTTGTGGAAATATGTAGGAGCTTATGGAAATATGATGGCTCGTATGGAAATATGTAAGAGCTTATAGGAATATGTGGGAGCTTATGGGAATATGTTGGATATTATGGGAATATGCAGGAGCTTATGGGAATAAGTAGGAGCTTATAGGAATATGTGGGAGCTTGTGGAAATATGTAGGAGCTTATGGGATTATGTGGGAGCTTATGGGAATATGTAGGATCTTATGGGAATATCTAGGAGCTTATGGAAATATGTGAGAGCTTATGGTAATATGTAAGACCTAATGGGAATAGGTATGATCTTATGGGAATATGAAGAAGTTTATGGAAATATGTAGGAGCTTAATGGAATATGTGGGAGCTTATGTGAATAGTAGAAGCTTTTGGAAATAAGCAGGAGCTTATGGTAATATATAGTAGCTGTTTGGGAAATTAGGAGGTTATGGAATATTATGGGCTTATAAGAATATGTAGGAGCTTATGGGAATATTTGGAACTTATGGGAATATATAGGAGCTTATGGCAATATGTAGGAGTTTGTGGGGATATTAGGAGCTTATAGGAACATTCGGAGCAAATGTTATTATTAGGAGCTTATGGAAATATGTAGGAGCTTAAGGGAATAAGTAGAAGCTTATGTTGATATGTACGAGCTTATGGTAATATGTACGAGCTTATGGGGATATTAGGAGCTTATGGTAATATAAGAAGCTTACGGGAATAAGTAGAGGCTTATGGTAATATGTAGAGGCTTATGGTAATATGTAGGAGCTTATGGTAATATGTAGGAGCTTTTGGGAATTTGTGAGAGTTTATTGGAAAATGTAGGAGCTTATGGGAATATGTAGTAGCCTATGGGAATTTGTAGGAGCTAATGGGAATATTAGGAGCTTATGCGAATGTGTAATAGCTTATGGGAATATGTTGGAGCTTATGGGAATATTAGGAGATTATGGGAATAAGTACTAGGTTATTGAAATATGTAGGAGCTTATGGAAATTTGTGAGAACTTATGGTAATATGTAGGAGCTTATGGGAATAAATAGGAGCTTATGGGTATATGAAAAAGCTTATGGAAATATGTTGGGACTTATGGAAATATGTAGGAGCTTATGGGAATAAGTAGGAGCCTATGGTAATATGTAGGAGCTTAAGGGAATCTGTGCGAGCTTATGGGAATATGTAGGATCTTATGAGAAGATATAGGAGCTTATGAAAATATGTGAGAGCTGATGGAAATATGTAGGAGGTTATGGGAATAAGTAGGAGCAAATGGTTATATGTAGGAGCTTATGGGAATAAGTAGGAGCTTATGAGCATATGAAGTATCTTATGGAATTATGTAGGAGCTTGTGGAAGTAAGTAAGAGCTTATGGGGATATATGGAGCTAATTTTAATATTAGGAGCTTATGGAAATATGTAGGAGCTTATGGTAATATGCAGGAGCTTATGGAGATATTTGGAGCTTATGGGAATATGTAGGAGCTTATGGGAATAAGTAGGAGCGTATGGGAATATGTAGGAGCTTATAGGAATATGTGGGAGTTTGTGGAAATATGTATGAGCTTATAGGAATATGATTGCTCGTATGGAAATATGTAAGAGCTTTTAGGAATATGTGGGAGCTCATGGGAATATGTAGGGTATTATGGGAATATGTAGGAGCTTATGGGAATAAGTAGGACCTTTTGGTAATATATAGGAGCTTAAGGTAATATGCAGGATCTTATGGGGATATTTGGAGCTTATGTGAGAATTAGGAGCTTATGGGAATATGTAGGGGCTTATTGGAATAAGTAGGTGCTTATAGGAATATGTGGGAGCTGGTGTAAATATGTAGGGGCTTATGGGATTGTGTGGGAGCTTATGGGAATATGTAGGATCTTATGGGAATATGTAGGAGCTTATGGAAATATGTTAGAGCTTATTGTAATGTGTAGGACCTAATGGGAATAGTTATGATCTTATGGGAATATGAAGAAGCTTATCGAAATATGTAGGAGCTTATGGAAATAAGTAGGAGTTTATGGGGATATTTGGAGCTAATAATAATTCTAGGAGCTTATGGAAATATTAGGAGCTTATAAAATAAGTAGGAGCCTATGGTAATATGCAGGAGCTTATGGGGATATTTGGAGCTTATGGGAATATTAGGAGCTGATTGGAATATGTAGGAGCTTTTGGGATAATTAGGAGCTTCTGTGAATATGTAGGAGCTTATGGGAATATGTAGGTGATTATGGAAATAAGTAGGAGCTTATGGGAATATGTAGGAGCTTTTGGGAATATGTGTGAGCTTATGGGAATATTTAGGATCTTATGGGAATATGTAGGAGCTTGTGGTAATATGTAGGAGCTTATTGGGATAATTGGAGGTTATAGGAATATTAGGAGCTCATTGTAATATGCAGGATCTTATGGGGATATTAGGAGCTTGTGGGAATATTAGGCGCTAATGGGAATATGTAGGAGCTTATGGGAATATGTAGGAGTTATGGGAATAAGTAGGAGCTTATGGGAATATGTATAAGCTTATAGGAATATTTGGGAGCTTGTGGAAATATGTTGGAGCTTATGGGATTATTAGGAGCTTATGGAATATGTGAGAGCTTATGGGAATATGTAGGAGCTTATGGGAATAAGTAGGAATTTATGGGAATTTGTAGGAGCTTATAGGAATATGTGGGAGCTTGTGGAAATATGTAGGAGCTTAAGGGAATATGTAGGCTTTTATGGAAATATGTAGGAACTTATGGGAATATGTGGGAGCTTTTGTAAATATGTAGAATCTTATGGGAATATGTCGGAGCATCATGGCAGTCACTTTGATTCGCAGGGCAGAACAATAAATGAGGATTTGGAAAGAACAAACTTCAAGTTTGCAGGTGAAATTTTAGATGAAATATTGTTCGCATGTGATTGTTGACCAATTTCCAATTGTTGCAAAATATATCAACCCTGAGAAATCTGAATTGGATGCAGCTGGACTGATGTCAAAGGATAAGGAATGGTTTGACCATCATATTCGCACCAGCCAATACTTCACTCAAATTTTGAAATGTCAGGACATAAAATGTTGCGACAAAGTACGGAACTCATTTTTCAACGTTTTACCTTCGAGATTATTTCCTCCTCCAAATCCAATCCCACTCAGCCAAACAACTTATGGACTCAGAGCTTCAGAAAGAGCAGATGCAGATGCTCATAAATTTCCTTCAGTGTTCGTGGCACAAACTTTCAAATTTGATAACATTATGCCAAAATCAACGGGAGTTTTTAAAGTGCAACCATATGCTCTTTATTGTCCATCTTTGCAGACCTGCTTACATGATCGAATTTTCAAAGTGTGCCACTTATACTTTGCCTCACAAAAACAATGTTGAAGAAATATACAGAATCACACAGAGCTCGGGCGCAGGAGAATGTAAAAAAGTAAAGTTCCCTTAGCCCTAAAGGGCCATCGGGGCAGATGAAGTGTAGCAATCATCTGTTTCTATAACCTAGGTATATGAAGGGATTGTGTGGTTTGCACAACGCCCAGCCGCCTTTACTCCCCGACATAAATTCAGGTACCCATTTAAAGCTGGGTGGACATGGGGACTTTCACCAGGAGATTTGAACCCGGGACCCTCCGGTCGACAGTCAAGCGCTCTACACCACTCGACCACCCGTCTCCTAGGAGAATGTGCCAACCCGACATTTTCTAGAATCAACTCAAATAAAACGCATCCGTTCTTTGAGAATCGCTGCTAGAAGGCAAAGAGAACTCATGGCAATTATTGGCAGAATGGAAATTGCACTTTCAGAGGATGTTGAGTAGCTAGATGAGGATGAAGTTGATCTGTTTGCAACTATCCTTCCAGGAAACGATGATGGGGAAAGACTTATGTCAGTCTTTACTATGGATGAACACTTCACCATGGATGGATGATGTCTAGTGAATATTTTTTAATTAAACTTAATTCACAGGCCCGCTATAAACTTATTCAATATAGCACCAGAGCTGCTCACATAATTTGTCAATCTAGTCCTTTTTTAGTCGCATTGTTTTGTTTCCCTTGTTATTATTTGACCACTGGTTGAGGTCAAGTCTCGCTAATCTACTTCTTATTCTGTGTCAATAGAATGCATAATCGGAAGATTATCTCAAAGTTGACCTCACCCATTGTAAATGAATACGTAGCAGATAAATGGTGTTTATTTGTCAAGTCTAATTTTTGCAATTTTTGTTCAAATTAAATTGATTGAGTTAGTGTTTCAAAGAATAACTGAGATAACTGTTGACAATTATTATTCTACTAGTAAAGTTATTTAATAATCTGATAGTTCTTTTAATATTTATATTTTAAGGCAGTTTAATAGTGAAGTACGATTTAAGTTTTCGATTAAATTTTAATTAGTTGTTAATTAAAAAAAAAATTCGAAAGTGTGACGTACTTTGGGGGGGGGGGTGTTCCGAGATTTGTGACACTTTGTGACAGGGGGGGGGGTAAAAAATCGTCAAAATAGCGTGACGTACTTTATGGACGGCCCCAAAGTGAAAATACAATGGGAAAGCTCAAGATAATTTTAAGTAAACAAAGGACTTAGACAAGGAGGCTACCTTTCATGCATACTATTCAGCTTAACCATGTATCTATCTCCTACTATATATCAAGTTGTACTATTCAGCTTAACCATGTATCTATCTCCTACTATATATCAAGTTGTAATATTCAGATTAACCATGTATCTATCTCCTACTATATATCAAGTTGTACTATTCAGCTTAACCATGTATCTATCTCCTACTATATATCAAGTTGTATCAAGTTGTACTAGTCAGCTTAACCATATATCTATCTCCTACTATATATCAAGTTGTACTATTCAGCTTAACCATGTATCTATCTCCTACTATATATCAAGTTGTATCAAGTTGTACTAGTCAGCTTAACCATGTATCTATCTCCTACTATATATCAAGTTGTACTAGTCAGCTTAACCATGTATCTATCTCCTACTATATATCAAGTTGTACTAGTCAGCTTAATCATGTATCTATCTCCTACTATATATCAAGTTGTACTATTCAGCTTAACCATGTATCTATCTCCTACTATAATATCAAGTTGTACTATTCAGCTTAACCATGTATCTATCTCATACTATATATCAAGTTGTACTATTCAGCTTAGCCATGTATCTATCTCATACTATATAGCAAGTTGCACGTCTAATTGAATAATTATACTTTTTTTTTGCTATCGATAACTTTTTTTTTTAAAATTTAATGTATACTTTCAATAAACAATATATACTTTTTCTGGTTAAATATATTGCGCTATAGTGAAGTATATTTGTTTAATATATATTTACATTTGTTACTGATTCCTTATCAAATCAATGTATACTTATAATCAAAAGAGGAAAAAAATGTTTCAATAAGCACTTATTGAATGCAGTACTTGGTGAACAATAAAAAAAAGTAAACACACATTTGGCTTGGTCAGCATAATAACTTATTGGGGGCACATATAAAACTTATTTATCACTAGCCACATCCCATTTTTAATTGCAAAAAATTTAAAATAATTTTGCTAGCTAATTCTAAGTCTATAGCGTGAAGTGTTTTAAGCTGTATTATAAATTGACTGAATATATTTACTTCGATCATTTGACTTTTGAATGCTACTAAAGTAAAACTGATATAGTTTCGTGATAGATCATATTTTTTTTCAGTACCCTACTGGTACTATTGCCTTTTGTCAATCAGTTGTTTACAACGTAAAAGAAATATTGACAGTATACCAACATCCTACAGTGTATAATCAAATCGACTGGTAATATTCGTGCACATATTATGCAACTATAAAGGAGATAGATACAGGTTTAATATACCGGTACATCAGCAGCGTTTTCCTATCTTTCCTATTCATTATCTGGAAGTTGCCAAACTGGCCGACTGCCTAGGCACCCACTAACACAGTGGTCCCCCATCCCCGGGCCACGGACCTCTGCACTTATACCCACCAATTCTATTGTACCGGTGGCTTTTATTTTGTTTGAACATAATAAATATTGCCGGTGTATCTTACTATGCTGCTCTTTAAAAGCAAGTTTGTCGGCATTTTTATTTACCGACCCCACCATGAATATACCTAATTTTATAGATGAATATAAAAAAACCTAAAAGAAGGTAAGGGCCTAATATGAAATAGTTTCTTTTTGGTTTCATTTGTGATGTAATAATTGAATAACAGAAGTAAATAAATAAAATGTCCGAACTGTGTAGGTAAATGTGTTTTTTTTTAAATAATTACGCACAGGGCGCCGAGCAGGCCCGTAGCGTGTGGGGGGCCATGGGGGCCGGGCCCCCCTGCATTTTGTCTGCCCCCTGCTTATTTGTCCCACTTAGTAAAATGTATTACGTGGCCCCCGCCTGCTATTACCTGGCCCCTCCTGTAGAATGCCAGGCCCCTCCTGTAGACTGCCTGGCCCCTCCTGTAGAATGCCTGGCCCCTCCTGTAGACTGCCTGGCCCCTCCTGTAGAATGCCTGGCCCCTCCTGCAGAATTTTCACGCTACGGGGCTGGCGCCGAGCTAGACGGGATTCCGAAATAGTAATCTTGTTAAAAATGTTCATTTTCTATACTAGACCTGGGCAACATTCGTCCCGTTAAACGTTTTGATTTGACCCGCAGTACACTCCCCTTCCTACATTTACATTGATAACATTTACATTTATGTTAGCTCAGATAAATTATTATAAACAATCCATTGATATGCTTTTGGTCCAGCCCTTCAATCAAATTTAAGAACCTATTGTGGTTCTTCAGTAGTTATAAATTTACATCTGTGATCTGCAATTTTGCAGCATGTCCATTATGATGAAAAAAAAAGTTATCAGTTGTACATGTAACATTGAAATTTCACAAAAAATACTAGATATGGACATCAAGAGTAGCTGTAGGTTTACTTCAATATGTCGCTGTATGCGGGATGTAATTTTCACTGTAAATCTGAAACTACCTTTAAAATTTCTCATTTATATGTTGGCTTATGCTCAAATATTGGTCAAGATTATTATCAAGGATTGCCTAAGTCAGCAAGTCACTGCAAAGTACAGACCTCTCCAACAACACTAGAGCAATGGAGCTTGAAATTTTATGAATCACTATATAGCGAATACAGAATGTTGAGATAAAATCACGGCAAGGGCAACAGATAATGATAAAAGATGGTTGTTCCAGACCTATTATTAGAAAAGAAAGAGACTTGCGAAGACGCTACATACTAAAAGCTAAATGAGGAAGGAATTGTTATTTTAAAACCGAATTAAACCTGAAATATATAGTAAAAAATGTCACGTATTGTAATAGGTGGCACAATTTTCTAAACGATGAGGGGGGGGGGAGGTTGCCTGGGGGCGCCAAAAAAACTCTCGCCTCAATAGCTACGCTACCTACAGACTGGGTTGCTATGTAGTGCCGATGTGCCGTAGATTGGTAATGTTTCATTCTGGCTGAGAGATATTAAGCTGTGGAGAGTGTCAGTTGTGAGTTAACTTTGATTGTATGAACATTTGAAATGGGTCTATCGTTGAGGTTCTAAAAGACTTGAATAGGTTTGTGTGTAATCTTTCTCCAACTTGGATATTGATAGAGAGATGCAAACTAAAACTTTCTTATGATTTACAATGATTGAGTGAATAACAGAGTGAACATAGCCCATTACCTTCCTATTTGTTTTCAGTCACAATTCTGTTAATGTTGACAAGTCGTTGTACTGTAGAGAACAACGCTCAGAAATTAATAAAGATTTACCAAGTATTTATTTTAAAAGAAAAGAATAACCTTATGAACACTTTAAGTTCAAGATTTACTAAGAACTGTCTGACGTTGTTCTGGATTATTTTATTAAAGTTCTAGTATTTATTATCTCACAGAACAATGTACAATTGCCGACACCGACTCCGGACAATGCAAAAATGCCGATACCGACACCGGGCAAAGTACAAACGCAGACTACGACACCGGGCAAAGTACAAACGCAGACTACGACACCGGGCAAATTACAAATGCAGACTACGACACCGGGCAAAGTACCAAAGCAGACTACGACACCGGGCAAAGTACAAACGCCGATGCCGACACCGGGCAAAGTACAAACGCAGACTACGACACCGGGCAAAGTACAAACGCAGACTACGACACCGGGCAAAGTACAAACGCAGACTACGACACCGGGCAAAGTACAAAGGCCAACTACGACACCGGGCAATGTACAAACGCCGACTACGACTCCGGGCAAAGTACAAACGCCGACTACGACACCGGGCAAAGTACAAACGCCGACTACGACAACGGGCAAAGTACAAACGCAGACAACGATACCGGGCAAAGTACAAACGCTGACATTTTTTCTAGCAAATCAAGCTTAACTATTTTAGTGGTGTTTATAATAAGTCTAATTACGGATGGAAATAATATACTTTCAAAATAAATACCAAAGTAGAATACTAGTCTTTAGCTGTGCGACCAAGTGCAGTATTTTAGTTCGACTTTTAAAAATAAGCTTTTATTAAAATTTCTAAAAATGCAAACATTTAAAACTAATAAATAAAAGCATTGACACATTTTTATCTCTTGTAATTTATAACATCAAAAAGTTAAAAGAATTTTTAGCGCCATTTCAATATCGTAAGATGCATTCTTTATTCAACTATTGGACTATTCCTGTTAAGCCCTTCTTTTGTACTCACAAAAAAAAACAAAGTGCAATGGCCAAGGAGGAAGACAAGGAGGAGACACGGAGGGAACTTTCACCGCTAAATGAAAAAATTTAACCCGGGACCCTGATTACCTTACAACCATCCGTCCCCTTAGATGCATTGATATTGCATTTCGTTATGCAATACTCCAGTATTGACACTTAACACTGTCAATGCTAATAATCCAGTGTTGACACTTCACTGTTAATGCTAATAATCCAGTGTTGACACTTCACACTGTTAATGCTAATAATCCAGTGTCGACACTTCACACTGTTAATGCTAATAATCCAATGTCGACACTTCACACTGTTAATGCTAATAATCCAGTGTCGACACTTCCCACTATTAATGCTAATAATCCAGTGTTGACACTTCACACTGTTAATGCTAATAATCCATGTTGACACTTCCCACTGTTAATGCTAATAATCCAGTGTCGACACTTCACACTGTTAATGCTAATAATCCAGTGTCGACACTTCACACTGTTAATGCTAATAATCCAGTGTCGACACTTCACAGTGTTAATGCTAATAATCCAGTGTCGACACTTCACACTGTTAATGCTAATAATCCAGTGTCAACACATAACACTGTTAATGCTAATAATCCAGTGTTGACACTTCACAAAGTCAATGTTAATAATCCATGTTGACACTTCACACTGTTAATGCTAATAATCCACGGTACCACGTTCTTGTCTATGAAATGATATAAAACCCACCAACAAATTTAAAAATCGTGCAGTTTTAAACATGAAAATAACATTCTTTGCACGTATTTAAGTATAATATGACATTCTTTGCACGTGTTTAAGTATAATATGACATTCTTAGCACGTGTTTAAGTATAATATGACATTCTTTGCACGTGTTTAAGTATAATATGACATTCTTTGCACGTGTTTAAGTGTAATATGACATTCTTTGCACGTGTTTAGGTGTAATATGACATTCTTTGCACGTGTTTAAGTATAATATGACATTCTTTGCACGTGTTTAAGTGTAATATGACATTCTTTGCACGTGTTTGAGTATAATATAACATTCTTAGCACGTGTTTACGTATAATATGACATTCTTTGCACGTGTTTAAGTGTAATATGACATTATTTGCACGTGTTTAAGTATAATATGACATTCTTTGCACGTGTTTAAGTATAACATGACATTCTTTGCACGTGTTTCAGTATAACATGACATTCTTTGCACGTGTTTCAGTATAATATGACATTCTTTGCACGTGTTTAAGTGTAATATGACATTCTTTGCACGTGTTTAAGTATAACATGACATTCTTTGCACGTGTTTCAGTATAATATGACATTCTTTGCACGTGTTTAAGTGTAATATGACATTCTTTGCACGTGTTTAAGTGTAACATGACATTCTTTGCACGTGTTTAAGTATAATATGACATTCTTTGCACGTGTTTAAGTATAATATGACAGTCTTTGACGTGTTTAAGTATAATATGACATTCTTTGCACGTGTTTAAGTGTAATATGACATTCTTTGCACGTGTTTAAGTGTAATATGACATTATTTGCACGTGTTTAAGTATAATATGACAGTATTTGCACGTGTTTAAGTGTAATATGACATTCTTTGCACGTGTTTAAGTATAATATGACAGTATTTGCACGTGTTTAAGTGTAATATGACATTCTTTGCAGTGCTAGAGCTAGATACAGAAAGACCCAAGACGATTTCCGGGTTTTCAAAAAGGGTGTTGCACTAATATATGCCCCCCCCACACAGGTGGTCCCCAACCATCCCCCCCCTCCAAGATAAGTAATCTACGGTCCCCCTGTAATAGGGCCGTTACTAGAAGATCTACCTAAACGCATGCCAAGGAGACCCTGTTTTGCCTACGTAAATGTGCTCTAAAATGAAACAGCAATGGCGCTTGAGCGTGTTTAGAAGAGGCCATACTAACAATTTTACGGCTGTCAAAAAGGCTGCTAACCGTATATATAACAGGGCAGCCTTTACTAGCTTTGGTTAATTTTATATACAGTAAAAAAAACACAACAAAGTTCAACTCCACCCACCTACCTACCACCTCTCCCAGGTACAGAGCCTCTGGGACATAGAAAAACTCAAAAAAAGCTGTACCAGTGTAGGGCACGGGTCTATATATCAGAGTAGGGCACGGGTCTATGTATCAGATTAGGGCACGGGTCTATGTATCAGAGTAGGGCACGGGTCTATGTATCAGATTAGGGCACGGGTCAATGTATCAGATTAGGGCACGGGTCTATGTATCAGATTAGGGCACGGGTCTATGTATCAGATAAGGGCACGGGTCTATGTATCAGATTAGGGCACGGGTCAATGTATCAGATTAGGGCACGGGTCTATGTATCAGATTAGGGCACGGGTCTATGTATCAGAGTAGGGCACGGGTCTATGTATCAGAGTAGGGCACGGGTCTATGTATCAGATAAGGGCACGGGTCTATGTATCAGATTAGGGCACGGGTCGATGTATCAGATTAGGGCACGGGTCTATGTATCAGATTAGGGCACGGGTCTATGTATCAGATAAGGGCACGGGTCTATGTATCAGATTAGGGCACGGGTCTATGTATCAGATTAGGGCACGGGTCTATGTATCAGAGTAGGGCACGGGTCTATGCATCAGATTAGGGCACGGGTCTATGTATCAGATTAGGGCACGGGTCTATGTATCAGATTAGGGCACGGGTCCATGTATCAGATTAGGGCACGGGTCTATGTATCAGATTAGGGCACGGGTCTATGTATCAGATAAGGGCACGGGTCTATGTATCAGATTAGGGCACGGGTCAATGTATCAGATTAGGGCACGGGTCTATGTATCAGATTAGGGCACGGGTCTATGTATCAGAGTAGGGCACGGGTCTATGTATCAGAGTAGGGCACGGGTCTATATATCAGATTAGGGCACGAGTCTATATATCAGAGTAGGGCACGGGTCTATATATCAGATTAGGGCACGGGTCAATGAATCAGAGTAGGACACGTGTCAATGTATCAGAGTAGGGCACGGGTCTATGTATCACAGTAGTAAACGGGTCTATGTATCAGAGTAGGTCACGGGTCAATGTATCAGATTAGGGCGCGGGTCTATGTATCAGATTAGGGCGCGGGTCAATGTATCAGAGTAGGGCACGGGTCTATGTATCAGAGTAGGGCACGGGTCTATGTATCAGAGTAGGTCACGGGTCAATGTATCAGAGTAGGGCACGGGTCTATGTATCAGAGTAGGGCACGGGTCTATGTATCAGAGTAGGAAACGGGTCTATATATTGAACATAAATTGATTAAACATTTTATTTCACTAAAACGCTAAATCAATGAGAACCCTGAGTTTGTTTCTCAAACAAAACGGTTCCATCTGGGGAAATAGGATAGAATAACATCCGAAGTGTGTTATTTGTGTCTATTTTATTCTGTTGTTTTGTTTCGTTGATGTTACTGCAGCATCCGCTTTACACTGACAGGATGTCTGAAATGCCACATGGATTCAAGTGCTTGGATAGCAATCTCATGATATTTCGACTTTTTGCAGAACACTGGCAAAGTTGTGTCTAATGTAATTTTAAGTTCGAAGACATTTGCAATCTTCAGCAGTTGATTTTCTTCTTGCGCAGACATTCTAGATTAGCCTGGCTGGTTGACAAATGAATCTTGGATACATCCCTTGCCAGTTTGTGGGTCGTTTGTATTCTAGATTAGCCTGGCTGATTGACGAATGAATCTTGGATACATCCCTTACCAGTTTGTGGGTCGTTGGTATTCTAGATTAGCCTGGCTGATTGACGAATAAATCTTGGATACATCCCTTACCAGTTTGTGGGTCGTTTGTATTCTAGATTAGCCTGGCTGGTTGATGAATGAATCTTGGATACATTCCTTACCATTTTGTGCGTCGTTTGTATTCTAGATTAGCCTGGCAGGTTGACGAATGAATCTTGGATACATTTCTTACTAGTTTGTGGGTCGTTTGTGTTTAGGAAGTAGCGCTCAAACTATTTTTAAAGCAAGGGCAGGTGATCGTGCACTACCTGGGAGAATGAAGGCTCAGGTCTCAGGTTAAGTCCCCGTAAAAGTTTGAAAGTTATCAAAATGCCTCTGTCCCACAACTTCAGTTTAGCTTTTAAACGCAGCTATTGTGTCCGCCAACTTGAAAATATCCGTCGCTTTCCCCTCAAGAGACAGCTTGAGTTCACTGAGCAGGCTGAATATGTCAAACAGGTAAACCAGTTTTGCGACGACATTTTGTCATTGAAATGTGCTAGCAGCGGTGACTTCTGTTTTCAGCAAAATCTTTGCAATGGCTCTCATATATCAAATACTCTGGTTAGAGATTTTCCTCTGGATAACCATCTTATTTCTGTGTCATCTTTGCTCTGCGTCAATTTCCTCACAAAGCTGCTCAAACAGGTTTGAGTTACGGACGTGTGGTTTTGAGTTTTTAATAACTCTAACGACATCAATCAAATAGGCTGTTAAATTCCGGTGATATTGTTCGACTTGCTAGCATTTCCCATGTGAGAGATACAATGGATAGACCCACTCTCATGTGCAACGTCCTTAATCCTAGCAGTTAAACCAGACAGTCGTCCAGTAATGGCGCCAATTTCTTTTGTGCATATGCCGACATAAAAGGACCAATGGACCATATTAGTTGTCCTGATATATAACCATCATGTTCCATTGATATTGGTTAGCAAATTTATTGAACATAACAAATCCTCATTCATATCCTCCTGATAAAGATATCACACAGAAACAAATAATATTGCCTTCTTGTTGATATCTTTAGATTTGTCAACCTGGAGTTCTGTACCACGATTGTGTCTCAATGCCATTGCTAGCCGTCAAAGCTAGCAAAATCAGTTCTTCGCCGAAAGTGAATGGCTTTTTAACCTTAGCTTCCACTAAAGACATTTGCTGTGAACTAATAGAGGAAACTGTTAAAAAATAGCATATGTGGCTTTGTCAGCTAACAATGAGGAAACTGCATTCAGACACAATCGTTGGAGAAGATCAATACTACATCACCGGGGTACGATGGAAGTATAATGCTGTCAGTGCATTCTCATTGAATGATACTGTCGCCCTCAGAAGTTTCTTTCTTTCTTCTTGTTCCCGTTATATTTTCTTTCACAATACTACAGGGGTTTGTGTTTTAATACAGGGCGCTTGGCGTTCAAGTGGCGAATCAGTTTTGAAGGTTTCATTGCGTCATTAGATGGCCGGTCGCCGCAAACTATACAGGCCGGGCTGGTGAGTGGGAATCAATTGTCCTGATAAATCCCCATTTCAAGTAGGACTCATGGTATAGTCGTTTAAAGTTCTATGTTTCTCTGATGTTGACGGATCTTATTCTGTCTTTTCCATGGGCCTTTTCTTACCCAAGGAAACTTTATAACGACGTCTGTTTCGTACTTGTTTTCTCTTATGTGTGGGCTAAGTTTGAGAGCTCATAGGATCGAGGTGTAACATGGAAAAAAAGACATCATTAATTTCAGATAATAAATGTGGACTAGAAAAAGGACCAAACCATAAAACATACAATACACTTACACCAAGCACTGTTAAACATGAGAAAGTACCGATGAATAGAGAGTAGAGCGTCACACACCTTATCTCCACCAAATTTCTACGATACTGCCACTTGCAAACATTCACCTTCCGGTTGACTTCTCGCCCATGGAAAGTTCCACATTCCCGAGAGAAATACCCTACAGTAAATAATAAGGAAATAATGTAATGTTTCTTGGGCGGCCCGGCACTGCTTGGTCCACGGACCGTGGGTTGGGGACCACACCATTAGGGTACGGGTGTTTGTATTTAGGGTAATGTTCTCGATAGCGCAATATGGATCGGGCTTGGATCATATCGATAACATTTTGAAAAACTATGTATCAAGTTCAATGGAAATTCGATATTTATGATCAGAAACACTGGGTTAATATAACAAAAGGATTATCAGATGTCAACCGACATATGGATCGATGCATATCTCATGAGGTCACTCAGCATGGAGTATATATATATATATATATATATATATATATAAATACTCGTTGTTGACTGTCTTATAATTCCGTTCCCCGACAGGTGCTATGTAAGTATTTCATACATAGAGAACATAAAGCTGTTAACTGTCTCACAGAGAACTTATAGCTGTTATGTAATTATCAATCTCACAGAGAATATATAGCTGTTATGTAATTATATATCAGAGAAAAAAAAATTGAACTAATATTTACCTAAATATTTTAGTAAATATCTAATTACAATTTATTCAATAACGGCTGCAATTTAACCAAAAAGGAAATAAAATATAGCGAAACTTTTTATTTTTGAAATTTTCGTAAAATTTATGAAATGAAATATTAATGTAAGAAATGACTCAACCTTCAACATGTTTATAATAGAAGAAATAAATACATATATGTAAGAAAAGTAGAATTTGTATTCATACATCAGAATTTGTATTCATACATCAGAATTAGTATTCATACATCAGAACTTTTGTTCATACATTAGAATGTGTATTCATACATCAGAATATGTATTCATACATTAGTGGGACGGATGTCCGAGTGGTGTAAATACTCGTCTGTCGACCTGAGAGTCATGAGTTCGATCCTCGGTGAGACTCATGGAATTTTCCCAGGTTAAATTTTGAGCAAAGTCGTCCCACAAGTCCACCCAGCTTTAAATGGGTACCTGACTTTAGTAGGGGAAGTAAAGCCTGCCGGGCGTTGTACTAACCACACAATCCCTTTATATATACCAAGGTTATAGAAACAGATGAATTCTACACTACATCGGAAATTGTATTTACAAATCAGAGACTGTGTAAATGGTGGCCATGATTGTTTTATGACATGATCATAATTGATCCAAAGTTATTTTCACTCCTCTCTTTCAATCAGCGAAAAATCAGCGTATCGATAGTTTCATGTCATTCTACATCTCACAGTCGTTAAACACCTTTAAATTCAGTAAAATCCCTAGCAGAATTCGGGAACTGTTTCATTTCTCTTTTAAATGCTCCGGTTAGAGAAAGAGGGCCATTAACTCCAAGATAGCTAAAAATAACTTATCCTTAAAATGTGATTTATGCTATATAAAAACGGAATCATCGTTAATATATTTCAAAAAAATCTTGAGCGATGTAAAACATGCAGCCTCAGTTTAAGTTTACAATGGAGTCGTTCACATGCAGCCTCAGTTTAAGTTTACAATGGAGTCGTTCACATGCAGCCTCAGTTTAAGTTTACAATGGAGTCGTTCACATGCAGCCTCAGTTTAAGTTTACAATGGAGTCGTTCACGTATTACGTAAAGCTTTTGAAACCTCCGGGGATGCGGGTGGGGGGCGAAGTCTTACAAATCGTGACAGGGGAGGAGGGCACAAGGGGGCAGACGGTATCAAGACAGCACAGGGTTTGTGTGATTATTAACAACAACTAATGGCTACAAATTTATAGTCTGTTCAACTACTGCTACTATTGCTTCTATTGCAACAACTGCTACTATTGCTACTACTGTTACTATTGCTACTAATGCAACTACTGCTACTTTTGCTACTACTGCTACTATTGCTTCTACTGCAAATATTGTGACTATGGTTACTACTGCAGCTACTGTTACTATTGCTACTACTGCAACTACTGCTACTATTGCTACTACTGCAACTACTGCTACTTTTGCTACTACTGCTACTATTGCTTCTACTGCAAATATTGTGACTATGGTTATTACTGCAGCTACTGTTACTATTGCTACTACTGCAACTACTGCTACTTTTGCTACTACTGCTACTATTGCTTCTACTGCAAATATTATGACTATGGTTACTACTGCAGCTACTGTTACTATTGCTACTACTGCAACTACTGCTACTATTGCTACTACTGCAACTACTGCTACTTTTGTTACTACTGCTACTATTGCTTCTACTGCAAATATTGTGACTATGGTTACTACTGCAGCTACTGTTACTATTGCTACTACTACAACTACTGCTACTATTGCTACTACTGCAACAACTGCTACTTTTGTTACTACTGCTACTATTGCTTCTACTGCAAATATTGTGACTATGGTTACTACTGCAGCTACTGTTACTATTGCTACTACTGCAACTACTGCTACTATTGCTACACTTGCTACTTCAACGATTACTGCTCCTACTGCTACTAGGAGAAGGAGTACCTGATGTCTTTTGAACACTTGCTTGTGTTTGACTATTTAGTTGACCTCGGATAATATGACACTTAGCAGATAAAATACATGATGCACACTTGACTAGCGTTTGGAACTACATCTCAATACAAAGTGTTGTGCGACTTACCAGCTGACGTCAAGAGGGTCACCAAAAATTGTCCAACTTTCTTTATATCTTATTGCAATTTTTTAAAGGTAGGTCGAGGTGAATTACAAAATCAGCGACGCTAATCGCGAAAGTTTATAGAACCCCTATCGTTTGTATTTTTAGCTTACCAGCAGAAGAGTTTTATCACAATTTTTTAATTAAAGCAACCAGAACTTATAAAATTCTGTTTTTAGAGCATTTTCGAAAAAAAATGCTCTATTGTCCCCGTTTTGTCTGTCTGTTTGTCCGTCTGTCTGTCCGTCATCACCCTAGATCTCAGCAACCATAAGTCCTAGACCCATGATGTATATATCATTTTGTAGGTCTTGGCCTGCCAAGAAAACACTTTTGTCTGTTTCGCGATCTGACCTCTGACGGCCGTAAAAGGGTGCTTATAAAGTACCGTTTTTTACTATATAAACTATATTAACAAAGGAGCGCCCTAGATCTCAACAACCGTAAGTCCTAGACCCATTATCTATATATCATTTTGTAGGTCTTGGCCTGCCAAGTGTACATCAAAAGTCCATTTCTTATGTACCGTTTTTTTTCTTATATTTTAAATATAAATAATAAAAGCTAATCAAAGGGGCGTAATCATTATTTAATTTTGTAACAGTTATTCAACATGATTACTTCCCTCTCTATACACGAAAATGCGCTAAAATGTCCTCTGTCCGAAACGGAAAAGACTTTAATTGTTTGTTTTATATTTCTCAATGGAGAAATTCTAAAAGTAGTTAAAAACCATTTGTTAAACATTTTATTTAGTAAATTAAACAAACTGAAATTAAACTACACTTTCAACTAAACTTTTTTACTTAGTTAAACTGTGCTTATAACTCACTTTTCCTTCTAAGCTGCACCAGCTTGCGCTAGCGCACGATTTTTCAGACCTCAGCTCACAAGTTTTTGGCTTTGCGCGCAAAACTTTTGATCAAAGAAAAAAAAATTCATATCCTTTTGTCGTAAAATTTAGCCATGGGTTGCGCTGTATAAATGAACTTAACGAGATCGAACTAACAAACAGTCTTTGTTGTGATATTAACTTCCGATCACGTTCGTAATTTAAGTAATTGGCTTGAAGCTGACTGGAATATTTAGCACACTTAGTTAAATATAATATAATTTGATAAAAGAAGAAAATGTCGAAGCGAAATGGCGAAGTTCAAGAGTCGAGTCATTAGGTGAAGAAAAGATTAATGAATTTCAAGAAAGAATGGTTGAGCAATTATTCCGTGGAATCAATAATGGCTGACTACACTGGGGATGCAAAGGGGGGCATCATGCCACGGGCGATACTCACAAAGGGGCGCCAAATGGTATATTTTACATATATTATTATATTGTTTTGAATGGGGGGCGCTAAAAAATGTATTGTGCCCCGGGCACGAGATTAGTTCGCTACGCCACTGCACTGACCACAAAGACGTGCTTCTAAAAGAACTATTCGAATATCGTGAACAAACCGAAGATGTAGTTTGCAAAATTTGTTTGAAAGCAGAATTTACTGATGAATCGAGTTCTGGAATAAATGGGGTGCGTGAAAAATCGATTATCTAAAACGACACCTTAGTCTTAAACCCCAGGTTGCAGGCGTACATAAGCTTTATAACCACCAGAAAGGGATGCTTCAAACATTCTTACGAGAATCCCCCGAGACTAGAACAGAAAAAGTAGAACACTAGCAGTGCAGAGAATATTGTCCTGACGAAGTCAAAATTTTAATTGAGAATGTAGTGCTTACAGTGAAAATGAATTCTTCCATTCGGCTTGTTCAGGAAATTCACAATCATATTGAAACATACATTAAAAATACCAACTAGTTGGAGAATCAAAAACTACGCCTTTGAATTTATTGAAAGCATAAATACAGTTGTTAGAGTTTTAAGAGAAATTCGAGATTATTCTTTCAACACTCTCATTGTGGATAGAATTACAAAAATTTCCATTTCGAAAATTCTGATAATGTACATTAAATTTGTAAATGCTCATAAAATAATTTATGAAGCTGTTTCTGCTGGTATTAAACAACTAACATTCAACTGTTTCTGCAATTGTGAATTTTTACAAAGAAACTTATCTTGACTTAAATCGAATGATTATGTTCACGTCGGTTGGTGCATCTGTGAAGCTTGGCAAGAATAATGGTGTTACTACCATTGCATGCAACTCTGTTCCTCATCTTGTTGAACAACACTGAGTCGCTCATAGAGAAGATGTAGGATTAGATGATGCATGGAAAAATAAATTGAATGAAACAACTAGAAACTTTAATACGAACTGTGTATACATTGTTCAGCAGGTCAAGTGTTAGAAAAACCTAAATTTGCAGAAATCGCAGAAGCTGCAGACTGTAATATTTTTTCTTTCAGGCCATTATTGCCGTGGAGAAAACTTGACTCACATGCAAAGGGTTCTGTCCCGGGTAAAGTAAAAAAAATATTTGCCGTAGACTTGCAGAAGAGATGGGCGCTACCAAGTCTATAGCAATAGACTCAATGCGCCCACAGAAAGGACGTTTGAAAGCATAAAATACGTCTGTTTATGAGTACATTTGTTCCCCGATTTAGGGTTTTTTAAAAATATATAAAATATATGTTGTATACGTTAAATAAGTTAAAATGGAATAAACACGTAACAATCAAACACATGAATGTGTTGAATAAGTTAGAATGGAATAAACACGTACTAATTAAAAATGTGAATGTGTTATATAAGTTAAAATAGGCTATTTACTAAAGTACTAAATACGCGCTTTGTTTATTAAGTTAAAATAGATGAGTAATATAATAACCAACGTTAAGATGCGTTTAGTAATGTTTAATAAATCAAATATGTAATAATTTAAAAGTTTCTATTGTGCTTAAATAGCTGAAATAGACAATAAATAAAAATACAAATGTGTTTAAACTGTACATTTTTGTTAACTTGACTTAACATATTAGAACAAATGGTTTCCTCAGAAAACAGAGAATGGGTTACTTAATCTGCTTGCTTTGTGCTGCCATCTTCAGTCTAAGTCTGATTTCACCTGTCAAGACCAACACACATCACAAACAATTTATTGAAACTTTGTTAGATTTGATTTCTGATCAGCAGGTAAGACGTTATAGCTAGTAACTCTGTAAAACTAATATTACAGATTGAAATAAATATTACTTTCTATTACTTTATTAGAATATTACCACACTTAGGATTATCTAGTTTGTGACATTTCTTGTAGATGTGATCGCACAACACCACCAAATGTTAATTTCTCCATTCTCTTATAAAATGACCATCAAATGTTAAATAACAACCAAAAATGTATTTCTCCCCATAACTTGAAACATAATTAAATATTCTCTTTCCTCACCTGTTCTAACATCATCCCCACATGATCAAATTTCTCTCAGTCTGTTCACACACCATCCCTGAATGCTAATTTCTCTCCACATGTTCTATCCACATGATCACATGATTACATTTATCTCCACATGTTCTAACCACATGATCACATGATTACATTTCTCTCCACACGTTCTTACCACATGATCACATGATTACATTTCTCTCCACACGTTCTAACTACATGAACACATGATTACATTTCTCTCCACACGTTTTAACCACATGATCACATGATTATATTTCTCTCCACATGTTCTAACCACATGATCACATTTCTCTCATGTTCTAACCACATCATCACATGATTACATTTCTCTCCACATGTTCTAACCACATGATCACATGATTACAATTCTCTCCACATGTTCTAACCACATGATCACATGATTATAATTTCTCTCCACACGTTCTAACCACATGATCACATGATTATAATTTCTCTCCACACGTTCTAACCACATGATCATATGATTACATTTCTCTCCACACGTTCTAACCACATGATCACATGATTATATTTCTCTCCACATGTTCTAACCACATGATAACATTTCTCTCATGTTCTAACCACATGATCACATGATTACATTTCTCTCCACATGTTCTAACCACATGATCACATGATTATAATTTCTCTCCACACGTTCTAACCACATGACCACATGATTACATTTCTCTCCACATTGTTCTCCCACCATCCCCACTAGGGTGGCCCAAAATCATATGGAAAAAAAGTTTCTCCCATCTAACGGGGCACCCTCTTGTTGAGTTCCATTTGTCTTACTTAGTAGCTGACAAAATTTCAGCTTCATACAGCTATTGGAAGGGGATGCTCAAGAGTCACAAAGTTTTGCTATATTAATAAAGAAACGCATTTTCGTTGAATTTTTAAAATTACATTTTCAATTCATGCCATTACTGTAATGTAACTGTTAAGTAACGAAAATGTCAACATAAAATGTAAATTGCAGAGTGCTGAAGAGTCTAAACATTGTCTAAACATTGTCTACACCGAAACAGCACAGATGGCAAACATTTTTTTAGTTTGTGTAGGAATGTTTTTTTTTGTTGGCTTCAACAACTTGCAAAATAAATTGCTTTTCTTCCTCGTTTTTTGTCAGCAGTCTATTATATTCCTCAAAAAGTTTAACTCTATGTTCTGCAGTATCGTTGACCACATGCTAGTCGTTAATACTTTGCTTACCGTTCTGGTATTCAATATTATCATTCCACTGTTCTGGAGAAAGAGCTAGAAAGGAGCTGCCTATGTGTAGCTATGTGTAAGCCGGTTCTGTGGACGCTTTGTGGAAAAGTGACCCATGCTGACGCCTTCATTTTTGAGCAAAGATGGATCACCTTGAACATGTCGCTCACTAGGTTCTATTATAAAACACCTGTTACTATTTTCTGTTTCTTAATTAGTGACACTTCATCGGAAAACAATGCCAGGCTGACAGTCTCATCAGACAGATACCACACGTGAATCTGGAGAATTTTTAGTGCTGCAATACTGATGTCGTGATCAACAGACTGACATTGCTGCAGGTCCTTCCAGAGCAAAAGTTCTCCTCCATGTGCTTCTGCAGCACAGGGTGCTTGAATCCAGGACTTTGTGTACTCTGCACAACAAGGTTCAAAACTACACACATCGTTTGAGTTGACTCTCTTCCTCGGATGTAAGACTGAAAATTTCTCTCATGACGGAAGATGTACATTTTGATGGCATAGCTTAGCCATCCACCTAGCATAATGTACAGGGCATAGTGCTCTCCAGTGAATGGTTTTGGGTGGATCTCCTAAGATGATCATTGTTCATTGTCAGTTCAATAAGTTCTTCATAATCATCTCTGACATAGGACTTCAAGTCAACGAAATTTCTTAGGAAGCTCACCGTGTTTTCTCGGAAAACATCAATGCTTGAAGGCAGTTCCAACGTACTATAGTTCTCAAGCTTTATGTGTCCCCAAACTTCTTTAAATCTTTTGAAGATAGGTATGTTTGGTGAGTTAGAGGTCCCCCAACATAAACTGAAAGCCTTTGCCAATTCCAGTTCAAGAACATGATGACTAAATGCCAGCCACAATAGTTCTCGACCAATATGATTCTCAAGCACTACACAAGCTCCATTGAAACGACCAGTGTTGACAGAAGTGGTGTCGAAGCTCATAGCCTGGATGCTTTCTACCAGTGCCCACTGTTCTAACTGACCATACATAGCATCAGCAGCATTCTGTCCTGTCCCTGATGTTAGTTTAGGGACACCTAGTAATTTTCCATTGCCATCACCAGAAACCAGCACCGGCCAGCGGTCAACTTCTCCAAGACCAAGGATTTCAGGTAAGATTTTTCCATCCCAGTGAAACCTTTATATCTGCTGCTTGTTTACACATGGCTTTCTTTCTGGCTCTTTGTATGGTGCTTCGTGAAACTGTCAAAGATGAAGGATCATGTCCCAGCGCTGCAGCAATAGGAATCATCAATCGTAAAGCTTCACGATCAGGCACTGGTGAGCAAGAAAGTATGATACCCAATCTCCGTCTTCTTTGTCCGTTTATTAGTTGAGCTATGACTTGGTTCATATTCATCTAGGACTTCAAAATTATTGGATGATTCACAGCTCTCTGTTTCATTTTCACCTGATTCATCTTTTATAGTTTGTTGCTGTCGTTTCTCAACAAAATCGAGTAAAATGCCATAAAAGGTAAAACAACGAGGCCTGTGAGCATCCCCTTCTACTTGGAATTTAGTTGTAAAATTTTAACAGTTTACTACCTAAGGCAAAAGGAACACAAAAAAGAGTCCCCCGGTATTTGACACGAAGTTGGAATTTTTGGGCCACACTAATCCCCACATGCTCCTATTTCTGTTCTCTCACCATCCCCACATGTTCACATTTCTCTCCATCTTTTCTGACACAATCCCACAAGTTCACATTTCTCTCTACCTCTTCTCACATCATCCCTAAACGTTCATCTCTCTCCATGGGTTCTCACATCATCCCCACAAGTTCACATTTCTCTCCAACTGTTCTAATGTCATCCTCACATGTTCAAATTTCTCTCCATCTGTTTTCATATCATCTTCACATGTTCAGTTTTTTTCTCTATGTGTTCTAACATCAACATTCATGGTTTTCTCGCCATTAGACCAAGACTGAACAGCCTCTCATTCTATTTAAACAATGGCACCGTATGAAAGGTTCCTATAACAATGAAATCAAATGGAACTTGCATGGATCAGTTGACAAGGCTTTAGCTCGACACTTACTGGGTGTGTACGACAACAACTTTTTCGCGACAACTTACGTATTGATTAGCTTGCTGGACGCCATGAAGTATGGAAACATTCCTACGCCTTCTCACGATGACCTGAGCCAGGCCATTCAAGTAAGTTTTTTTTCATTTTGCGTTAAACACAATGATACACAATTACAATAAAGAGATTTTTCGTCTCGTCTGTCAGCCTATCTATGCATCTTTCTACCTATTTGTCAATCTTTCTATGTATTTGTCAATCTTTCAACCTATGTATCCAACTTTTTACCTATGTGCCCTTCTCTTTACCTATGTATCCATCTTTCTGCTTTTCTATTTTTTCCCCAATCTACGTAGTTACAGTATTATACATATTTAATCACAATAAAAAAAATTTACAAGCGTTTGAAGTCACTTCAACAAAAATTCAAAGTATGCAGGACAAGTATTGTCTTAAGAAACATAATAACACATTTAAAAATTGCTGAGGGATCTTGATGCTATCTTTTCTACATTGTTCAACATTATATATATATATATATATTAGGGTTTCCCAAAATAACTTTTTGTCAATTTTCGGAGCATTTTATTTTGGTTACTTTGACTTCAAAACAGCATAGAAAAAATGTTCATGAATATACGACTTTATTTAGTACTGACTCATAGACACTGAAATTTTAAATCATTTTGAATAAATTTTGAATGTGAGCATGTATATATAAAGAACACAGAAAATGCTAGAAGGTTTTGAAAAGTTTTACAAAAAAATCTATACAATTCTAGAAGGTTCTGGATGGTTTCTATGAAATCTCTAGTAGGTTTTAGAAGCTTCTAGAAAAACGTGGAAAATTTGAGAAGGTTTTGGGAAATTAAAGAAAACTCTAGAAGTTTTGATTTTCATATTAATAGCCAGCTTTACCAGTGCATTTCAATTTAGCTATAAAAATCAAGTATCATAAGATCAAGTGTTGCGGGTATATAAATATTATTCTTTAGTTACGACTACTAGATCAAAAACTGTTGTTCATTTGATTGGTGAACCATCTGCAGATTTTTCTGAACGAGTTCTTCCAACAGCAGAAAATGTTTTGAGTGTATAATTTCAAGTACCAGGGAAACTTGTTACAGAGGCGGTTGCAAATATTTTAAGAATTGGCGATTGGCAGAAAAAATCTCTCCCATGCAGCAAACACAGGTCACATCAAGGGAGCATATGCTATTTTAGAAAAGAAATTGAATCAGAAGCTGCTTTGATTACCGTGCAGACATCATATACTTGAGTTGATATGTGCAAAAGTCTTCAAAAGACATTTGGGGGTAGTACAAATGGACCGGATGTGCTGCAATTTAAGCACTTTTAGACGTTTTGGCCAACATAATAAGACAGGCAGAATTTAGTATATGCCACGATGTTCGACTGGGGCGAAATCTCAAGCCATTAAAAGAAGAAGCCATCACATTTTGTTCAAATATCATCCGAATTAAAGACAAATCAAGATATTTGCCGCGAGAAGAAAACAAAGAACTTCTGACTATGAATCTTATCTTCGTTGGAGGCATTCCCTCCTTAGGGTGCGTTTTCGTTTTTTAGGAGCTAATCACCATGCAAGGTGGATGTCTAAAATAGTCTACATCATTAAGATTTATCTCTTCCGTCATCAATTCAAGCTGACTAAGCATGAAGACAGATCACTTGCAGAATTTGGTATCTTTACATGCTTGGTTTACATTAGAGCTTGGATTCAGTGTCACATTCCAGCAAACGCACTTCTGAATGATTTGGATTTCATCAAGCTTCTTATTGATTATAAGAATGTTTTCACCCTTCATTTCTCAGGCTGCAATGAAAATGATTGGCGGACATCTCTGGTACCTTAGTGCAGAACTCATTCCTCTGGTTCTTTTCTCTCAACGTGTCTCAGTGGATAAGAAAAACAGCCTTACTGCTTGCTTGAGGCAGTTAATGGAAAAATCAGAAAGAAGAAAGGTGCATCCGCAGCACAAATGATCCTTCAGCAGTTCATTTAAATGATTACGTGCACGCACATCACGACAAGAAATCTTTAATGGGGAATCGTTTTGTGTTCGTTTTAAATCTTGTTTACCCTCCGAAATTTTTTTAATGCCATGTTATTTTGTTATATATAAAGTTAAAATAGTTTTATTTCATAGAATAATTATATCAATCATTTAAAAATAAATTTTCACTACGACGACAAATATAACGCGTCATATTGTATATTATTTGACCGCGACTTTGTAATAGACTAAAAACAAAATGGTCGCTTTCTGTATTTAACAATTTTATTAAAAACGGAATAGCTAAAATAGAGTAGATAAATTTATAAGGCTGTGGGTCCGAATAACAATCAGATTTATTGGTTCCCGGGTCCGAATAGTCACTTCGAATTTATAAATAATAAATATAAATACTGAAGTCTTTAAAATATTTTAAATAATGTATCATTTTACTTTTTTGCTAATTTGATCATTGAAATAACTTTTTATCACTTATGAAAATGGCGACTAGTGAAACCTCGGTCGAAAATAATGATATGATTCTGGATGCACTGAAATGGTTTGTTTTTAGTAAAACCGACAATGCGTATATTTTTCACGTTCCTGACTATGGGGGTGAACGCGGCAAAATGTGCATAACTTTTTATCAGCGGCATGTTTGCGTGGCGCAATTACAAAAAAAATTTTCTCGTGTGATACTATCTTAATAGGGAGCCGGAGCCGAGCCGGAGCCGAGCCGGAGCCGTCAAATTTTTGGGAGCTTGAGCCGTCAAATTTGTGGGAGCCGGAGCCGGAAAAAAATATAGCTGCTCCGCAAGCCTGGCCATAGGTTACCCATCACTGCAACATATATTGCTGCTAATTCCAACTACAAAAAACTAATAATAGAAAAATAATCCTGCAATTCATTTTCAGACCTGGTATAATTCAATGACGAGGCACACATTTATAATCCTGCATCTCAGTTTCAGACCTGTTATAATTCAATGACGAGGCACACATTTATAATCCTGCATCTCAGTTTCAGACCTGTTATAATTCAATGACGAGGCACACATTTATAATCCTGCATCTCAGTTACAGACCTGTTATAATTCAATGACGAGGCACACATTTATAATCCTGCATCTCAGTTTCAGACCTGTTATAATTCAATGACGAGGCACACATTTATAATCCTGCATCTCAGTTACAGACCTGTTATAATTCAATGACGAGGCACACATTTATAATCCTGCATCTCAGTTTCAGACCTGTTATAATTCAATGACGAGGCACACATTTATAATCCAATCCTGCATCTCAGTTTCAGACCTGTTATAATTCAATGACGAGGCACACATTTATAATCCAATCCTGCATCTCAGTTTCAGACCTGTTATAATTCAATGACGAGGCACACATTTATAATCCAATCCTGCATCTCAGTTTCAGACCTGTTATAATTCAATGACGAGGCACACATTTATAATCCAATCCTGCATCTCAGTTTCAGACCTGTTATAATTCAATGACGAGGCACACATTTATAATCCAATCCTGCATCTCAGTTTCAGACCTGTTATAATTCAATGACGAGGCACACATTTATAATCCAATCCTGCATCTCAGTTTCAGACCTGTTATAATTCAATGACGAGGCACACATTTATAATCCAATCCTGCATCTCAGTTTCAGACCTGTTATAATTCAATGAGGAGGCAAAAATTTGTCCCACGTTTCTTTTCAAGCTAAAAATTATAACAATAAAAAATACATTAAATAAAATGCATTACGTTGATGTGGGCTTTGCGAAGTGTGACGAAATGTGACGAGGGGGGGGAGGAAGGATGAAAATCGCATTACGTCATAAATGAACTTCCTCTTATAGAATTCACCAAAATGTCATTAAAATTATATTCTCCTATTTAACATGAGTATCATGTATTCTTTAATCACAACAGCCTCCACAGCCGGTTTAACAGGAATTCTAACTGAAAAGTCCAAAACAAAAAAATTTCTGCTATTTTCTTTATTATTTTTGTATCTTTTTATTTCCTCTTTAAATCTCTGAAAAACAAATACATTTTTCTGTTGCATATCTACGGTCTTTCTGAAAAAATAATCATTATTTATATACGAAGAAATATATTTGTTTAGTATCTAGGCAATTTTCACGATAATAAAACAAGCAGCACCAGTTCAGATATTATGTATTGGCCACGTACTTACGATCACTCAGCCAATGTTTGGAGATCTAATATCGATAATTTGAAGGTGAGAATTTTATGCAAATATTTTGTAACTTGTACACAGTTTTCATTTTAATTTTAAAAGCAAATTATATATTTTAAACAAAAGTAACACACACATGCAATTAATTCAATCATGTGTAAAGGATACTAGTATAGGAATATATAATTGTATCAAACAATTGGATTATGAACCAAAAAGGCGTATTTTTGTATCGTATGAAGAACAGTACCTTAGTGAGACGCAGAGAGGAAGAGAGAGAGAGAGAGAGAGAGATTGAGAGATAGTGAGTGTGTGAGAGAGTGAGTGAGAGAGAGAGTGAGTTTGACAGAGAGTAAATGAGAGAGAGAGAGAGAGAGAGAGAGAAAGAGTCCTGGGTTCGATACTTGGTGAGAACCAGGGAATTTGTCTAGGTGGTCCTGGGGTAGTTTATTAAAGTCCCACAAGTGCACTGTTACGTTAAGAATTCACCGCACCTTCCCCCCCCCCATGTAACGGGTCAAACTTAACCCCTTCCATACTAGTTAAAAGTTGTTTCTATCAGCTCTCGCTGCCTTTGCACACGGACTTTCTACTACTGTCCCATTATCTACTATTCCCCGTACCCTAATGACTCATGCTAGCTGTCCCCCCCCCCTTTGCACACGGATTATCTACGGTCCCACTCGCACCCCGCCAGCCTTTATAAAGGGAACGCGGAATGTATCTCGACGGGAGTCGGCCCCGCATACTTAGAACAGAGGGCGGCCCAGTAGACTTAGGGAAGTTTATAGAATATATTATACTTAGAGTAGACTTGGATTGTTAGACTTGTAAAATATTATCATAGTAAATTAAATCAGTGTTGTAAAGTACACTCCTAAGAGTTGTGTTGTTATATACTAGTACCTATACCAGTGAGTTAGAGTTAAAGATTTGGTAATTAAGTTAAATTACCTGGCGAGCCTGCTATACATAGATATATATTAAATACCTAACGCCACATCCACCAAGCTTCAAATGTGTACGGTACTTGACTTAAGTTGGGAAAGTAAAGACGCCTGGGCGTTCTGCCTTTGGTAGAACTACATTTTGGGTCATTAGGAGAAAGTACATTTGGTGGCCTTTTGTAAAAGTACATTTAGGGCATTACGAAAAAGTACATTTGGGTGCCTTAGGAGGAGGTACACCAGATTCAATGACCAGTGTTCTCTTTGTAAATTAAAAGTGTACTTATAATAACGACTTTATTTCAAAGTTATCATTAGAAAACAGATTTTTTTTATCAATGACTAATATAAGAGTTTGATGCTTATTTATAAATTCTTTGGTTAATAGTTACCTTTTTATTGCACTTACTTTACTTTTGCGTTATTGTAAGTAGTACTAGGTCACCGCGGATTTTTTTAAATATGAATTATTTCTCTATTCTAACGTTCAATTCCACCCTTTATTATAAAAATATACATAATATAAAGAAGCTCGAAGACAGAGATAAAGCGTTTGACTGCTAATCGAAAGGATACAGTACTAATTCCAGAGCTGGACTACTGACCAGGCGGTCACTGTTTCGTGCAATGGTGAAAGTTCCCGGTATATTTCCCGTGATGCATCCATGACCAATTAACTATCGGCTTTGGTGGGGATGAAAGAAGGGAAACATAAAATGGTCCTATCGGTGGTTTTAGAATCTAAGAGATTTCATCTCAATATTACAATACTTCACACACGTAGAAACAGATGAACTCTCATCTACGTCCGATGGCCTGTATATGTTTTATAAGGAGACATTACTCTACATTGTATATAGTAATTTTAATGTAGTTTTACATTTTGAAAACGCGATATTTAACGATATTCAACGGGAGTTTTTTTTTTACTCCCTGGCACCATTTACAGTGGTCGCCATGGAGATGACTTAACTTGCCAGTTAACATGTCAGAGTTTTTGTGAGGGTTTTGTATGAAATATTTATCCCCCCTTATCTCCGGTTGCGTCATCGACTCAGGAAATGCTGACAAAGGGGGTAGACAAAGGGGCGTGTTTAGCGAAGGTATTAAACACATCGCATCGTCTAGCGTTGTGCCGACCAGGCAGTCTTAATGGAGCCATCGGGGAAATGATTAACGGGAAGGCAGTTGGGCTTAGTAGATGCGAGAGGGAGAGGGGAATAAACTCATCACCCTCCACGCTTGCTGGGCACTGAGTGGCACTGACCCACGCGATGGGTGAAGCCTATTGTGATCACTGACCATAGGTCAGAAAGTCTGCGCGCGCATAGAGCGAGAGATTGAAGCCATATGCGTAGCTGAGACTTCAGTGGAGTTGGTCTGCGATTGCGAGACAGTCAAGTCAGACTTGTGTGCTGGGAAACAGACTTTGGTGCGAGTTACGATGAGCTAGAGGCAACGGACTCAGCCATTGAGCAGCTAAGAGGTTGTGCGCTACGAGCATGTGGGCCTCATATTGATTAGGTAATATTCGGCAGACAAGGTGCATGTAGACTCGGTTCTCTTAAGCTGTGAGTCATTTATAATGGTTACCTCATATCTCACTCACAGGCTCGACCAGCTCCGTCCTGAGTTCTTTTTAAAAGTACCATCCACAAATAGGGACCCTTCGGTCTTTCTGAATTATATATTAAGGTAGCCGATAAAGCTACATGCCCTTTTTATGGCACAGTGTTTGTTGCTTCATGTAAATCAACACTATTTGTTGTATTTGCATGGGTCGTGTACTCTCTTCTTGTTGTTGTGTGCGTCCTGTGGAATCACGTGGCCGGAAAAAATACAAACGACTCGCCCAAACTCAGTAGATGATCATACACCCAAGACAAACGGCCGTCACAGATCTCCCATGATCGTGACACTACAGTGGTGGGATTTAAAAACGGACACTACCAAAAACATCAATAACTTTCTCATTTATTGTTTATTAAATCAAGAGATAAACATCTCATCCAAACAAGTACTCTGATCATAACCTGGATTTATTCTCTGATGAAAGATGATAAAATTTGTTTGTTTCATATCCACAGGTATTTATGAAAACTTTGAATGAATTTCCAGAGCCACAAATAGAGCAAGTGCTAAAAATCAATGGTTTCCAAGGTTTGGCCGATGAAGTGAAAAACTTTGAAGATTATGCGTAAGTAAATGCATAAGTCATGAACAAAAATTAACTGTATCACGTGCATATTAAATTCGACATAGTACTATACAATTTAAATTAGTGGTGTAGAGATAGTATAGTCATATTTTTATGTCGCACTTTGGTAAGCTCCGTCATCCACAGCTTCTATGATGTCATTCTTCCATAGCGTTGTATTTTATTCCGAGTTCGACTTGTATAAACAAAGTATACATATTTGTATATATATATTTCTCTGCTTCGCCAGTGCTCGATTTACCGCCGGGGATGCCGGGGATATCCCCGGCACTGAAGACTGTCAACCCCGGCTCTGGTTAAGTTTTTTTCATCCCCGCCGGGGATGAAATTTATCCCCGTCGGCTCTGCGGATTTTTTTTTCATCCCCAGCACTGATTTTTTCTTCAATCGAGCGAGCACTGGTAAATATTTCCCTGTAACTTCAAAACTGCGTACTGCACTTCTATCTACCGAATCAATAGAAATAAACGTACAGTAAGAGATCCAAGTATTTTTTTTGTAATGTTTGGTTCTAATTTTATGTTCAATTTTAATTCGTCGCTCGTAAGTCGTAAGGCGCAAGTTATCAATCGAAAAATTTTATTTTTAAATAAAAATCCAGACAAAGGTTTAAAGTAATGGTTTTAATCTATAATTTTAAATTAAGTTGCTAAAGAGCCGTCTTGCAAAAACGTTAACCTAAACAAAGTTGTCTTATACAAACAAACAACGGTATTTCAAGGAGTCAAATCTCAAACAGATAATCTTTATACTACGTCTACTGCGTGTACGTCATGTGTTACAGTATATCCGTAGCAATAATTTGTAATAACAAGTTTAGATTATCCGACTTTAATAAGTTTAATTTGAAGTTGAAATTAAAACCATTTGCTCGTAAATAGTGTAATATAAGTTTTCAAGACTTAGGGGCCGTCCATAAAGTACGTCACGCTATTTTTGACAATTTTTTACCCCCCCCCTCCCCCGTCACAAATTGTCACAAATCTCGTCACACTTTCAAAACTTCTTTTTAATTTACAACTAATTAAAATTTTATCGAAAACTTAAAAACGCACTTCACTATTAATCTACCTTAAAATATAAAAATTAATAGAACTATCAGATTATTAAATGATTTTGCTAGTAGAATAACTAATTGTCAACAGTTGTCACAGTTATTCTTTAAAACAGTAACTCAATCAATTGGATTTGAAAAAAAAAATGCAAAAATTAGACATGACAATTATATTATTAACATCATTTATCTGCTACCTTTTCATTTACAATGGGTTAGGTCAACTTTGAGCTATTCTTCCGATTATGTATTCTATTGACACAGGCTAAAAAGAAGTTTAGCGAAACTTGACCTCAACCAGTGATTAAGTAATAAAAATGGAAACAAAACAATATGACTAAAAAAGGACTAGATTGACAAATTATGTGAGCAGCTCTTGTGCTATATTGAATATGTTTATAATGTACCTGTGAATTATGTTTAATTAAAAAAAATATTCACTAGACATCATCCATCCATGGTAAAGTGAAGTGTTCATCCATAGTTACGAGTGACATAAATCTTTCCCATCATCGTTTCCTGGAAGAATAATTGCAGACAGATCAACTTCATCCTCATCTAGCCACTCACCATCCTCTGAATGTGCATTTTCCATTCTGCCAATAATTGCCATGAGTTCTCTTTGCCATCTAGCAGCGATTCTCAAAGGACGGAGGCGTTTTATCTGAGTTGATTCTGGAAAATTTTGGGTTGGCACATTCTCCTGCGACCGCGCTCTGTGTTGTCCTGTATGTTTCTTCAACATTGTTTGTGAGGCAAATTATAAGTGACACACTTTGCAAATTCGATCATGTAAGCTGGTCTGCAAAGATGGACGATAAAGATCATATTGTTGTACTTTTAAAACTCCTGTTGATCTTAGCATAATGCCATCAAGTTTGAGATTTTATGCCACAAACAATGAAAGAAATTTGTGAGTATCGGCATCTGCTCTTTCTGAAGCTCTGAGTCCATCTATTCAGGGCTGTTTTAAGGTCATCGTAGGCCCTAGACACTTTCAAAGTCGTAGGCCCTCCCCATCCTCATTTTTTATATTTTTCAAGAATGCACCCGCAATTCTTTGCGATTTGAAATCTAAATAAACTATGAGGACGTCATATGTGACTTTGCTAAGACAAAGAGCCGAAAAGCTAACATACTGTAGTTTACAGATGTGCAGCTTATTGTGCTTATCTCAAACGGTTTAATATAGTTACTTTAATACAAACATTATTAAATTTTATTGGCATTCTGAACTTGTTTTCACTTTATGTTCTGGCTTTCGTAGGCCCTTGAAAATTTTGTAGGCTCTTGGAACAGTGCCTACTGTGCCTAGCTGATAAAGCGGCCCTGCATCAGTTGTTTGGTTGATTGGGATTGGAGGAGGAAATAATCTCGAAGTTAAAACGTTTAAATATGAACTCCTAACTGGCATGAGGAATTGTGAAGAACACTTAAAATTAATATAAGTGTTTCACAACATTTTCGAAAATTATTTTAAAAACTATTAAGTTTTACTGAAAAAATAAAAATTTAAATTAGTAATAAAATAAAAAAAAATATAAAGAATGTAACGTCACACTTGGCCTGACCCCCCTCCCCCCTGTCACACACTGTCACGCTTTCTTACACCCCCTCCCCCATTGGAACGTGACGTACTTTATGGACGGCCCCTTATTCACATCTATAAGATACGTCAAATTCTGCCAGGAATGTACCTTCAGGCAAATCAACAAAAGAATTAGTTATGGAACAATGTCATAATTTGTTTAAATAATTGAAATAATTATGTGTAATGGAATATTTGATTTCAACAAACAGAGAATAAATGAAAATTTTGCATTTTTGGTTAAAAATAAATTCATTGCTTGTCCAATTAATGTGCAGCTTCTAAATTGTTTTAAACCAACGTGAACTATGTTAATTAAGACAAATGTTTTCTCCATTTTTTTAAAATATTTTTGTTGGTTTTGTCTATAAAAATAAATGAGTTACTTGTTGGCCCGTGGTTTGTAAATTGAAGATCCTCAAAAAAATTGTGGGCAACTCGCCGCCGCTGGGGATGCCGGGGATATCCCCGGCACTGTGAATTGACATCCCCGGCTCTGTTTTGGTTTTTTCCATCTCCGCCGGGGATGACATTTATCCCCGGCATTGCAGAAAATTTTGTTCATCCCCGGAACTGGTTTTTTCTTAAATCGAGCACTGTTCTTCGCCCAACATTGCAAGACAACGGCCTGCGAGAATTCCCGAATACGTCGAAGAAAGCAAGACGCGTTCAACAATATATATATATATATATATATATATATATATATATATATATATATATATATATATATATATATCTATATAAAGATTTCTCGCGTTTGTAGAATTCCCGAAGACGTCACAAATAGCAAGACGCGTTCAAAAAAGTTTGACAACGCGCGTTGTTTCCCAATTTCTTTTATAAAACCAGATTTTTAAAATTTCTCAATTATCCCCAGTCACGGTAAATTCTGTAGCCGTTTAACCGCGGAAAATGAGGGAATGCTGTACATAAAATAGAATCTGTCAACTGATTATTGTAAAAAAAATAATAAAAAAAATAAAAACACATTTAATAATACAATTATGTGTGAAGAACATAGTAATATTGAACTAATTTCCAATTTTAGAATTCAAAAAATGGTGTATAAATATAGATAAGATGTGAAAATGCTGTGGCTGGGTCCGGCGCTAACATTAGGCTACAAAGTGGGTCAAGAGAACACATTCAACGCTGAAGTGTAGACAATAAAATATTAGATTTGGTGAAATCTTTTGTTTTGATTTCTTTGTGCCGCTGTTTTGGGGAAAATCCCGATTTAGTAAATTATAAATATGAATGGCGCATTACGATCAAATATTACCTGTTTCAGAATATGTACGCATTACATAAAAATATTAACTAACATCTATCTGTACTGAATAGTGTAGGATGAAGGTTATATTAAAAGAATCTTAAGCTGTGTTGAGCAAGTCTTAAAAAATACACAAAACAGGTAATATGGAGACTTGCATGGCCTGATTGAAAAAAATAATTACATCGAAATAACACTATAGTGAGCTAGGGGGAGGGGGAGATTGAGGCAGACACAAAGTGAACCAAAAATAAAAAACAATGCAAATTAAAACACCCACCCCCGGAAATATGTTTTTTAGAATATGAATGAAAAATAAATCCTGATCTTAAAAAAGGCATTAACATATATCTAACCAATAAAGAGAAAATTAAGTCTGGCAGCTCATTGACAATCAAGGCATCCAAAGAATAAACTAAAAATCTGTAAACAATAAAATAAAAAAAACAAGTTGCTGGAAGGTACCAAATAGTGACCATAATGTCTGCAAATGATAAGTCAAAGTTCAACTTTACATAGTATGTATTTTCTCCGAATATGTCAGCCTGTTATTTTGTTCGATTGCTTATTTAAAAAATAATTACAGTAGTTATATCGATAGATAAGGCGGGGTATGCAAAGACGCGGGACGACTAGTATAGTACAATATTGTTACAACTTATAACAAAAAAATTGCAACTCAAATTAACAAAAATGTTTAACTTTTTAGTAAAAAAACTAAACAAATCGGGGGACATTTATTTGGTTATACACCATTAGAAAAAAATAAAAAAAAACACTTGCTGTACCCTTAGAGTTATATTCACTTAGGCTTGATTGGTAGGCTAGGTTATTTTTGGTTGCGGGCAGATCCGATTTTTTTCATGATTGTATTTTAAACTTGAATACTGTTGTATTGATTCTTTACTTTCGATTTAACACAGGACCCAAAATCGCTATTATCTCATTAGACTAGCTGTACCCTGCAAAGCATTTGCATAAAGATAGACTATTGTGAAGCCATTGCCTAACCTAGTTATTGGGGGGGGGCTTGGTGTCTTTTGGGGCCCATACAATTTGACAATCGATACCATGATATGAGATTATGTACTTAATATTTAATGTAAAAAATAATTTTGGGGCTCTCCTCAAGCTGGGGCCCAGCGGGATTTTCGATGTCAGACCCCCCCATCCCCCTACCCTAGGTACGCTTTATTTTCAAAATAATTTTATTTTTTTAAGTTATGAACGAAATTAAAAATCTATTTAGTTGTTGTTTCTTTTTCTTACAACATCATAAAGGATAAATTATTTCAATGAAGGAAATGTCAAAGAGATCTAACAAGTTACTTTTCATTAAAACAACCAAAAGGATAAGGTAAAAAAATAAATAAATAAAAGAATAATAAATGAACCTGAGAGGAATCGAACCTGGATAGTCAGCTTAATAACAGAAAACCCCCAAGCTGCTTATCAATTCAGGCTCCACGTCACACAATCGAAGTGATTATTTTAATGAATTATTAAAAAAAAATAGCTCGATTATTTTTTCACTTCCACTTGACTTAGTTTTAAGGTTATATAATCTAATTTTGTAATTTAAAATAAATCAAAGCCCAATGTATTTCAATAAAATGAAGAATTATAATAGATGATAGCTTCATTTGTAAAGAAATTTGCAGAATTTCTTTTTTTTTATATTGTATCGACTTTTAAAAGAGAACTTTATTTACGAAATTTGATACGACAAACGCGCTCGCTATTTTATCGTCGGAGAATTTTCGATTATTAATATTTTTTATGTTTGACGATGTTGAAAAAAATTACATCGAAATAACACTATGGTGTGCTGTGGGAAGTGCTATCTGTTGTAATAAAAACTACAATAATTTGAATGATATTATATATTATTATTACTTTTTAATATTTGGGTCTTTTACATTTCATAATAAAAACCACAGAAACTATTTAAAAATATAGATTTTTCAAAAAGAATTATAGAATCGAGACGCGGACAAGACGCCATTTTGAATTAATGTTTTCCGCTTTCGATTTAACGCAGCATCCAAATGAAAATTATATATATAGATTGAACATGTTTATTATGTAATAAATAAAACTCTACATAAGAAATCAGTATTTGTACTTAATCAACAGAATTTACTTTGTAAAAGAAAATTGACACTGAACACAGCGCTTCAATCAAAGATACACTGTGTAACTAATGCTAGGAATAAATTCTTCAAACATAGTCATGTAATGAAAAAATACTTTTTTATTACGTTTCAAATAATTTCACTTTCGGTTTATCAGCTCAAGTTTTTGATTGTTTTTATTTAGTAAGAAAGATCAAATTTGGCACACGAATAGATCCTGCTAGCCAATCCACAATAAGAATTCAAAGCTTATTATTTTTTTTAGTAATGCTTATAATGGTTGAAAAAGCATGGAAATAGATGCGGCAGTATCACACCAGAGTGCACAATACTAAATATGTCTTTACATTACTGAATGAATAGAAGTAAATATATAAATAATCTACAGATCTGGACTGCCGGCCACGTTTATATTTTAAGTAAATATTCAATCATCTTTTTTGTAGTGCATTTCAATAAAAGCTTATATTTACTATTTCTGAATAGGCCAATAATTCTTTTGTTAACAAAAAAAAAAGATAAATAAAGTTTAACCCGACTCCAGCCCTCAAATGTTTTCAGGTGGGTGTGTCTAGTTCCTCTCCACCCCCAACTCATTATCGCCCACTCAAACTTATTTATACTTTTATTAGGGGTCGTTGTTATATGACGTAATGCCGTTGTTGGGGTTGGCCGTGATCGCCGAAAAGATTATTATTGTAACGCTAACTATTGCACTATTTGTAACGCTAACTAATGGACTGATTGTAACGCTAATTACTGTACTGGTTGTAACGTTAACTACTGCACTGATTGTAATATTGAATGGAATTCATTGAATGTAACTCTTTGCAACCCTTTCCTTCCTACTCTTGACCACAGAAACAGACTGGAAAACTTTTTTGAACTTTTGATCCCAGCAGACGTAGATGATTCCGTTTGCAATCTTGGACTTGGCGCTTCACTGTATCAACTGAGAGACCAGTTGCCTGAAGAATGGACGTTATGGAGAGATCAGAACACAGACATGCTTTTAAGTAATTACTGCTGAACTATTTTAACTCATTTAAGTGTGTGATATTTGACTCTTTCAATATTCTATAGGGAATATATATATATATATATATATATATATATATATATATATATATATATATATATATATTCCTATATATTAGAGCTCTTGTTCGATTAAAAAATTGATCGAAATTAACACATTATTAAAAATTTTAACGCAAATTAACGCATATTTTAATCGACACAATATAATACATGTGTTTATATTCAAACTAGTATGTCATAATATCATAGCATAATATTGGCATAATAAGCTAGAAGGATTAATTTACAGAAGAGGTATAATGAATTGTAAAAGATGTATTAAGCATTAGCATATAATGCCATATATGTCTATTGAATTAGTTAATAAGATCAGTTTATTGACATGTATCAATCACTTCAAGTGATTCGAATTGTTTTCTTTTTAATCAACAACATTGCCAAACAAGTGTTTTTCTCGTACCGAAGTTTCCGAACTCATGACGTATGTCAACCCGTTCCCCCTTCCCTGTCATATTTTGCTACACTTCGACCCACGTAAGTCTTGTTTACCCTGCCCTCCGATATCGTACTTACCCCCTCCATCCCCATCCCCCCAAAAAATACAATCGTCATTTATATCTCATGTGTGCCTTTTTCCTTTATTAAATAATAGTATAGCCAGAATGTACTCGCTCCCTTATTATTAACGCGTTTTTTTTTAAATATTCCCCCTTGCCAAACCCAGTTACGTTTTTGACACACTTATCAGTCTCTCCCAACAAAGATGATGTTACCCAACTTCCGTAGCCACTCTGTCCCAAAACAAGTTTACACAGGTTATACTATGGCACGAGTCAAACGATAGCACGCTTTTGCAGAATTTCACTAATCGTATTCAAGGTCAAAAATTAGATTTAAGAAATAACAAACCTATTTTTTCAAGGTCATATAGCTGCTATCATTTTATGTAAACGTGACAGTGTCTGTGTTCGGGGTTTTTTTTTCTTGCTTTTTTTTTTTTAAATCTTGTCTGATCTGGTTATAGAATTGGGTTATTTAAGGATTTTTTATATTTTTTTCTGCAACTCTGAAATGCTAGCATTTGGATAAAATTTAACGCATTTAGGTGTTTGTGTTAAAAAATATAATCGCATATTTTTAACGCATTAATCACGCTTTAATTGATGTAAATCAACAGCCCTATATAAAATTTAACTCAGTGTCAAAATTATTCTGAGAAATACAACCACTGTCTAATGTACATACCATGTCTAGGCACTGTCTAGACAATAATTCTAGGTGTCATGTTTACGAAACTATTAGTGTAGTTGTTGCAGACATGACCACAGCCGTATTAAAAAATGAAAAAAAAAATAATGCGCAAAAAAGTATGATACGAAATTTCTAGCATCTCATTTTTTAAAATCTAATTATAACCGGGTTCATTATACACTTGTTTTTTTTACCTTTAACAATACACTATAGTACCTCTACAAATACAATATCCTACTAATATAGTAGCTATCTTGTTGCCCGTCCGGCGGCGTGCAGAGTGGGAAAGCCGTCGCTATAAATATTCTGTGACTTCATTTCCCGATGAATTATTTAGCAGAATGGCAACGCAGTTGCTTTGTGCTGCAAAATGGCATAATAAAGTAATTTACTTTTCATTGCATTTTTATAAACGCATTGGCTACGGTTCGAAGGAACGGGACTCCGTAATTTTTTCCTTGGTCCAGCTATAGATGAGAATGCGCTCTCGCGCTCTAGACTCTAGACGGACTTGATTTTTTAAATGGCTGTAGATGTGCGCATGCGCGATAGCCGGAATCAGAATATTTTAAAGGATTCTGGCATTAGATATTACTCCTAGCCCTATCCTAACCCTAACCCCCTAAACCTAAACCTAACCCTAACCCTAATCCTAACCCTATTCCTAACAATAAAAAAATGCAATAATAAGCAGTCCGTCTGCCGCGCATGCTTGACCCCGAAAAAAAATAATAATACGAAGTCCGTTTCCTTGGAATCGTAGCCACTTCCTGTAATAAAAGCTTTTTTTAATGCTTCGTTTTGATTTTAACACTGAGAGAATTAAGGGTAAAACGTAGCGGGTGACATAAATTAGCACCCATATCTTTACCCAATTGTGTTTAATTTGGTTTGGTTTGGTTGGTTGGTTTGCTTTGGTTGATTTATTTGATTTTGTGAGTTTGGTTTGTTTGGTTGGCTTGGTTGGTTGATTGGTTTGTTGATTGGTTTGTTCGGTTGGTTAGTTTGATTAGCTTGTTTGGCTGTTTGGTTTTGTTGGTTAGCGTTGGCGGGTAAAACGTAATTTGTGACGGATTTGGCTTGGCTGGTTTGGCTAGTTGGATTGGTTGATTGGTTAGCTGGTTTGGTTAGTTAGTTTGGTTAGTAATTTGCTTTGGTTGGTTCCGTTGGTTTGGTTGGTTGGTTATTTGGTTTGGTTAGGTTGGCTAGCGTTGAAGGGTAAAACGTAATTTTTGAAGTATGAAATGAAGGACCTTTCTGCAAAGTAGGAATGTGGCATTAATCAGCACCTAATTAATCGAATTATTCGTATTTAAAAACGCAGTAGTTAAATTGATTAGGAAGGTGTTTCACATTACAACTAGATTTCCCAGAAATGCCGGGCTTGATATCTAGTAGTATATAATGTTAACGAGTAAATGAAAATTTTCTCTTTTTACATCGACCGGGAAGGGAGCAGGAGGTTTACTTGCCTTTATTTTATATTACAAGTGGGGCTTTTGTCGATGTACCTGGGAGTTTGGGTTGGAGCAAATTGCGACAGGGTGGTAGATCTACTTAACAAGTCAACGGACCTAAACTTCATATTGTTGAGTGAAATTCTGTTATTTATCGACTTGGTGAACTTTCATCATTTTGGTAAAATAAACGCAATTTTAATCGCAAAAACTTTTTGATGCATTCATCGCAAATTAACACAATTTAATCAACAGCCCTAATATATATATATATATATATATATATATATATATATATATATATATATATATATCACTGTGTTGGACTATTTTATCTCTTTATTCGGATAAATTATAAAAGCCGTTGGAAGTAAGACTAGCTTTCAACTTTTTGTGGCTATTAGCTAGGCTTAAATCTAATTTAATATCTATGATCGGGCTGGGGAGCCGGTGTTGGTGTTGGCAATTTTTGCCGGTGTCGGTGTCGGCGTTTGTACTTTGCCTGCTGTCGGTGTTGATGTCGGAATTTGCACTTTGTCCGGAGTCTGTGTCGGCATGTGTACTTCTTCCGGTGTCGGTGTCGGCGCAAAAACTTGCCCCTATATCGTGAGAGAAAAATACTAGAAATGTAATTACATAATCCCGAAAAACGTCAGATAGTTCTTAGCCAATCATTATTTTAAAGAGTTCATCAAGTTCTTCTTTTCTTTTTAAATAACTACTTGGTACATCTTTTTAATAACAAATGTATTATTTTCCAAAGCGAGATTCTCTACAGTACAACGACTTGTCAACATTAACAGAATTGTGACTGAAAGCAGATAGGAAGGCTACGGGCTATGTTCACTCTGCTTTTCACTCAATCATTGTAAAGGTTTAATTTGCATTTCTCTATCAATACCCATGTTGAAGAAAGATTACACAAATACCTATTCAGTTCTTTTAGAACCTCAAAGAATTATCTGTTTTAAAAGTTCATACAATCAAAGTTAACTCACAACTAACACTCTCCAAAGTGTAATTTCTCTCAGCCAGAATGAAACATTCCCAATTTATGTCAATATGGCATTACATAAAAGCAAAGTCCGTAGCTAGCTATTAAAGCGCCATGTGAAAATTGTGCAACCTATTACAATACATAATATTTTTTAACTACATATTTCAGGTTTAATTCGGGTGTAAAATAACAATTCCTTCCTCTATTAACTGTTAAGTATGTAGTGTCCTCATATCTCTCTCTTCTCTAAAAATAGGTCTGGAACAACCAACTTTTATCATTGTCTGTAGCCCTTGCCGTGATTTTATTTCTGCATTCTCTGAATGGCCACTTATATACTTCCAAGCATCATTGCTCAAGTGTTGTTGGATATGACTGTACTTTGCTAAAACTTGCTGACTTAAGCAATTATTGATAAAAATCTTGACCAATATTTTAGCCTAAGCCTTCATATAAATGAGAAATTATTTAAGAAATCGAATTGGCCTCTTCAGATTTACTATAAAGATAACATCCCGCATACTGTGGTATATCTTGAAGTAGAACATACACTTTTGTTACTTCAATGTATTCACAGCAGCTACTCTTCATTTCTATATCTAGTGTTTTTCGTGACCTTTCAATGTTACATGTACAGCTGAAACCTTTTTTTTCATCGTAATGGACATGGTAGAGCTCTAGGTTAGTCAACTAGTTGTGTTTTGAGAGCAGGTTCTTGCATGGCTCAGCAGACCGATCCAAGACTGACAGACTCTTCCGCAGTGGCCACAAATGAAGCTGGATGGAGGACCGAGGGCCTGTTTCTGCCGTGCGTTCTTCCTTCTCTGTCTTTTGGTCTCCTGCTGTTGGTTCCTTAATTGTTCACCATTAAGGATGCCTTTGTGAACAGCCTGTCGCCACCCGTTCCGGTCGTCGGCGAGCTGTTCCCTATATTCGAGACTGATGCAAGTCAATTTGAGGTCACGTTTGCAGACATCCTTGAATCGCAGTTGCGGGCTACCAACGAGGCAATGCCCAGTGGCAAGCTTGCCATATAGGAGACTTGCTGTTCGCTGATGACGCAGCCCTGACAGCACACACAGAGGAACACCTACAGCTTCTCATGGATCGCTTCGCTCAAGCATGAAGAGAATTCGGACTGACCATCAGAATTAAGAAAACCAACGTCATTGGTCAAGGCATCCCAGCTCCACCCTCAATCACCATCGACAACGAAGTTCTGGAGGTCACCGACAAGTTCACATACCTGGGCTCCACCATCACCAACAGTTTGTCCCTGGATGACGAGATCGACAAGAGGCTTGCCAAAGCAACCAGCGTCATGGCCAGACTAAGCAAACGAGTATGGTCCAATGACCAATTGAGACTGAATATCAGGTTCAACGTATACCAGGCATGTGTTCTCAGCACTCTACTGTATGGCAGCGAAACTTGGACTACCTATACCAAACAGGAAAATCGTCTCGAGAGCGTCCACCTCCGCTGTCTCCGACGCATCTTTGGCATCAGATGGCAAGACAAAATCACCAACACTGCCGTGCTCAAACAAGCCAGCTCACTGAGCATGCATCTCCTTCTGTGACAAAGACGTCTACGCTGGCTGGGGCATGTGCATCGAATGCAAGATGGTCACATACCAAAGGACATCCTATAGAAGTATATATATTCAGTCAATTTAAAATCCAGCTTGAAACACTTCAACCTATAGACTTAGAATTAGCTAGCAAAATTATTTTAAAAATTCTCGCTATTAAAAATTGGATATGGTTGGTGATAAATAAGTTGTGCATGTGCGCCCAAAAAGTTATTATGCTGACCAAGCCAAATGTGTGTATATTTTTTTTTAATTTTTCACCAAGTACTGCATTAAAGTAAAAGCTTAACGAAACATTTTTCCCTCTTTTGATTAAAAGTATACATTGATTGTATAAGGAATCAGTAAAAAAAAATAAACATATAGTAAACAAATATACTTTGCTATATCGCAATATATTTCACCAGAAAAAGTATATATTGTTTACTGAAAGTATACATTAAATTAAACAAAAAAATATCGATAGCAAAAAAAAAAAGTATAAATATACAATTAGCCGTGCATCTGTATATGTAGTATGAGATATATACAGGGAAAATAAATACACAGTTATTTCCTTTGCTCCCCCCCCCCCAAAAAAAAAACAACAACATAAGGTCTGTTGTGTTTGGGTATCAGTTGTAGACTGCATCGTACTGCTATCTTTATTTCCATCTTCCACAAGGTGTTTCATATACAACAATACGTGCAGAAAAAAATCAACAAAAGTTTTATTACATGGGCCACTGGTCCTAAACATGGTCTGTTTGTTCCAAGTGGTGACATATCCAAATAAATGTTAACACAAGAAACTCCTCTATATTTTTCTCCCTCCATTGAAACTCTATTCCATTTATCCGTTCGCTCTCTCTCTCTCTCTCTCTCTCTCTCTCTCTCTCTCTCTCTCTCTCTCTCTCTCCGACGACCATCCGGCTCGAGAACCTTAAGTCGAATCCCTGTCCCTTTCTCCAACAATTTAAGACGTGACCAATCGTACTCACACGCTATCATTCCCTGCCTAACAATCGTACTCACACGCTATCATTCCCTGCCTAACAATCGTACTCACACGCTATCATTCCCTGCCTAACAATCGTACTCACACGCTATCATTCCCTGCCTAACAATCGTACTCACATGCTATCATTCCCTGCCTAACAATCGAACTCACACGCTATCATTCCCTGCCTAACAATCGTACTCACACGCTATCATTCCCTGCCTAACAATCGTACTCACACGCTATCATTCCCTGCCTAACAATCGTACTCACACGCTATCATTCCCTGCCTAACAATCGTACTCACACGCTATCATTCCCTGCCTAACAATCGTACTCACACGCTATCATTCCCTGCCTAACAATCGTACTCACACGCTATCATTCCCTGCCTAACAATCGTACTCACACGCTATCATTCCCTGCCTAACAGTGGGCAGTAGTTTCCCGTTTTAAGAGGAGGGGGTTGGAAGGGTTGTATGTTGGGTGGGGAATCTATTACAGTTATAGGGGTAGGTTGGGGATTCAAGGGTTGAAGGACTGATGGGAGGATGTTTTCGTCTAGTCTAGTTGTGTACATCATAATTTGTTTTTACAATAAAAAATATCTTCTTAATATTCATTATTTGTTTCAAAGAAATATGTATTGCTATAATTAGAGTAAAAACAACTTTATTTTCATTTGTTTATTTTAATCTAAGAAACAATGACGAGTCATTTAAAATTTCAAAAACTTCTCATTAAAAAAAAAATTGACGCTTTTCTCAATTGTTTCTTAAGTAGAAAAGATTACATTGTTAAATTGTATTTAGACATTACCCAAACTCAATAAACATACCTGGGCCGAATGATGTAGATACTTGACTGTCGACCTGATAGTCGATCCTTGGTGAGAACCATGGGAATTTATCCACGTGAAATTTGTTCCTAAGTCGTCCTATAAGTCCAGCTTCAAATGAATGGTACCTGACATAAGTTTGGAAGTAAAGGCGGCTGGGTGTTGTGCTAAGCAAACAATCCTTTCATATGCCGAGGTTATAGAAACAGATGAATTCTACACTTCATCTGCCCCGATGGCTAAGGAAATTTACTTTACAATATACATACATACGCTTCTTATTTTCAAAAATATTAACTTCTATTCTTCTATAACAGCATTTGACACAATAAAAAGTGTTGTATACAGACCTTTTTCTGATGACCCTAATATAAATACAATTGACCCGAGATCCTACTATTATATGAGAAAATTTCTAGACAAGGCAAAAAATGCTGGTGAAGACATTGCATTACCAACAGTCTGGGTAAATATTTATTTTATTGTGTCTTCTGTTTTGATAGTTTTTATTGTATCTAATGTATTAGTTATTAAATACGTTTTTGTTATTTCTTATGATTCGGCTAATACGTTTCACATTGATTTCTGGGTAAATAACGTGTTAATATGTCTCAAGATAGGAAAACACTTTGTGATTTCTGGGTTAATAATGTGTTACTAAGTCCCAAGATAGTAAAATACTTAGTGATTTCTGGGTAAAAAATGTGTTATGTCTCAAGATAGGAAAACACTTTGTGATTTCTGGGTAAAAAACGTGTTATTATGTCTCAAGATAGGAAAACACTTTGTGATTTCTGGGTAAATAACGTGTTATTATGTCTCAAGATAGGAAAACACTTTATGATTTCTGGGTTAATAATGTGTTTCTATGTCTCTGTTTCGATGAAGGTTATTTTTAGCACAATAGTTTACAGGTTTCGGAAAACAAAGGAGTGCTTAAGGGGTGAGGGGGTGCATCATTGTGACCAGATAGATGAATAATTTACGGAAGAGCACGCCCCATTACCCCCCCCAGTTAATTGGTTGTGGGTCGCCGGTGGTATTGAGGGCTCACGCAGACAATTTACCTGGAGAAGAATGTTCGTGACCGTGACACGTAGGATGAAATTTGGGAGCGGGCTACAATTTGCAGTTGATACTGCATCTAATTATGAAAGTCATGGGGCAGAATTTTCTCACGAGGGATACTGATTTAAAAAATGTCATAGGTCCCTTGTTTAGATGTCAAATCACGTTCCCAACCCCAACAGACCCGTCACATAAATTACCCCGAGTGTAGAGTTAGTTGGGCTAGAAATTAATTGGAACTAATCAATCACCGATGCCAAAGCCAATCGTACACTGTATATAAGCAGGACGTTTTTGTGTATAAGAAGAGTCGGAGAGAGACAGAGAGAGAAGAGAGACTTAGGACTAGATGGCAGAGTCGGTGAGAGGAGGAGAGAGAGGAGGAGGAGGAGAGAGAAGAGAGACTGAGAACTAGGTAGTCGAGTGAGATAGCAGAGTAGGAAGTAAGCTGAAGTACTGTATGTGTGAGAACTGGCGTCAACATAGATACTTGTTTTATCCGCAAATAAACCGGTATTTGTTGACGTATTAGCGGAGACTGAACGTTTGATGTGAAAATAGAAATATTTTCACCAAACCATCTATATCTACTCTCTCATACTTCTAGACAACGATCTGTTCGTGGCAAAGACTGGCATTAGGACTAACCACCAACGTAACAGTCCCAAGATAGGAAAATACTTTGTGATTTCTGGGTAAATAACATGTTATTATGTCTCAAGATAGGAAAACACTTTGTGATTTCTGGGTAAATAATGTGTTAATATGTCCCAAGATAGGAAAATACTTTTTGATTTCTGGGTAAATAATGTGTTATTATTAGGGAGCGATATTGGCACTATCGGTTAATATCGGATCGGCTGATTTTTGTAGGGAGCGACCGATATCGGCACTATGGGTTAAATTTCGGACCGGCCGTTTTTTGGCTGCCGATATATAGTTATTTTTTTTCCCACAAATCTAGTAACTCTAAACTGGTTTTGGTTTACAGAGTTAAAGTTTACTTACAGACTTCCAGTTAACTTTTCAACTGAGTGAAGTGATTTACTGATATAATTAAGCGTTTTTAATTTTTCAAACTTTTAAAAAAATCTGCTACAAGTATAATCACTAAAAAATACAAAGCTTTACGAAGAAAATTATTTTAATTTCATCACAAATTAGTGAAGTTACAATAAACAAATAACACATTTTTACTTTTTTTTTTGACGTCAATTATTTTCAACTTTATCTTATTTTTCTGTTTGTGTACAAGTAAAAAGTAAAAACAACAAATTGTTTGTTTTAAGTTTAATTTAAACAATAAACATGCAGCTTTCTGAGATTATACAGGCATGGTTTGTTTCTTACTTTGGTCTTCCGGTCTGTCTTTTCAAATCTTTTGTTTTTCTAAACTTCATCTGCAAAACACCCTTTCACTAATAGCAAAATATCGGTATCGGTGTCTGCAAAAATGCTGGGGGAAAATATCGGTATCGGACTATCAGTAAAAAGTCATATCGGTCGCTCCCTAGTTATTATGTATCAATGTAGGAAAACACTTTGTGACTTCTGGAAAAATAATGTGTTACTATGTCCCAAGATAGGAAAATACTTTGTGATTTCTGGGTAAAAAATGTGTTATGTCTAAAGATAGGAAAACACTTTGTGATTTCTGGGTAAATAACGTGTTATTATGTCTCAAGATAGGAAAACACTTTGTGATTTCCGGGTAAATAATGTGTTATTATGTCTCAAGATAGGAAAATACCTTTTTTATTTACTTTCTCTGTAAATAATTTTCTTTTTATATTTTGAAAGTGAGAGACTTGTGCTTGATTTGATTTATTTCCAATTAGGAGAATCAAATAAAATAGATTAATGTTTCTAATATAACACACAGCAGATTAGTGATCCTAAAGTGACATACAAAATGTCGGACACCTTCAAAGCCACATATCCCACCTATAACAGCTTTAAAGAACCTTTAATAACTCAAACGTATTTCTATTACGGGAAATTATTTTAAACAGGTTAAAATAACACTGATTAGATAATAATGAGGCCAATAGTCTAACGTGGACTGTATTTATAAATATGATTTATAATAATCACATGACCTTGCTCTCATTTTAGCTAAAGTGAGATATGTATGTAACAAATTTAATAGCTAATTTCTTTATTTTCAACTCAGACACAATAGTTACGTTGTGTATGTCTGCACCCTCTCCCCTCTGACTTTTCAATAGAATGTTGTAAGCCGATCAATAAATAATACAATTAACTAATGCAAGGATTCTCCAACATTTGAAATTCGTGACACAAATACAGACGTTTTCGATTATAGCGACCAAAATAGAGACTTTGGCTAAATGATGATAAATGTACAGCTGTAAAATGTATAGGTGGGAGGTGCTAGATGATAAATGTACAGCTGTAAAATGTATAGGTCGGAGGTGCTGGATGATAAATGTACAGCTGTAAAATGTATAGGTGAAAGGTGCTAGATGATAAATGTACAGCTGTAAAATGTTTAGGTGGGAGGTGCTAGATGATAAATGTACAGCTGTAAAATATATAGGTGGGAGGTGCTAGATGATAAATGTAAGTAAAATGTATAGGTGGGAGGTGCTAGATGATAAATGTACAGCTGTAAAATGTATAGGTTGGAGGTGCTAGATGATAAATGTACAGCTGTAAAATGTATAGGTGGGAGGTGCTAGATGATAAATGTACAGCTGTAAAATGTTTAGGTGGGAGGTGCTAGATGATAAATGTACAGCTGTAAAATATATAGGTGGGAGGTGCTAGATGATAAATGTACAGCTGTAAAATGTATAGGTGGGAGGTGCTAGATGATAAATGTACAGCTGTAAAATGTATAGGTGGGAGGTGCTAGATGATAAATGTACAGCTGTAAAATGTATAGGTTGGAGGTGCTAGATGATAAATCTACAGCTGTAAAATGTATAGGTGGGAGGTGCTAGATGATAAATCTACAGCTGTAAAATGTTTAGGTGGGAGGTGCTAGATGATAAATGTACAGCTGTAAAATGTATAGGTGGGAGGTGCTAGATGATAAATGTACAGCTGTAAAATGTATAGGTGGGAGGTGCTAGATGATAAATCTACAGCTGTAAAATGTATAGGTGGGAGGTGCTAGATGATAAATCTACAGCTGTAAAATGTATAGGTGGGAGGTGCTAGATGATAAATGTACAGCTGTAAAATGTATAGGTTGGAGGTCACTGGGAGGTGCTAGATGATAAATGTACAGCTGTAAAATGTATAGGTCGGAGGTGCTAGATGATAAATGTACAGCTGTAAAATATATAGGTGGGAGGTGCTAGATGATAAATGTACAGCTGTAAAATGTATAGGTGGAAGGTGCTAGATGATAAATGTACAGCTGTAAAATGTATAGGTGGGAGGTGCTAGATGATAAATGTACAGCTGTAAAATGTATAGGTGGGAGGTGCTAGATGAAAAATGTACAGCTGTAAAATGTATAGGTGGAAGGTGCTAGATGATAAATGTACAGCTGTAAAATGTATAGGTGGGAGGTGCTAGATGATAAATATACAGCTGTAAAATCTATAGGTGGGAGGTGCTAGATATTGTTTTTTTATTGTGTAGGGTCGGAGCACAGTAGTTATACAGGACAGTGAGTTCGAGTGTTGTTGAGGAGTTGCAGGTGTTAATTTTCACGTCGCAGTATTATACAGGATGAATGTTGACGGTTTCATGGATGAAATTTTTATTCATGGACGTTGTGTTGAATATTCATTGATGTTGTGTTGAGATGGTGCTGATATTGATTTTATATTGAGGACTTTTCATTTTAGATATCACTTCATTAGGTTCTTTCTTTCGCATTCCTATGAAATGAACTGAGTCATGTCATTAATTTGGAACTCAGTTGGTATACGACAATTACCAGAGCAATGTAAGATGACAAAGTCAGCGTGAGATGACCAATTTAGTGTAAGATTTCCAGATCAATGTAAGATTACTATTTCCATGTGAGATGACCGATTCATCGTAAGATTATCAATTCAGTGTAAGATTACCAATTCAGTGTAAGATTACCGATTCAATGTAAGATTACCGATCCAGTGTAAGATTACCAATTCAGTGTAAGATTACCAAATTTCTAATCCAAATCAAGTTTTTCCAAAGCGAAGAAATTTAGTGACACTCGAATATGTTACCAAGTATATTGTTATGTCTGTTTCAGATGTGGACAATAGATGAACTTCGTCAGCCATACATCATGAATTTAAGTGTAGTCTATACTGGCAACGATGTTGACATTTGTGTTATGGGCAACTTTGTGTATGGCATCACCTCGATGATATTGTATGGACTGGCCAGCCCTGACTTACTTCTGTCCGACCCACTTTTAGAGGTAAGTAAAAAGTTTTCACACATCTTCCAATATGTTCATCATTTTATATTTCCACACTTTATATACCTCCATAATCCTGTTTCATACATATTAGTGTTGGAAATAGGTTAATACATCGACAATATTTCAATATTCATGCTTTACACATATTAATGTTAGGCATGCTCGATGCCAGAACAAGGAAGTACTTACTCACTCAACTATATTTACTTTCTTAAAATTAATGTCATAGTTTTCAAGAGATATTTTTATTCTTTTGAAAATTATATTTAAATTTGTAAACAAATGACATTTTATTTGCTTTAGTTTGGCCGTTTTTTTTTCTACAAGCCCCATACTGTTCTCTTTATCTAAACAAACACTGTTTTATGTTTTCCAAAGGACAATTTTTTTTATAAAAGCGTATTTTTGTTTTCCAACAAATGATATTCCTTTGTTTGAAATTACGTTTATTTAACTCTAGAGAATGGAAGCTACAGGTCCAGGAAAATCTTTTTTTTTCTAACAAATTATCTTTATCTTTTTCCTAATCAAATTTTTCCTTTTTTTTTTTTGTTTTATTTCAGCAAATGTATCTGAACTCAACTTCCTTGATAAGATTTGCCATCCAAACAAATTTCTCAGGTCACCCTGATGCAGCCCAACTCTTTTACTCTTCACCAATATGTCAATACCTAATAACCAGAACATTCTTCATTTTAGAAACTGCTCGTCAACAAGGTCCCTTACCTGTACCAGTGAGTCAATTTTTAACATGAAAATGTTTATTTTATAATGTTTATCTAACTTTTAAATTAAATTTTAAGGCAGTTATATAAAGTGATGGAAGGTTAGATGTGTAAACCATAGAATATAACAGAAATGTTGGATGTGTAAACCATGGAATATAACAGAGGTGTCCGAAGTGAAAACCACAGAATATAACAGAAGTGTTGGATGTGTAAGCCATGGAACATAATAGAAGAGTAGGATGTGTAAAGCATGGAATATAACAGAAGTGTTGGATGTGTAGGCCAACAAAAGTATTGGGTGTGAAAGTCATGTTATCCGGACAAAACCCCCAGCAGACAAAACCCCCCAGCGGACAAAATCCCCAGCAGACAAAACCCCCACTTGACCTCTCCCCTATTTTTATTATAAAATCTATTATTTTACCCTCAATTTTATTTTAAAATGTAATATATAATACCGTGATGAAAATATATTTCAAAATATGTATTTTTAAGGGAATTTTTTTTTCAAAGTACCCCAATAAGCTGCATTTGTTAATCTCTTGTTAACTATACATCAACAGGGAGCTTATCTTACAAGGTTAAAAAAAAATTAAAGGTTTTAGCCCAAGGTCAATACTGACCGTATCTTTATTCTACCTTTTAATTCTAGCACCAGACACACATTTTATAGCAGACGGTAAAACAAACAGCATAAGAACCACAGTGGTCGAAAGCCAACCCTTTATTTAGGTAAAACAGCATAGGAACATGCCTACTGATAGGCTTTGTTTAGGGACATGATCTCTTATATCGACAAACTTTTCCCTTACCCCATGGTCAACTTCGTATATATAGAAGCAGTAATGATACCGACTTATATTCAATCTAAATATTTTGGGGGTTTTGACCGCTGGGGCTTTTGTACGCTGGGGGCTATGTCCGATGGGGGTTTTGTCCTTGGGGGTTTACTCCGCTAGGGGTTTAGTCCTACACTCCTAAGCATGGGCGTATTCATGGGGGGGGGGCCAAGGGGGGCATTTGTCCTCCCCTACATTTTGAAAAAAATGTCATATAAGAGGGGGGCATTTTCTCACCCCCCCTTACATTTAAAAAAATTCCTAGCGACGCCCATGCTCCTAAGCCATAGAATATAACAGAATGTGTGATCGTTATTCTGTGTCGTCTTGAGTTATAAAAAGACATCTTCAGAAACATCGAAAAAAAAAATTGTTTAGACTTGTAAAATCAAAATCATATAGCTTCAAGAAAACGAGTTAAAACCAACAAAACAAGCGCGTGAAATAATGGGTGACATGACAAACAAACTTAGTTTGCTTAGATAAATCCCCTTGGGAATGTATATAGATCAGACCAATATAAGTGTAATTAATCTCAAATCCTATTTCAGTAGATACTAGTAGTAATATTTGACACTCAGATAGATATGTGCTCATGATGTAGAGACAGCTTGACGCTCGTATATATATATATATATATATATATATATATATATATATATATATATATATATATTTATATACTAGTTGCAAGTACCCGGATTTGCCCGGGTTTAAAATAAGGTTTTCTGTTTACCTTCTGTTTTCTCCCTACCCCCTCTCTCCCTTCCTCTCTCTCTCTCCCTCCCTCCCTCCCCCTCTCTCATTCCCTCATTCTTTTCTCCTCCCTCCCTCTCCCTCCCTCCCTCCCCTCTCTCTCCGTCCCTCTCCCACCCCCCTCTCTCCCCTCTCCCCCCCATTCTCTCCCCCCGTCCATCCTCCTCCCTCTTCCTTCCCTCTCTCTCCCTCCCTGCCCCATTTTTCTCTTTATCTCTTCCTTCTATTTCTCTCATCCTCCCCCTCTCTCCTTCCCTCCCCTCTCTCTCCCTCCCTAACCCCTCTCTCCCTCCTTTCTCCCTCCCTCCCCCTTTCCACCTCTCTCTCTCCCCCCTCTCTCCCCCCTTCCTCCCTCCCTCCCATTCTCTCTCTCTCCCTCCCTGCCCCCCTCACTCTTTATCTCTCTCCCTCCCTCTCTCCCACCCTCTCTCTCCCTCCCTCCCTCCCCTCTCTCTCCCTCCCTCCCTCTCTCTCTCCTCCCTCCCTCTCTCTCCCTCTCCCCCTGCTCCCTCTCCCACTGCTCCCTCTCCCATCTCCCTCTCTCCCCTCCCTTTTCTCCCCCTGTCCATCCCCCTCCCTCCCTCTCTCCCCCTCCCTCCCTCCCTCCTACCCTCCTTTCCTCTCTCTCCCCCTGCCCCCTCTCTCTTTTTATCTCTCTCTCTTTATCTCTCTCTCCCTCCCTCCCCCCTCTCTCTCTCTCTCTCTCTCTCTATATATATATATATATATATATATATATATATATATACGTATTATTATGGCTTCACACTTCTTCTAAAATCCTTCTTAATTCCTTTACCTTCCTCAAACTGTACAAATAAGAGAGCATGAAAAAACATCAACAATTCTTTGCAGCACAAAGGCACAATACAGCACCAGCGCGCAAGTTCTATTCGATCATCGGGAAATGACGTCACAGAGGAATTTTATTTATGGCGCCGTCGAGATTACTTTAATATAGTAAAATACTAAAATAAAAAAAAATAATTACAATTAAACTACCCATCGAGATGAAATGAAACCTGTCCTATAACCTTCCCCATGTAATTATGTGTATGTGTAACAAATTTCACGTTATTTGGTTATCTGGATCTTGAGTTATAAGGGAACAGACAGACAGACAGACAGACAACAAATGCGTCTTATAAGTACAGATATATATATATATATAGAGAGAGAGAACATATACATATCTTAGCTCATGTTTATAGACAACTTGACACTGAGATAGACGTAACATATAAATATCTGAGCTCGTGTTTTAGCTTTAAAAATATAAATTGTATTAATATCAATAAAAAAAAATGACCGAACACATAAATGCCGTATGCCGCTACACGGCTTCGATTAAAGTGTTCAGGAGTAATCTTCAACCGTCTCAAAGAAAATTTGGAAAAAATAAAACAATTGCTCAAGAACCGTTTTTCTCTTTTGCTTAGTTTGACTACCAGATAATCGAATGTAGACTTGCGCTATGATGGCTTAAATAAAGTCTTCATTTCACTTATAGTGGAGTTCCAGACATGCTTGCGGAGCCGGAGCCGGAGCCGGAGCCGAGGAGCCGGGAGCCGCGACTTTTTGCTGGAGCCGGAGCCGAAAAAATCTGGCGGCTCCACGGCTCCCAAATGTTTGTTTTTTTTACAGCAGAATTTTTTTTTTAGCGTTAAAATTACAAATTTGTTTGATTGTTTGCCTCCTACAATTTGTAATAGACTAAAAACAAAATGGTAGCTTTCTGTATTTAACAATTTTATTATAAACAGAATATCTGAAACAGAGCAGATAAATTTATAAGGCTGTGGCTATTCGGACCCGGGTCCCAATAAAATTCGATTGTTATTCGGACCCGTGGCAAATATGCACTAAGCTTAGCTATATTTAAACTTTTTTAGACGGAACCCGAAAAAATAATAATACAGAGTCCGCTTAGTAAAACCCTAGACACTGGGTAACGATTAAATCATACAATTCAAACAATTATAAAAAAAATAAACAAAAAATAATAAAGTTTATGTATAGCTAAGTACATATTTGCCACGGGTCCGAATAACAATCAGACTTTATTGGAACGGGGTCCGAAAAAAAATGGGAGTTTATTGGTACCCGGGTCCAGGCCCGTAGCCAGAGGGGGCTAGAGGGCTGACCCCCCCCCCGTTCATGACCTGAGCCCCCCCCCTGCATGATTTGAGCTTTTTGACAAAATTTTAATAATAACGGCTATAAAACATCAATCATTTTGTTCAATTTTGTTTTAGGGGCACGGACCGAGCTGGCCAATCAAATTTTGAAAATATTAATATCAGCACGGGGGCCCGTGTCACCCCTGCCCAGGGACCCAAAATGTCTGTCGGTGGGCCTGTTCGTAACCTGGTAATAGTTTTATATATTGATATCTTCTGAGGACGACTAGCAACTTAAATAAGTTAATAAAATAATATTGACTTCTGACTTCACTCTTATACATATGTATAATAAAATAATCAAGTACAAACTCCGTAATTTCTGAGTGATGTTATTTAATTTGCAAATTTACTTTTTAGCAGAATTAATTTTATTTTAAATTGAATAATTGCGACTGGTCAATTTGTTGTTGATAGATCTGTTCTTTGTTTCCAATATTTTATAAGAAAAATCACACAAATAGCTAAGCTAAATTCGTGCATCTTTGTCGTTCTTCCCGGGTTGTACGTAACCAACAGGATAATGATATAAATCAGGTATCTATTATGTAACAATTGTGTAGCAGAACAAATGGTCAATATATTTATAACAGGAATCAGAAAATGCTCAGCCTCAATTAATTTTTGTCATTAAAACTCTTTACTATTTAAATTATTTTTAACAAAACTGCAACATGCCATGCACTATTGAAACGTAGTTAAAATTATATATTTCTAATTAATAGCTAAACATTCGGTACATAAATGCACCATTCCAGATATGGAACTGCAAAAAATTTCTTGGGGAAGGGACTAACCCCAAACATTTCTTCTACACCACCAGGGGCGGAATTATGGGGAGAGGTCGGGGGGCTTCCCCCCCACCCCCCGGTTATCGCAAGTTTAGGTAATGCATCATTAAATTATCGAAATATTTTTTGTTCAAAGACCAATTTTCAACAATGAAAACAGTTTCGCCCCGCCTCCGGGGTCAAAATTTTGCCCCCCCCCCCCGTCAAAGTTGTCTAGATCCGCCGCTGTACCCCAGAATCAGTTCTTCGGCACCCCCCCCCCCGCCGAAAAAAAAATTCTCCCCCCCCCCATGCAATAATCCTGGCTACGGGCCTGCCCGGGTCCGAATAGTCACTTTGAATTTATCAATAATAAATATCAATACTGAAGTCTTTAAAATATTTTAAATAATGTATCATTTTACTATTTGCTAATTTGATCATTGAAATAACTTTTTATTACTTATGAAAATGGCGACTAGTGAAACCTTCATCGAAAATAATGATACGTTTCTGGATGCACTGAAATGGTTTGTTTTTAGTAAAACCGACATGCGTATATTTTTCAAGTTCCTGACTCTGGGGGTGAACGCGGCAAAATTTGCACAACTTTTTATCAGCGGGATGGTAGCGTGGAGCAATTACAAAATTTTTTGTCTCGTGTGATACTATCTTAATAGGGAGCCGGAGCCGGAGCCGGCAAAATTTGTGGGAGCCGGAGCCGGAGCCGAAAAAAATATGGCGGCTCCGCAAGCCTGGTTCCAGATACGACTCTCTGAATTGTGTCAACACGGGGATCAATTGCGGTTAGTCTCTGAGCCACTCGTACAAAAACCCTGGTGTGTACATTCGATGTTTCAAATGGAACTTCTGGAGTACAAAAACCCTAGTGTGTACATTCGATGTTTCAAATGGAACTTCTGGAGTACAAAAACCCTAAGTGTGTACATTCGATGTTTCAAATGGAACTTCTGGAGTACAAAAACCCTAAGTGTGTACATTCGATGTTTCAAATGGAACTTCTGGAGTACAAAAACCCTAAGTGTGTACATTCGATGTTTCAAATGGAACTTCTGGAGTACAAAAACCCTAAGTGTGTACATTCGATGTTTGAAATGGAACTTCTGGAGTACAAAAACCCTAAGTGTGTACATTCGATGTTTCAAATGGAACTTCTGGAATACAAAAACCCTAAGTGTGTACATTCGATGTTTCAAATGGAACTTCTGGAGTACAAAAACCCTAGTGTGTACATTCGATGCTTCAAATGGAACTTCTGGAGTACAAAAACCTTAGTGTGTACATTCGATGTTTCAAATGGAACTTCTGGAGTACAAAAACCCTAGTGTGTACATTCAATGTTTCAAATGGAACTTCTGTAGTACAGTCGTTATACCTTTTCCCGCTTTAACTGCAGCAACCATCTCGGGGCGGATTAAACAGCGCGACATAGGGCACCAAGTTTGAGGGGAACGGGCGCATATCATATTTTCTTTCCACATTTTAATGTCTTTTAATACTATCTTTTATATTACTAGATAGTAGAGTGTCTTTATAGTGTCTTTTATATTACTAGATAGCAGAGTGTCCTTATAGTATCTTTTATATTAGTAGATAGTATAGTGTTTTTTATACTACTAGATAGCAGAATGTCTTTATAGTGCCTTTTTATTATTAGATAGTAGAGTGTCTTTATAGTGTCTTTTTATGAAGTGTAATTAAATTAAATTAACTACTAGATACAGTGGAATCTTGAATTTTTTTTATAATGGGTAGAAAGGTCGATGCATTTTTTTAATATTTTTGCGTTCTATAAAATATTAATGCTCCCTTAAAATGTTATCAAAACTAATTAGTTTTATCTGTTGGCTATAATCTACATTTTTAAACCAGTGTTATAAAACATTAGTTTACATCTATATTTTTAAACCAGTGTTATAAAACATTAGTTTACATCTATATTTTTAAACCAGTGTTATAAAACATTAGTTTACATCTATATTTTTAAACCAGTGTTATAAAACATTAGTTTACATCTATATTTTTAAACCAGTGTTATAAAACATTAGTTTACATCTATATTTTTAAACCAGTGTTATAAAACATTAGTTTACATCTATATTTTTAAACCAGTGTTATAAAACATTAGTTTACATCTATATTTTTAAACCAGTGTTATAAAACATTAGTTTACATCTATATTTTTAAACCAGTGTTATAAAACATTAGTTTACATCTATATTTTTAAACCAGTGTTATAAAACATTAGTTTACATCTATATTTTTAAACCAGTGTTATAAAACATTAGTTTACAGAGACCAAAATAAAAGACTCCGCCCCCCCCCAACCAAATTTTTACTACAGGTGATGGAGACTGCGTACAACATTTTCAAAGATGTAACAATGAATGATGTCACAGATGACATTTTGTCAAAAGTCAAAGCTGAAGATGACAAGTTTTACTTAGATGACTTTATTGGAAATGATGACATCACTAAAGACAATATGCCTTTGGTATTGTAATGATTCCATAACATTCTTCTATGTTTGATTGATATTTAAATTTGTATTAGGTTATGGAAAGTAAATGTTCCGACAGGGGGCACTGGGGATCCTTGGCAGACACAATTAGTTTATGTATAAATAAGAACAACTCTGTGTTGAGTAATTCACCATCTATACATGTCAGTATATGAGATTTCAATATATCATCTATATATGTCAGTGTCCGAGATGTCAATATATCATTTATATACGCCAGTGTCTGAGATTTTACTATAACATTTATATAAGTCCGTGTCTGAGATCTCACTACATCATTTATATATGTTACCGGCAAAGTGTGAAATGCCGGCATTCTATTTAATACCTAGACAATATATAGAATGTCTGGTGGTTTTAGGCAAAGTTAAATAATTTTAATTGTGCATACTTTTCCTAGGCATTCTCTACAATGCCTAGGCATTGACTGGATTCACACTTAGAATTGTACTGTACTAATTTTATTCTTTCTCACAAAACACTTTGTATTTTGGTATTTTGATCTGTCATGTTCATATTTCACGAATTAGTGAAGAATTGATAAATAATAAAAAGATGTTGTTTCTGGTGAAAACAAGCAGAACACAACTGGAATGAAAACATTGATTTGGTACTAAATAGAAATTTAATTGTTTATGTTAATTGTTTCGTGTTAAACACGATATAACAACCTCAAAAAAATAATAGAATGCAACAAAGCAAAGTGTTTACTATTTATGGACGCCATATTCACTGACTGCTTTTTGCTAGTCCAGTAACCACTGTGGTCTTCTTTGCATCCGGATATAATCGTCGGTGTTCTTGCACCACCTGAAGTAAGAATTGCTTCTGGTCTTCTTTTCTGCATAAAACTTCATTGAAATCCTGAATCAGTTTCACTCCTCTTTCAGCTGTGTCATTAACAACTTTCTAATTGGTTACAACCTTTTCTGCATGTTTGTATTCATTGTTGCTGCTCCTTGTTTCAGGGGACATCTTCAGGAATGAATGTGGCAAACCAAGAATGCAGAATGCCTTTGTATTGTTTATAACAAAGAAGCTGATGGACAGGTCTGCATAGAATCCATTTGAATCAAGACGCTGAGCTCGGGGTGGTGTTCCTCCAAGAAATATGACAGCCAATTCCAAAAATTCTCTGTAATTCTCGTGGGTGAAAAATTTGAAGATTGTCATTTGCAAACTGCAATGTGCTATCTTTAAAAAGGTTTACTTCAGTTATCTCATCTGCAGTATCATAGGATCCCTTCTCCATAAAATGCCACTGCTCTTTAAATCGTTTGAAAAGTGAATTATCAGGTCCAGATGAGGGCCCACTTATCTTCAATGCGGTGAACACTGTTTCCAGAAAAATTTCCATCATATGGTGGCGGCAAGCAAGATGAATAAGACTTTTTTCAAGCAGCTTTTCAATTAAAACACATGCCCCTTTGGAATCCCCAGTGTTACTTGCTGTTGTGTCAAAACTTAATGCTATTACTTTTTCACAAATGTCCCATTCCTTCAGACATTCAACTTCAGCTTGAGCTTGACTTTCACCTGTCCCAGAAGCCCATTTCGGTACACCTAGCAAGCACTCTATTTGCAGTCCTGTTACAATCACTGGCAATCTCTCAACATTCTCCCTGGCTGTGATATCTGGAAGCAATTTTCCATCCCAATGTACAGTTAATGGTACTTGTGGATCAAACAATCCTTTAACTTCATGTGCTGTTTTTTTTCTAATCTCAGCTCTCACACGCTGTACAGTACTTCGACTTAATGTCATGTCACTAACATCGTGACCAAGAGAATGAGCTGTAGCAGCTAGTAAATGGACTGCTGTACGATCACTAACTTGTGATCTATCTAATGCTGCAGAAACTTCTTTGGACAGAACATACATTATTCAGGTTCATCAATATTCGGGATAAAATGTGGTAAATGGAGGAAATACCTACATTTTCAGAGAGCTTGTGCAACCTCTAAATTTCATCTGAAAATTATGAAATTTTATATTTCTGACTACTTTTTTTGTGGTAATCAAATGTGGGGTTTAAATCAAAGAAAATAAAAATAAAAATTTTTCTCTTTATTTTGGACCACCCTATATATATATATATATATATATATATATATATATATATATATACATAAAGTGTAGATTACCAAATTTGTTCCAGATTAATTTTTTCCAAAGCGAAAATAATACATTATCTATTGAACTTTATGTTAGAACCGTGGTGACGACAGAACCTTCTCAACGGGTGTGTCGGCCAACACACTGCTGAACATCTGGAGTATTTATGATGAAACTTCCAAGACATCACGATGGAGACCAGGTGATGTCATAATGAGTTATATGATATGTTTCATCAAATCTTGAAATAATTTTCAAATCTGTTAAATAAAAAATAAATATTTATAACTAAGTATTATTGTGGCCACGATATAAATATTTATAACTATCTATTATTGGGGCAACGCTTTAAATATTTATAATTAACTATTATTGTGGCCACGATATAAACATTTATAACTATCTATTATTGGGGCAATGATATAAATATTTATAACTAACTATTATTGTGGCCACGATATACATATTTATAACTATCTATTATTGGGGCAACGATATACATATTTATAATTAACTATTATTGTGACCACGATATAAACATTTATAACTATCTATTATTGGGGCAATGATATAAATATTTATAACTAACTATTATTGTGGCCACGATATAAATATTTATAAGTAACTATTATTGTGGCCAAGATATAAACATTTATAACTACCTATTATTTGGACCAAGATATAAATATTTATAAGGAACTATTATTTGGGCCAAGATATAAATATTGATAACTAACTATTATTTGGGCCAAGATATAAATATTTATAACTAACTATTATTGTGGCCAAGATATAAATATTTATAACTAACTATTATTGTGGCCTCGATATAAATATTTATAACTAACTATTATTGTGGCCTCGATGGCTACAGAAAAAAAACAGCCATTAAAACATGAAAAAGAGGATTTGGAAAGAGATCTATCCAGTTTAGCCCAATTTGACTAGAGTCGTGACTGATAGTGATATGTTAAATTAAATTGCGGGGGCCCTGCCATTTACGGGCCCGATTCAGGGAATCTGTCAAATCGATCTAAGGCTGGCTCTGTATCTATCTATGTTGGGGACGGATGGTCGTTTGTTAAAGCGATCGACTGTTGACATGAGGGTCACTGGTTTGATCTCCGGTGAGGGTCATGGGATATTTCAGGTCATGATTGAAGTCGTCACTATATCTGCCGTGGTGATTCCACGGCCATTACACATTGCTATGGTGAGAATGAAAGAAGGGCATTGCAAAAACTGTCCCATTAGTGGTTCATAGGATCTAAGAGATCTCATCGCATTCTAACAGGGACTTCACACCAGTGGCGTCACTATGGTGTGTGTCACCCGGTGCGGAAAATTCAGGCTATCCTCCCCCCCTAACCCATCGACAATGGTTTATAGGATCTAAGAGATCTCATCGCAATCTAACAGGGACTTCACACCAATGGCGTCACTACGGTGTGTGTCACCCGGTGCGGAAAATTCAGGCTATCCCCCCCTCCCCCACTTAAGACTTCAACCATCGACAATGGTAAATATTTCCTGCACCAGTTTGTAGACGATTTTATGAAACCACCTGACTACATGCTTCCTATTTTTTAAACATTTGCAAAACAAACTCTAGATTGATCCGAGTAGCTTAGAATAATATTCATTTACCTAAGAATTATGTGCTACTGCTCCATGTTGTGGCACTCTGTGCTACTGCTCTGCATGGTGGCACCCTGTGCTAATGCTCTGCATGGTGGCGCCCTGTGCTCGTGCTCATGTTTTTAATTATGATCTAAGACTATACCAAATCTTTTCTGCTATGAATTTAGAGCTGTTCATTTTGGTGTCCTCTCTCTCTCTCTCTCTCTCTTTGAACGCTCTCAGTAATCTGCGGGCTGAGACTTAGTCTCTTAGAGCCCGTGAGATCAGACTTGCTGTGTCTCTCAACATCTGGAGACTGCCATAGAGCCCGATGGCCAGCAAGCTTCTGGACTGGTCCACCCTGTGGTCCGCCAGTCCGGAGCACTCGAAAAGCAAATGATCTACGGTTTCCTCCACTTCCCTGCAGTGTCTGAAAAGGGTGTCGACATTGGGCCTCAACCTCCCAAAGTACGCGCCAATAGGACAGTGCCCAGTTCGGAACTGGGCAATTAGCGCCTGCTCGACACGCCTAAGCTTCCACCACGGGTCAGTTTTGGACGGCCGCTCTAGAAACTTTCGGACGTTGACTCCGTTCACCCCATGAGCCCAGCCCGAGAACCACTTCGATTGTTCAAAGAGGCAGATCCTGGAACGTGCTGCCTTGAATGAGCTATTTCTTGCACTCTCGGGCAGCACTTGGGAATCTGTCGACTGGACTATTGCCTTGGCAATGCCGTCTGCCCTTTCATTTCCGGGCACGTCCGCATGTCGGGAACCCATTGAAGGGTCACATGCACGTGATGTTGGGACGCAAGACCCTGTATTGCCATCAACATGGCTTCCAGCAGAAGCGGCCATTCTCCCGTCCCTTTTACAGCTTGGAGAACAGAGAGCGCGTCAGTGAGGATGACAATGTCTGTAGCAGGCAAAGTACCCTCACCAATTAGCTCCCCTATGTGGTCCACTGCCTCAGTAATGGCTGTCATCTCTGCCTCGTAAGCACAGAGCGACCCACATAGGCCAGCATGGTCTTTCACAAAGCCAGTTTGTGGGAGAGTAATGTGGACCCCAAACGAGGAGCTTGTCCGGCCGTCAATACTGGTTACAGAGGCATCAGTATAGGCTAGTATAGCGTCCCCCGAATAGGTTCCAATCATCTCCATAGCAACATCCGTGATGGATCGGTGATCCTTTGCGTCTCCTGGTTTCGACCAGGGTCGTGCGTACCTCGGGCATGTAGAAAGCCTCGCCAGGAGGGACCCTAGAGACTGTCTCCAGCATTAGGCGGTCAGTCGGCAGCTTGATCTCAGAGGCAAGTCTCACTGCGTGGTGCATAAAAGACTGCATCGAGAGCCGCTTCCTTTCCACCCAGCCATCGACCATCTCCCTTAGGACAGAGGTCTCCTCCTGTCGCTTAAACCGCTCATACGCTGTTATAACGGCCTGCTCTCTACGGATACCCAGAGGTGGCACATTTGCCATGATTTCCACCGCTGCTGTGGGTGCCGTGCGAAAAGTGCCTGTGATCAGCCGGAGAGCCTGGTTTTGTACAACATCTAGGGCCTCTAAAGAGGACTTAGACCCATAGACTTGCACTACCTGGCTAAAATCTATCTGAGACCTTACTGCACCCATGTACAGTGACCTCAGGACATCTGCTCGAGCTCCCCAGGACGTGCTCGCCAACTTCTTGACAATATTCAGTCGATCAGAGGCGCAGCGGGCAACCTCCGGAAGATGTGTGCAGAGAGTAAGATTTCTATCAAGTGTCGCTCCCAGGTACTTGGGCTTAGGTTCCAGAGCAAGAACCTCACCCTCTACCTCCAGTCTAAATGGTTCCTTAAGGATACTCGTGCCCATGGTAAACAGCGAGTAGACGGTCTTTGAGACGTTAATCTCTAGCCCCCACATCCTAGTATAATAGCCGACCGTAGTCAGGTCCTTCTGGAGTGCGCTCTCAAGGACTGAGGCACTCTTTCAGGTCTTCCAGACCGCTAAGTCGTCGGCATACAGTAGGCTTTTACATCCCAGAAACTCAGGCAGGTCATTGATGAAAGCTAAGAACAATGTACAACTGAGGGCAGAGCCCTGTGGGAGACCCTGTTCAGGGGTCCGTTTCCTCGACACGCTGCTCCCAACACGTGTCATGATAGTACGATTACTGAGGAAACTGCGTAACCAAATGTACATCTCAGCGGTGACACCCAACCGCTGTAGCTTCAACAATAGTCCTGGACGCCAGACTCGATCGTAAGCCTGCTTGAGATCTAGGAAAACTACCGCCGTTGACTCAGCTTTCTGAAAGCCGTCGTCTATTTCTTGGACGAGGAGCGTGACCATGTCCATCGCACTCTTACCCCGCCGAAAGCCTCCTTGCTTTGGGGTAATGAGCCCTTTTTCCTCTAAGAACCACATCAACCTTCGGTTGACCATGCGTTCGGCTACTTTCCCAACACATGAAGTGAGGGAGATAGGACGGTAGCTTTCTGCTTGGTCAGTCTTTTTCACTTTTTTAAGTACCGGCACTATGATAGCCTCCCTCCACCTCTGAGGGAGTTCTCCGGTCAACCACGTGCGGTTGACAAACTGGAGAAGCTTTGCTTGTCCCGCTGCCCCGAGGTGTGTAATCATCTCATTGCTGATTTGATCACTGCCTGGGGCCTTTCTCATGCGACACTTTCTGACTGCGTATGCCAATTCATTGACAGAGAATGGAGCTCTGAACGTGTCTCGATTTGCCGTGCCAAACTCAGCCTTCTCTTTGACTCGTCGGACTTTATCCAGTGCCTTGGACAGTGTACTCTTCTTACTCGACTTGCTGACCTCTGCAAAGTGCTTGTTAAGCACTTCGGCCTTATTTCTATCGCTAGCCGTCAGGCCTGTGTTCGTTTGCAACGGGGCGCCAGTTCTAATCGCCCCAGCCTGGGTCAATTCTTTCAGCAATTTCCATGTCTTTTGGCATTCCCTCAGATCCAGCTTCTCGCATGTATCAGTCCATTTCTGCTTTTTGGTCTCAGCAGACGCCCTTTTAACTTGCTCAGTTAGTTTATTGTACTCACGGCGCGCCTCGGCCGTTTTCAATCGACAAGCTTTCTTACGAGCGGCTTGTCTTTGCCGAACTAACCTTGCAAGGGCTGTAGTCCAAAATGGTCTGAACTTACGTTTCGGAAGGCTCCTTGGGACCGTCCTACGTGCGGCACCTAAGATCGCTTCAGTGATCTCCTTGTATACAACGTCGACTGATCCACACTCGGTATCTACCCTCTCCAAGGCAGCGTCAGCTGCTGCCTTGAAGGCGTCCCAGTTTGCTTTTGAATAGACCCAGCACATGTGCTTAGCTCCTGGGTATCTCTCGGGTGGAGGAATATCCACTGAGACGAGAACGGGTTTATGATCACTACCAATACAGTCTAGCACGCGGAAAGAGGTGTTACAGGCCAGATCAGCCGAGACGAGTGTTAAGTCGGGTCTCGTTTCGCTCCCACTCGCACCGTGCAGCAAGGTGGGTACAGATTCATGGTCCTGCAACCGAACTAAATTTGTATTGCTACAAAATCTCCTCAATCCTCCGGCCAGCCGCGTCAGTGCGTTCATAACCCCATGCCGGAGACATGGCGTTGAAATCACCAAATACGAAGGTGCCAAGCAGAGTATCCTCAGTGGTTTTTTTTAGACTGAGCTCCGTCTTGGGGGGATTGTACACGTTGACACAATGGTACTTCCTCCCATCCTTATAAACATCCACTGCAAGCGTATCCGTTTTTCCGCGTGGACCGTGGGCGCTGCTCGGCTGAGCATTAAGCGTATTTCTGACCAGGGTCATCAATCCCCTGCACTTCTTACACCCACAACGGAAGCACGAATAGCCAGTGATGTGGACTGTCCTAAGTCCAAGGATGCACTCTTGTAACATTGCAACATCCACGTCATTCTCGTTCAAAAGCTTTGCGACTTCTAGGCTCTTGGGGATGAGACCCCGGACATTCAGGTGGACAATCCTGAATTGAGCCTTACCAGAGCGTTTCCCAAGTCTTCGCTTGTCAGTTGTGGTGCCGGCCACCTCAGACGGGGAGCTTTCGGCTACACCCGGAAACAGTGACCTGCTCTCCTCAACTTTCGACTTCCCGCTGACAGAGCAATCAGCGTTTATCGTCGAGGGCTGGGCTTGACATTTCCCAGTCACTTTTGTCACGCCGGGCACCATAGACGGGGAGCTTTCGGCTACACTCGTTGGCAGTGCCCTGCCAATGTCAGTCTTGGTGCCGGCCACCTCAGGCGGGGAGCTTTCGGCTACACCCGTAGACAGTGACCTGCGGTCCATGACTTTCGGCTTCCCGCTGACAGAGCAATCAGCGTATTTCGCCGAGGGCTGGGCTTGACAGTTCCCAGTCTCTTTTATCGCGCAGGGTACCATCGGCGGGGTTCGGCTGTTAGTATCTCCCATCTCTGTTACCCTGCCAGAGTCGATTTCTGCGCTGTCGGACTGCACCCTAGGGATGCGCGCAGTGACTGGGTTGCCCTTGGTAGGGTTTCCCAGGGGTAGAGGACGACAACCTTCTCCCTGCATCTCATTCTCCTGCCGGGTACCAGCGGCAGAGCAAGCTGTTCAGCCCGCCCCGTTAGCGGTACCCTGCTGGTCGTTTCGGTCGGTTTTCCGCTGACAGAGCAATCAGCGTTACCCGAGGACTGGGCTCGACCTGCCACAGCCGCTTTTGGGGATCTGCCTCCCCCTCGTCTCCGCGTGGTCGTACGTTCTGGTTTCATGTCGACAGAGCAATCAACATTAGCCAGGGACCGGGCTCGACCTGCTTCAGCCTCTTCTGAGGGTGTGCGAATTCCCTCGTAGCGCCGTTCAGCGGTCACTCGTGGTGTCCTAGAGCTGTTCATTTTAGTGTTCTAGAGCTGTTCATTTTGGTGTCACTTAGTGTGGTCCGCACCCCCTAGTGCTTCACACAAACATCTCCCAACATATGATTTAAATCTGTCAACATATGGTTTACATCTCCCAACATATGATTTAAATCTGTCAACATATGGTTAACATCTCCCAACATATGATTTAAATCTGTCAACATATGGTTTACATTTCCCAACATATGATTTAAATCTGTCAACATATGGTTAACACCTACAGATACGCCAGCGTCAGTTAAAACAGTAGTGACTGGATTCGTCAAGTGGCTGATTGAACACACACTGGATGGAACTTATAACCTTGACAATCCTTTTATTACTGTCTCTATGAAATACTACTGGGTAAGCTCATTTTGCATAAAAAATGGTATCAAAAAGAAAACAAGCAATTAAGCCTGTTCCATTCTGGACACAGGACGTGTTAGCGCATTTTCGTGTTATGTATCAGTACGTTTGTTAGCTTTCAGTACATATTTGTAAATTTTGGAAATGTTTATAAATTCAATTGTGTAATGCATATATTTGTAAAAAAAAAAAATTATAAAGACGTTTCTTTATATTTGAAAAAAAATTATTGTCTCTTAAATCTAACTACAAGTGGTTTGTGGTTACTGAAATAGGACTCATAATTGAAAACATTCTAAATTATAGTCATTTAATCGTCCGAAAACTCCGTCAATTGTTGCATAGCTCTGATACTTTCAATTAAACTCAGAACACAAGCTTACTATTTCATTTGATGAGTTTCTTAATAAATCTTGGTGAAACTACGTGCTGCAGTATTTCGCACCAAATGAACGGGTTATTGAACGTACAAGGTGTATATATAATATATAAGTCCCTTAGGAGCCCTGAAGCCCGGCCCTCAGAGGTTCTATCGCGAAATGAACTTTTGATGTACACATGACAGGCCAAGACCTACAAAATGATATATACATCATGGGTCTAGGACTTATAGTTGCTGAGATATAGCGCTCCCTTATTAATATAGCTTATATAGTAAAAAACGGTACTAAGGCCCCTTTTACGGCCCTGAGAGGTCAGATCGCGAGATGAAAAAAGGTCATTTCTTGGCAGGCCAAGACCTACAAAATGATATATACATCATGGGTCTAGGACTGATGGTTGTTGAGATCTAGGGTGTACACGGACGGACAGACAAAACGGGGACAATAGAGCTTTTTTTTTTCGAAAATGCTCTAAAAAAAAACTGGTTTCACAATCATATCGATGTGTAATTGTTATTTTTATAACATATTTTTTTATTCTTTATGCAAACATTACAGTTCAGCAATCTGAAAAAAATACATTTTCATAAAACAATTGTTGTGCCCAACTCAGACATAGGAACTGATGGGTGAAGTGTTTATATGAACTAATTGTTGTGCCCAACTCAGACATAGGAACTGATGGGTGAAGTGTTTATATGAACTAATTGTTGTGCCCAACTCAGACATAGGAACTGATGGATGAAGTGTTTATATGAACTAATGTATTCGGAAGGGAGCGAAGTGCTGGCCCGATCTTCCAAATGGGCCGTATAGGCCTGAAGACTATAGACTAGAATATAGGTCATTCATGATGGGATACTTTCATCAAGCTAGGTTTTGCATTTATATCATAGGGTAGCCATAAGTATGTTTTATATCATAGGGTAGCCATAAGTGTGCTTTATATCGTATGGTAGCCATAAGTATGTTTTATATCATAGGGTAGCCATAAGTATGTCTTATATCGTATGGTAGCCTTAAGTATGTTTTATATCATAGGTAGCCATTAGTATGTTTTATATCATAGGTAGCCATTAGTATGTTTTATATCATAGGGTAGCCATAAGTATGTTTTATATCGTATGGTAGCCATAAGTATGTTTTATATCTTAGGTAGCCATAAGTATGTTTTATATCATAGGTAGCCATTAGTATGTTTTATATCATAGGGTAGCCATTAGTATGTTTTATATCATAGGGTAGCCATAAGTATGTTTCATATCATAGGGTAGCCATAAGTGTGCTTTATATCGTATGGTAGCCATAAGTATGTTTTATATCATAGGGTAGCCATAAGTATGTTTTATATCATAGGGTAGCCATAAGTATGTTTTATATCGTATGGTAGCCATAAGTATGTTTTATATCATAAGTAGCCATAAGTATGTTTTATATCATAGGGTAGCCATAAGTATGTTTTATATCGTATGGTAGCCATAAGTATGTTTTATATCGCAGGGATTGGCATAATCATGTTTTATATCATAGGGTAGGCCTTGCTAATGTAGGCTAGATGTACGCATTTTTATTACAATGTGAAACCTAGGCCATTAGATTCGAATAGTTTCCTGTAATTTGAAAAGTTTTTTGACATGTTTACAACACAATCTAAATGATCTCAATACCAGCCGTAAAATAAAATATTACAGGTACTGTTCTATACTACAGAATAATATTATAATATAATGAAATAATAGCGGTATGGGTTCTGCGTTAAATCGAAAGTAAAGAAATTAATACAACAGTAATCCAGTTTAAAATACAATCATGAAAATATCGAATCTGCCCGAAACCAAAAATAACCTAGCCTACCGATCAAGCCTCTATGCAAAGGTTTTTGAAGAATACAGTCTGTCTAATAATATGACAGGGATTTTGGCTCTGCATTAAATCGAAAGTAAAGAATTAATACAAAAAATATTTCAGTTTAAAATCCCGGCTGTCATAGGGAATTCCCCGTGTCACGGTCTCGATTCAATATTTCTTTTTTCTAAGTTCTACAGTTGTAAACAGATTCTGTGGATTTTATTATGAAACGTAAAAGTTCCAAATATTAAAAAGTAATAATAACAAATTATCATTCAAATTATTGTAGTTTTTATTACAACAGATAGCATTTTAAAATAGTCAAACGTAAACAATAGTAATAATAGAAAATTCTCCGACGATGAGAATAGCGAGCGCGTTCGTTGTAATTAATTTCATAAATAAAATTTTTTTTTATAAGTCGATCTAATATAAAAAAAAAAAGAAATTCTCCAAATTTCTATAGTAATTAAGTTCTCAGCTATAACATCATTTCATTTTTAAAAGATAAATAATACATTGCTTAATTTTTAAATTATAAGATAAGATTATAATTTTAAGACTTAAACATCAAGTAAAAGTTTGAAATAATTGATCTTTTTTATATAACGTAATAAAATTCTATAATGACCCCCCCCCATAAAATATCTTCGGGTTAAATAATTTCTTGTGGAACCGAAACACCCCAGAAGTCAACAATTTCTTCATCTAGCCATTCTGCTCTTAACATCTCCCAACGAGCAATAATTGCCATGATCTCTCTCTGTCTTTTGGCAGCCACTCGCATTGGACGAATTATTATTTGACTGGGCCCCGGCATACATTGTTGGTGGTGTTAAACGTGCTTCTTTAACATGGCTTGCGAAGCAACATAATTGCGACAGATTTTACAGATACGTTCAAACAATAGCAAATGAATAGATGGACAATATATATCATATGGAAGAATTTTGAATGATTTAGCCGATGGAGGTAGTATAATTTCAACTTTCTCAGACTAATGGAAGAAAAGAGATGACAATCTATGTGAATTTATTATCAGATTCATCTGGGGCTTGAAGGCCCTCATTAGTTTGGCAGACTTGAATTGGTTGGGGGTGGGGGTTTAAATCTATCAGCAATAATATCAAAGTAAGAGCTTTCGATCGGTTGGCAACAAGCTTACATGGTTTAGGCACCAAACTTGATCTTTGATTATTAATTTTTCAACTTCAAGCTCAGACTTTTCAGGCACAATATACTCTGCCACAGTTGGATAATTGTCTACGCTTACTTGCTTCCATAGTTCTGTCAATATTTCGCCAGCATATTTCAAGATTAATTTTTCCAACTCTTTATCAATTGTTCAACCTTGTGTATCAAGGTGGATACCATAATGTTTTTGTGACAAAAGTAGTCGCGACAGTTCTCGACTAAGAGGAGCCATTCGCCTTTCTACTCGATTAAACGCACTTCTACCAGGTCCATTCGTTGCTACACACATTGCATCAATGTTCTGCTTTACAAAATGATGGATGGCCACATCGATAACTTTTTGATATCTTGGATTTTCATCAGTTCCACCATCCACAGATCTAATTAGAATCGGTTTGATCAACTTGTTGCTTGGATCCTTTGTAACAATGTCAAATTCTTCCAATTCACGTAACCTTTCATAATCCAGTCCATGGCTATAAGCTGCATATGTCACAGCTTCGGGTTTACCTGAACCGTTTTTTTTTTTTTTTGGATTTCAATGCCACATAAACAGATGTAGTGAGTTTGTGTTTAGATGGTACTACCCAGTGGTGATCAGGCTATGTAAAGCGGTATTCCACATGCATTAAAAGTAGAGCATGCTTTTTAGCTGTTGTCAATCTAAGGGAGACTCTGGCTTTGTCATCTTGACTGATGAATCATACTTCTTTAGGGCCCAACAAAGAATTACTTCCTCTATGTGATACAAAGAAGCTACTTCCTCTATGTGATACAAAGAAGCTACTTCCTCTATGTGATACTAAGAAGCTACTTCCTCTATGTGATACAAAGAAGCTACTTCCTCTATGTGATACAAAGAAGCTACTTCCTCTATGTGATACAAAGAAGCTACTTCCTCTATGTGATACAAATAGCTGTACAAAATCTACCATCAATGTGTTTTGAGTGTAAATCATTTTGTGCTCGAATAAACTTCACAGGTACACTTGTTACATGGCGTTTGCCTTCCGATGATAAACTTCGTTTTGGCAAGAGCCGAGTATAAACAGCACTTCTCCTCTGTCAAATCATCGAGATTTCTAATACTGCGATGAGCAGCAGACCCATACAACGTCCCACAGTCCCATACAACGTTCCACAGACCCATACACTGTTCCACAGACCCATACACTGTTCCACAGACCCATACACTGTTCCACAGACCCATACACTGTTCCACAGACCCATACAACGTTCCACAGACCCATACAATGTTCCACAGACCCATACACTGTTCCACAGACCCATACAACGTTCCACAGACCCATACACTGTTCCACAGACCCATACACTGTTCCACAGACCCATACACTGTTCCACAGACCCATATACTGTTCCACAGTGCAATGTCAACAATGGTTATTACAAGGAGCGGCTGATCTTCTTCAATTGTGGTCTACTAAAAGTCGTATCTTCAATTTACTGCTGAAATCACAAGGAGCGGCTGATCTTCTTCAATTGCGGTCTACTAAAAGTCGTATCTTCAATTTACTGCTCAAATCCCAAGGAGCGGCTGATCTTCTTAAATTGTGGTCTACTAAAAGTCGTATCTTCAATTTACTGCTGAAATCAGGATTTTCAGCACAAATTTGAGATTGAGTTCCTTTCTTTTTTTGGAATATCTTCTGCTTGTCTTGTTCATATTTCTTTCTTTTCAGTTTCTTTTCCTGAGATTAAAACACCACTTTCTTTTCGTTTATGCAAGCCAATCAAATCACTCTTGAAGATGCTTATCTGACCCTGTAATTCATCTTGTACTTTTGCTTAGTATTTACAGATTTTACAGGAATATAGTTAGTTTAAATCAAAATACCGAAGGTTGGGTGAGTGTGTAACACAGGACTACAAACGCTGCCTAACTTTCCTTTGTTCAGTAGTTAAATTTATTAAAATAGTAACATTCTTGACGTCAACTTTTCTTGACCTTCCCCTACTCCTCCATGTTAACAACTGTCAACAATTCTCAGACCCTCCCCCTCCCCCTATTTTGTTGATATGATTAATGGAAAGCCCATAAGTTACTCTACACCGAATAGTAATATATTTTTTCAGCTTCAAGTCTTCTTACTATCAAACAATCTTTAATTATCAGTATACCGTTATTACACATGTTGCAGGGTTTTCCTTATTGGTTTTCCGCCTATAAAGTTGTTATCAACATTTGAAACAAAAAGTATGACATGCTCAGAAGTCAAGGGTCATCGTTAAAAAAAAGAGAAAATTACACAAATTCTTGTTATGTTGTACCAATAAGCTCTTGTTATGTTGTACCAATTAGTTCTTGTTATGTTGTACCAATAAGCTCTTGTTATGTTGTACCAATTAGTTCTTGTTATGTTGTACCAATAAGCTCTTGTTATGTTGTACCAATTAGTTCTTGTTATGTTGTACCAATAAGCTCTTGTTATGTTGTACCAATTAGTTCTTGTTATGTTGTACCAATAAGCTCTTGTTATGTTGTACCAATTAGTTCTTGTTATGTTGTACCAATTAGTTCTTGTTATGTTGTACCAATAAGCTCTTGTTATGTTGTACCAATTAGTTCTTTTTATGTTGTACCAATAAGCTCTTGTTATGTTGTACCAATTAGTTCTTGTTATGTTGTACCAATAATCTCTTGTTATGTTGTACCAATTAGTTCTTGTTATGTTGTACCAATAAGCTCTTGTTATGTTGTACCAATTAGTTCTTTTTATGTTGTACCAATAAGCTCTTGTTATGTTGTACCAATTAGTTCTTGTTATGTTGTACCAATAATCTCTTGTTATGTTGTACCAATTAGTTCTTGTTATGTTGTAATAATTAGTTCTTGTTATGTATGTACCAATTAGTTCTTATAAAATATTCTACAGGGTTTACCCACTTGGTTTCCAGCCAATAGGTTTGAATATCTCAACGGAACTGCTATAGAAGATAGGTCAACTCTACCAAACAAAGCTTTCTTGTATGGTGTAACTGGTTACATTGAACCAGACGACTATGACGCCATGTTGGAAGAACCTCATTTTGGATTTAAAACAAAACAGACATTTGATGGATATAACAATAACCCAATAGACTTTGTCTATTGGAGTTCCTTGCCATACGCTTACTCTCATATTTTGTTAGCTGTGTCCAGATTTGACAATATTATAAAGTGACGGAAACAAATTATTTTAACAGGTACCCCAAATATAAAAAAAAATTAAAGTTTTTTTTTAGATTTGACCATTTTTATAACGAGGTAGGTTATAAAAAAAAACATACAAAGCAGCATTTAACAATCGTTAATATTATTAACAAATATAAAAAAACATTTAATTTTCTTTAAATATGTTAAAGTATTTCAGTATAATAACAACAAAGTAAGTGAGCAATATAACGAAGCATAATGAAGAAAAATATCATGAAAATATCAAATGATTTTATTTGACGTTGTTCTGTTATTTTGAAATTTTATTTGTTTAATGTTACGTAATAAAAGTGGCAGGTCTTAAAATAAACTTTCCTTTGGCTCCATAGATAATAATAAAAACTTTTCGACAAGAAATAAGTTAGAGAAATTTTTACAATTTCCATTTTTATTCACATAACAATCAGACTTGGGTAGCCTGCCAAATTTCACAGGTTTGATTTCAAAATGTTATTTAAGATAAGCAAGACTTTTTTGAAAATGCTTTATTTAATTTAATTCTACAGATTTTAAAAATATTTTTTTTTAACTTTTTTATTTATTTTGTTTTAACCATTGCACTTTTATAAATTTTAACACTTTAATAAAATGATACTTCATAGTATGTGAGTCTCGATGAGTTATCTCAACCTGTAGGTGTTTTAATTGTGAGTCTCATAGAGTTATCTCAACCTGTACCTGTTTTAATTGTGAGTCTCAGTGAATTATCTCAACCTGTACGTGTTTTAATTGTGAGTCTCAGTGAATTATCTCAACCTGTACGTGTTTTAATTGAGAGTCTCAGTGAATTATCTCAACCTGTACGTGTTTTAATTGTGAGTCTCAGTGAATTATCTCATCCTGTACGTGTTTTAATTGTGAGTCTCAGTGAATTATCTCATCATGTACGTTTTTTAATTGTGAGTCTCAGTGAGTTATCTCAACCTGTACGTGTTTTAATTGTGAGTCTCAGTGAATTATCTCAACCTGTACGTGTTTTAATTGTGAGTCTCAGTGAATTATCTCAACCTGTACGTGTTTTAATTGTGAGTCTCAGTGAATTATCTCATCCTGTACGTGTTTTAATTGTGAGTCTCAGTGAATTATCTCATCATGTACGTTTTTTAATTGTGAGTCTCAGTGAGTTATCTCAACCTGTACGTGTTTTAATTGTGAGTCTCATAGAGTTATCTCAACCTGTACGTGTTTTAATTGTGAGTCTCATAGAGTTATCTCATCCTGTACGTGCTTTGATTGTGAGTCTCAATGAGTTATCTCAACACATACAACTGTCTCACAACTTACACAAACACATACAACTGTCTCACAACCTACACAAACACATACAACTGTCTCAAAATCTTCGGATTCTGAAACCTCTGCTTCTTCACCCCACTCGACAACTTATTCTTCCACGTCATCAAACCGAAATATCAAAAAGCACGCACTATAACAGCGTGTTTTCTAGTACTAAAAAACAAAATTTCTACACATAAAGCATATGACGTTCTCGCAACCATTGGTGAACGGGGTTGTGATTTACCAGTTCCAAGTCAGACGGGTGTTTGGAAATGAGTAAACTCTGACGGACGGAAAATGAAAACCAAAATTTTTCAAAAACTTCAAAGCAAAGAACCCTATTGTCTCCAGTTTGATGGTAAAAGAGTGTCAGGGGAGAGTATCAAGTAGCTCTGTTGAAAATATGACAACCGAAATCAAAACTCGGTATTCTTAAATATGAGAGTGGTTCTGCCGCGGCCATTCACAAGGAACTACATCAGCTAATTGAAATATTTGCTTGATAATATGCGACACGACCGCAGTAAATACTGGTCGTTTACACGGGATTGTAAAGCTCATACAGGATGATGTCTTGAGCAATGGCTTTCAGAAGCCACAATATATTGGCTGTCAACACCATGTACTCGACCTCCTTTTGAAACATGTCATGAATTTTCTTATTCAAGAGTCAACGAGCAAACCAGAACTCAACTATTCCTTCATTGACAAATAAACACAAAACTATGTCACTATTCAGGCTGATTACCGCCTCGTTGCGACAGATGATGTTAGCACAGGCGAGAACCCTGGATGGCGGGATGATTTCAAGTTCTTATATGAATTGTCAGCATATCGTCATTACAAAACAACTTCGCGTTGGCCTCGCATCAGCTGGAAGAAACTACCAGATTTACACTAGGCAAGAAGATGGAACTCACATGCCAAATTTACCAATTTAACATTATTTCTGATACCAGAGTGGCGCAACATCCTCGCTCCTGCTTGCAACTTCATCTGCTATGAATGGGCAAATGCTTGATTCCATTTGCAACACTACAATTAAGCGTCCTTCAATAAACTGTTTACCTCACTCATCAGGATAAAATGCAAGAAGGCAATTAAGTGTTTAAAGACCCATTGGTCAGTCGAGAAGTCATTAATTGACATTCCCAGATCTAACCAAATTGCTGAACGTGATGTGAAACTAATGGAGGAACTTCATGCAAAATCGAGAAATTTTGAATTTTCGATTCTAAAGTTCATAGGACAAAATATGTTTTTAACATTTCTTGTACATTCTGTACATATTACTAACTGTTCTGCGTCTTATTTGTTAACAAAAGTTGATTAGTTATTATAATTACTCTTTTGAATTAAGCTAAAAAAAAACATGTCCTTGGAAAAAAAAATATTTTTTCACTTTTTCTTCCAAAAAAGGGGGAGGTGGGGGAACTTTTTTAAAAGAAATCAAAAATGCAGTTGATATTCTTAAATTACACATAAAAGTTCCTCGATTGCAAGTGGTTTCATAAAAATATTTTTTGTTATCACCTAAACCTACATACCAAAAAGGCGAAAAAAAAAACAATAATCAAATTGTGTGAACATAAGGGATGAGACGCCTACATTAATAAACATAACAAATTTAGAGACGTTGCTTAGCTGTATAGAATATGTCTTCCTTTGTTTATAGTTTTTAATGATTGATAATTATTTTCTAAAATCTGTCTGTTTTTTTTATTACACAGAATTTGAAACCAGGTCTCTCTCAATATTTACTGTTACATTACATAAGGCGTGGCCGGGTAGCCTACATCTAATGAATTAATAATAGGGTTTAAAATATGAAAAGTCTTGAATATTTTAATGTTAAAATTTCACCATTTCATTAATATAGGCCTAATTGATACAAACTAGCGCTCACACATTTATTTAGTCAATGTAATTTCTATAAATCATTTTTATCTAATTGTTTGGTATTGTATTTTACTTTAATAGAAACATACATTTAATAGAAAAATACATTAAATAGAAATCATACATTTAAGTGTTGAGCCTGGTATGAAACGAAAAACGAATGATTCTGGAAATTTATTTTGCTTTTGTGTGTTAAGTTTATAGTCAGTATTGAAAAAAGCACGCATGAGTAAAAAAATTATCTTCAGAACTATTTACTGTACAGAATGTTACTACAGAATGTTACTACAGAATGTTACTACAGAATGTTACTACTTTTCTGGTGTAATAATATCTTCACGCTATATTTCTTCTATTTTTACCAATATTGTCACGAAAAGTAATTTGCATAGATTCCATAGATTTTTTTTTTCAAATAATATGTATTGAGGAAATTCTGAGAAAAATTGTGTAATTTTATCTGTAGGCCTGCTATAAATTTGTTTAATCTTATCTGTAGGCCTGCTATAAATTTGTTTAATCTTATCTGTAGGCCTGCTATAAATTTGTTTAATCTTATCTGTAGGCCTGCTATAAATTTGTTTAATCTTATCTATAGGCTTGCTATAAATTTGTATAATCTTATCTGTAGGCCTGCTATAAATTTGTTTAATCTTATCTGTAGGCCTGCTATAAATTTGTATAATCTTATCTGTAGGCTAACTATACATTTGTTTAATCTTATCTGTAGGCTTGCTATAAATTTGTTTAATCTTATCTGTAGGCCTGCTATAAATTTGTATAATCTTATCTGTAGGCTAACTATACATTTGTTTAATCTTATCTGTAGGCTTGCTATAAATTTGTTTAATCTTATCTGTAGGCTTGCTATAAAGAATTATAACGAATTTGTGAGGTTTTTTTTCCAAGTAACAAACTGTTTGACACTTTAGATCTTCTGTGATTCCTAAACATCAGATGTGCTGTACTTGATGTTTTGTACATGGTTTTGGGTATTTATATTTATTTATTTTTATTTCAAATAATAAAAGAGTTGTTTCTTTTCTTCAAATAAAGTTCCTTCATATTTTACGATTGGTTGTTTTGTGTGAGATCTATCGACTTTTACATCATTACCATATCAACAGAAAAAAATTTATAGTTAACAAGTATGAAAATTGAAATCTAACAGATCATGTAAAAATCAAGAATTAAAACAACTTAACGCAAACATAAAATCGTATAGCCTAGAATAAATACATTACATTGCTAACATATTATCTTAAAGTCAACAATGAAAACGACACTATTCTAACTTATTAAATTATAGCCTACCATGTATACAACACAATTCTAACATATTGTCTTGTAGTCTAGAAATAATACAACACAATTTCAACATATTATCTTATAGTCTAGAAATAATAGAACACAATTCTAAACTATTAACTTATAATCTAGAAAGAATACAACGCAGTGCTAACATATTAACTTATAATCTAGAAAGAATACAACACAGTGCTAACATATTAACTTATAATCTAGAAAGAATACAACACAGTGCTAACATATTAACTTATAATCTAGAAAGAATACAACACAGTGCTAACATATTAACTTATAATCTAGAAAGAATACAACACAGTGCTAACATATTATAGTCTAGAAAGAATACAACACAATTTTAAACTATTAACTTATAATTTAGAAAGAATACAACACAGTGCTAACATATTAACTTATAATCTAGAAAGAATACAACACAGTGCTAACATATTAACTTATAATCTAGAAAGAATACAACACAGTGCTAACATATTATAGTCTAGAAAGAATACAACACAATTTTAAACTATTAACTTATAATTTAGAAAGAATACAACACAGTGCTAACATATTAACTTATAATCTAGAAAGAATACAACACAGTGCTAACATATTAACTTATAGTCTAGAAAGAAAACAACACAATTTTAAACTATTAACTTATAATTTAGAAAGAATGCAACACAGTGCTAACATATTATCGTTGAAGACGCCGAACGTATGGCTATCTTGAGACATACTATAATTCTATTCCAACTGTGGTTAAATCATTCGTTCATAACATAACCGAGCAATTTTTTTTCTAATAGTACATTAAAATTGAAACTTAGTTTGTGTGATGTGCTTGCAGAAATTTTTTTTATTGTTTTTTTTCCTATACAAAATGCCATATGTGTAGCAAAAGAATGTTAAAATTGATTTAAAGCAGTATTTTTTAATTGAATGTTGCATATGGGCTATTAAGTGATTTGTTATAGTCAGAAGCATGGGATAATAAATAATAAAACCTGAAATGGACTTGTTTTTTAGATATGACTTCTTACAACTTTTTTAAAGAAATATTAATAAATGTAGTATCTTTCTAGCAACAACTAGTTCTTTAAAATATTGAGTTCATAATAATTGAAAATTCAATTTGGAGCATCTATTTAAATCTATGCCTTGAAGTACTTAAGTACATGTAATTTTCCCACATGCTATTTTTTTTTTTGGAGCTTATTTGCAGGAAACATCTTAATTTTTTTCACCTATTCGCTAATAAAAGTGACACGATTTTATACATCTTTATTTTAGTTCAAGTCATGCAGAATAATAATGTTTTTTTTTTACATTTTCACATTATTTGCGTTGAACGTTATATATACAGCTTTTTTTTTTATTTTCTCTTATATATATGAATGTCTAAATTAAACGATGTCGCTTTTGTGAAATAGGTTATCCAATTTTGAAAACCCTGATAAGAAAACACAGCTTCCGTTACTTTTATTCTAAGGGAGACAACTACACGATCACAACGATAAATTAAACAGCATGATGAGTTATTTATCATCATGAAAATTAAAAATAACACCATGTAACACAATGTTATCTTTGTTACTTGGTACAAAGCAGCCCCGTAGCGTGAAAATTCTACAGGAGGGGCCAGGCATTCTACAGCAGGGGCCAGGCAATAGCAGGTGGGGGGGGGCAAGTAATACATTTTAATAAGTAGAACAAAAAAGCAGAGGGGGCCAGACAAAACGCAGGGGGGCCCGGCCCCCTGGCCCCCCGCACGCTACGGGCCTGGTACAAAGTGTGTTTTCTTATCCAGTTATACCTAAAACTGAATCAGGATAATCATATTTTGAAATTCGTCTGTTTTCTTGAAAATTCTTTATTTGAATTCAATACTAAGTAGTCTTCTAGAATAAACTTTCAATAAACTTTTAGAACTTTTTACGACTAGTCATGCTAGTCATACAAGTATAAAAGTACAGGTGACTCGAGCCAGCATTTCAGTTTATGTTATTGCTTAGTAAGATAATAAAAAATCGTTGTTAGAGAGCCATTATTGATTTAGACCGCATCAAGAGGTTGTTTGCACCAAGCAGATGAATGTTGCTACTGTGTGGACAATTTATAAAGAAAAGAGCCAGCGAATATTTTGTGAAAGCATATCGTAAGTTTTGCGAGGCCTACAACACATACTGCGACACCAAGACAAGTCATGGACACTTAATTTCATATGCGAATACTGCAACACAACTCTTGAAATTAAGGTAAACATTTGCTGCTCACTTATATGACAGTGCTTTAAATATAAGAGATTCAATGATTTAGATCCTGTACTGTTTAAGGAGTTGCTATTGACTAAATTTTCACATATATCAAAGTATTAAAGTAAACTATGTTATATGCTAATATCATATACTGTATTAAGTAATATGTAAATTTACCTGCTTTTAAATTTATGTAATTAATAATATCTGCTATGTTACAGTCATGTACATAGGAGAAAAGAGAGCCATGAAGATTGCTATCCCGCGAATATGTCGGGTACTCACTGTCTGATACTTCTGCATGGTGGATCATACCAAACATCGCACTGGCAAGAATGCACCTCAAATCGTTTATCTAGACATTCCTGCTTCAATTGCCCCAGCACCACACTGTCCCGAGCTGCTTAATCCCACTTCCCCGAAGTGGGATTAGACAACTTCAAAAGAAAGCATTAAGTCAGATAAAACACTTTCACATTAATATGTTGATGAAAAAAGCAAAAACAATGCAGGCATTGCTGCATTAGCCAAGTATTCTTGAAGCGCACTGCGCTAGAAATGGTTCACGTTAATGTCCACCGCCAATTCAAATAACTCCTCTTTGATGTCATCAGAATGTTCAGCTGTCTAAACTGTTTTTAACATAAGTATTTATTACTGTACAATAGTTCTCGGCACTTTACAATAGTTCTCGGCACTTTACAATAGTTCTGGGCACTGTACAATAGTTCTGGGCACTGTACAATAGTTCTGGGCACTTTACAATAGTTCTGGGCACTTAACAATAGTTCTGGGCACTGTACAATAGTTCTGGGCACTTTACAATAGTTCTGGGCACTTTACAATAGTTCTGGGCACTGTACAATAGTTCTGGACACTTTACAATAGTTCTGGGCACTTTACAATAGTTCTGGGCACTTTACAATAGTTCTGGGCACTTTACAATAGTTCTTGGCACTGTATAATAGTTCTGGGCACTTTACAATAGTTCTGGGCACTTTACAATAGTTCTGGGCACTTTACAATAGTTCTGGGCACTTTACAATAGTTCTGGGCACTTTACAATAGTTCTGGGCACTTTTCGTTTAAATTTTAGGAAAACATAGGAGGCTTTCAAATATCGGAGAATTTCAAATATAGGAAAATTTCAACATATAGGGAAATTTCAACATATAGGGAAATTTCAACATAAAGGGAAATTTCAACATATAGATTCTGCAAATTTTCGATTTTTGAGTCTTCAAGAAGAATTAGTTCGGGAGATTGCAATCAGGCCCGTGGCGTGTGGGGGGGCAGGGGGGCCGCCCCCCCCTGCATTTTGTCTGACCCCCCCCTGCTAATTGTTCTACTTAGTAAAATGTATTACCTGGCCCCCCTGCAATTGCCTGGCCCCTGTTGTAGAATGCCTGGCCCCTCCTGTAGAATTTTCACGCTACGGGGCTGATTGCAATATGTCAACGAAATTGTTTTCTCCAATAGATAACTATTTTATATGAAGAACGTATTTTGTATATGAAAGATAATCTGTTGCTGTTTTGTCGTTTACATTTTAACGTGTTGATATTTACAAATAACTCGGCAAGTTTGGAATAAATAACAATAGTAGGCATCCGAATTTGAAATTTTAAAAAATCTTCAGCAGTATAAAACTTGTCCTTTTGTTTTATGAGCTGTCTCGCTTGGATGTTTCGTGTTTAGCACTAATGTCTCATTGACACACACTCTTGTTTTTACTTGCCTAGACCAGTGGTCGGCAAAGTGCGGCTCCGGAGCCGCATGTGGCTCTTTGGCTCCATAAGTGCGGCTCTGGCATTTATTTTTATTTAGTATCCTACTTATTTAGAGTAAAAACAGTTTACTAAACAAGCAGGTTTGGGTTCCAATTTTAGAGCATTTTCGAAAAAAAATGCTCTATTGTCCCCGTTTTGTCTGTCTGTCCGTCATCACTCTAGATCTCAACAACCATAAGTCCTAGACCCATGATGTATATATTATTTTGTAGGTCTTGGCCTGCCATGTGTACATCAAAAGTGCATTTCGCGATAGGACCTCTGAGGGCCGAAAAAGGGGGCGTATTAAGTACCGTTTTTTACTATATAAGCTTTATTAACAAAGGAGCGCCCTATATCTCAGCAACCATAAGTCCTAGACCCATGATATATAAATCATTTTGTAGGTCTTGGCCTGCCAAGTGTACATCAAAAGTTCATTTCGCGATCTGACCTCCCAGGGCCAAAATATAAGAGTTTATTATGTACCGTTTTTGCTTATATTTTAAATATAAATAATAAAAGCTAATCAAAGGGGCGTAATCATTATTTATTTTTGTAATATTTATTCAACATGATTACTTCCCTCTCTAAATTTATCAAAATCCATGCGCGTGAAGCAATATTTATAGCTGTAACCCGGAAAAAAAATACGGATTTCGTCCGGCGTAACCGTAGCCACTGCTTACACGAAAATGCTATAAAACGGAAAAGACTTAAATTGCTTGTTTTATCTTTTGTCACTTTGAGATTGTGACTTTGGTTGTTACTTTAGCCATTGCGTGTTTTATTACTGCAGCGAGATAAAAACTTAACATTTTGTGAGCCGAGGTTCATATGGGTCTCGACATAATATCTGACAACTGGCGCTCCGAAAAAAGCTGACAACTGGTGCTCTAAAAACAGCTGACAACTGGCGCTCTAATAATAGCTGACAACTGGCGCTCTAATAATAGCTGACAACTAGTTCTCTAATAATAGCTGACAACTAGTTCTCTAATAATAGCTGACAACTAGTTCTCTAATAATAGCTGACAACTAGTTCTCTAATAATATCTGACAACTGGCGCTCCGAAAAAAGCTGACAACTGGCGCTCTAATAATAGCTGACAACTGGCGCTCTAATAATAGCTGACAACTAGTTCTCTAATAATAGCTGACAACTGGCGCTCTAATAATAGCTGACAACTGGCGCTCTAATAATAGCTGACAACTAGTTCTCTAATAATAGCTGACAACTAGTTCTCTAATAATATCTGACAACTGGCGCTCTAATAATAGCTGACAACTAGTTCTCTAATAATAGCTGACAACTGGCGCTCTAATAATAGCTGACAACTAGTTCTCTAATAATAGCTGACAACTAGTTCTCTAATAATAGCTGACAACTAGTTCTCTAATAATAGCTGACAACTGGCGCTCTAATAATAGCTGACAACTGGCGCTCTAATAAAAGCTGACAACTGGCGCTCTATTAATAGCTGACAACTGGCGCTCTAATAATAGCTGACAACTGGTGCTCTATTAATAGCTGACAACCGGTGCTCTAATAATAGCTGACATCTGGTTCTCTAATTATAGCTGACAACTAGTTCTCCAATAATAGCCGACAACTGGTGCTCTATCACTAGGCTCTGAAGCTGAACTTTGTCTGGTGATATTAAGTAAAAAAAATAGTCATTTCTTTTTTGTCACTCTAACAGTTATGACGATTGATGTTATTCATAGATTTAAAAACTATCCTTAAATACATAATCGTCTAACCTAGGCGTGTGTCTCCCTCGGGTAGTTTTCATATTGTGCGGTGTATGCATTGTAACCTTGGATAACTTTTTTCACATCGTGCGGTGCATGCGTAGTATACAAGGATGTTCATGGCAATAAAAGCCAAATGTTATTTTCTATTAAAGTATTTCATACATTTCTTTGTTATTTCTGTTCATATCGCATTCTGTTCGTGGCAATAAAGGTCACCTGATCTTTTCTATAGCAGTATTTTGAATATTTCTTTGTCATCTCTTCCGTCGGATTTCTTTCAGCCAGCTTCGGCAAGTTTTTCCACTAGTTATGTTATTATTAGGGTTCGAAGTCGCGTAACGTTACGCGTAAGTTACCGTAAATTACGCGTAATTTACGGTAACGTAATTTTGGAAAATTACGCGTAAATTACGGTAATTTAAAAATGCATATTTGACGGCCATTTTTAATAGTTTCTGTCGCAATTCGTTGTGTTAACAGTGGCGATTAATTAATTACAGTGATTAGGAGTACCATCTACATCCTGCCACAAGCATAAACCGGAAGTATTCGTTTGGTAAAACAGCGTAAACCGCACAGTATATTGTTTGTTTTAATCGTTTCAGTAAACATAATAAAATAAATATTTTCAATAAGGAAGCCAAAGTCTGGTTTAAAAAAAGACAAAATCATAAAAATTTTCGATTAAGTACACAATGCCGCCATGAGCTGTATGGCAAGTGGCCGCAAACCAAACGGGGAGGTTATAAAATAAAAAAAATCCAAACAAAAAAGTTTTCTTATACATTATCTACAGTACCGTACCCAGGATTTTGTTTTGTTTTTAAAGACAAATATTTGTCAATTTTTTATGAGCAATAACATTTTTATTTTGGGTACGGCCTTGATTATCCATATATGTTCCAAATGTCATGAAAACATGTATAGAAAACATTTTACTGTGTATAGTGCTTCCGTTGATCGCGTCGGCCGTATTACGCTGCGTATTGCACCCACGTCGTCTGTATTTCGCTGCGGATTGCACCAGCGTTGATCGTGTGTACCGTCTTTTGTTGAGTTCGGCACCCGCGGCGGCCGTATTTCGCGGCGCATTACACCCGTCCAGCGTCGACCGTATTAGACGGTATTACTCAGCCAAAGATGGCCGCCGCTGATGCAGTCAGTACACTACGAAATACGTGGACGACGGGCAAATTAGTATGACCGGTAAATTACAAGTACAAACCTTTGAAAACATTATTATAATTACACCTACTAGCAATCAGTGAGCATGAGCAACAAATGGAACATAAATTTTCAAGTAATTGGGCATTAATGTACGCGTAATTTTGGCGTAACTTACGCGTAACTTACGCGTAAATTACGCGTAATTTACGCGTAAATTACGCGCGCCAATCTTACGCGTAATTTTCGAACCCTAGTTATTATATAACTAAGATGAGTCAAAATTTTTTTTTTTTTTTTCAAACTCATTAAATGTTGTGTGTATAATATTAATAAGCTATTGTTGTTATTGTTTGTTTGTTTGTTCATTCTATCACGAGACACAGCCTTGTCATAAATAATTTGGTATAAATTGAGACAGAGAATAAATGACTTGTGTATTATTCTACCATTTAACATACTGGATCAGCATTTAGTGTCGTATTTCAGTATCCTGTATTTAACGGAGATGAAGCGGGTGATGTTATTTAAGTATTCACCTAATTTCCCAAACACTATTCAGGCTAAAACCGACATAGTCGTATGTTGGCCCGTGTGCTGAGTCGTTTGACTATTTCATCTAGGGAGCGACCGATATGCCTTTTTACCGATAGTCCGATACCGATATTTTCCCCCAGCATTTTTACCGATACCGATACCGATATTTTCTTTTTAGGGGCTGTCCATTATTTATGTCAACAAATTTTTGACGATTTTTACCTCCTCCCCCCTGTCAACAACTTGTCAAATTTCCAGAGACCCCCCTATAAAATTACGTCAACATTTGATTACCCCCCTAAAAAAGGTGGCTTCCAAAATGTTTATGTGGCAAAATTAGTAGGAATATAGTTAGTTTAATTAAAATACTGAATGTTAAGCGAGTGTGTAACACAAAACTACAAACGCTGCTTAATTTTCCTATTTATTAAGTAATTATATTCAATTTAAAAAAGTAACATTGTTGACGTCAACATTTCTTGACCTCTCCCCCTTGTCAAAAATTGTCAACAATTTTCTGACCCCCCCCTCCCCCTATTTTGTTGACGTAATTAATGGACAGCCCCTTAAGCAACAACAATGCCAAACACGTGTTATTATCGTGCTATGTGACGTATTTCAAGCCAAGTTCACATAGGCCTATTTTGTAACCCCCCCCCCAGATACCGATATTTTTTTTTAATCAACAACAATGCCAAACACGTGTCTCTCTCATGCTGCAGCTAATGACGTATGTCAATCCATGCTTACCCCTTCCCTGTCATATTTCGAGACACTTCGCCCACACGTAAGTCTTATTCCCCCCCCCCCAACTTCCCATCCCAACAAAATATACACACAGATGTTCACTAATTGTATCATTCAAGGTCATACATTAGAATTAAGAAATGTCAATCCTATTGTTTCAAGGTCATATCTTTGAGGAAGACGTGACAATTTCTGTGTACGGGTTTTTTTATTCTTTTTTTTATATCTTGTCTGATCTGGTTATAGAATTGGGTTATTTACTGATTTTTTTTTCTGCAACTCTGTTGTGAAAAAAAAAAACAATGTATCGGCAGCCAAAAAAACGGCCGGTCCGACAGTTAACCCATAGTGCCAATATCGGATCGACTATCGGTCGCTCCCTACAACAATCGGCCGATCCGAAATTAACCGATAGTGCCAATATCGGTTCGATACCGATAGCGATCTGATTATCGGTCGCTCCCTAATTTCATCAGTCACTCACGCTTCTCGCTCATACGATATTTCATATCAATGACGTTTACATTTCATTTAAATTGGTTCATACAGACACTCTATTTATATTAGTTCATACAGACACCCTATTTATATTAGTTCATACAGACACTCTATTTATATTAGTTCATAAAGACACCCTATTTATATTAGTTCATACAGACATTCTATTTATATTAGCTCATAAAGACACCCTATTTATATTAGTTCATACAGACACTCTATTTATATTAGTTCATACAGACACCCTATTTATATTAGTTTTTACAGGCACCTTATTTATATTAGTTCTTACAGACACCTTATTTATATTAGTTCATACAGACACCCTATTTATATTAGTTCATAAAGACACCCTATTTATATTAGTTCATACAGACACTCTATTTATATTAGTTCATACAGACACCCTATTTAAATTAGTTTTTACAGACACCTTATTTATATTAGTTCTTACAGACACCTTATTTATATTAGTTCATACAGACACTCTATTTATATTAGCTCATAAAGACACCCTATTTATATTAGTTCATACAGACATTCTATTTATATAAGCTCATAAAGACACCCTATTTATATTAGTTCATACAGACACTCTATTTATATTAGTTCATACAGACACCCTATTTATATAAGTTTTTACAGGCACCGTATTTATATTAGTTCTTACAGACAACTTACTTATATTAGTTCATACAGACACCCTATTTATATTAGTTCATACAGACACCCTATTTATATTAGTTCATACAGACACTCTATTTATATTAGCTCATAAAGACACCCTATTTATATTAGTTCATACAGACACCCTATTTATATTAGTTCATACAGACACTCTATTTATATTAGCTCATAAAGACACCCTATTTATATTAGTTCATACAGACACTCTATTTATATTAGTTCTTACAGACACCCTATTTATATTAGTTCATACAGACACTCTATTTATATTAGTTCATACAGACACCCTATTTATATTAGTTCATGCAGACACTCTATTTATATTAGTTCATACAGACACCCTATTTATATTAGTTTTTACAGACACCTTATTTATATTAGTTCTTACAGACACCTTATTTATATTAGTTCATACAGACACCCTATTTATATTAGTTCATACAGACAGCCTATTTAAATTAGTTCATACAGACACTCTATATTAGTTCATTCAGACACCCTATTTATATTAGTTCATACAGACACCCTATTTATATTAGTTCATACAGACACCCTATTTATATTAGTTTTTACAGACACCTTATTTATATTAGTTCTTACAGACACCTTATTTATATTAGTTCATACAGACACCCTATTTATATTAGTTCTTACAGACAGCCTATTTATATTAGTTCATACAGACACTATATTAGTTCATACAGACACTATATTAGTTCATACAGACACTCTATTCTTTTTTATTTAACCGATCCTTCATCGAAACTAAAGAGCTCAATGTGGGTCGCGGTTCACAAGGTTTTCCCACTCGTGGGCTAATCTCTAGTACAACAAGGCGAACCACTATACAGTCTCGCTTGATAGAGAAACATCTGTAGCACTTGCATTGGATGTTACCCTAAGTAACCTAGTCCTAGCATATTTCATGCTACCCTAGGTAACCTGGCCTATTACATGTTACCCTAAATAGCCTAGCTTATTACACGTTACCTAAAGTAACCTAGCCTATTACACGTTACCTAAAGTAACCTGGCCTCATTTTAACAGGAAAGTGAAATTAAAAAAAAAATGTGTAAAAAAATAGGTCTGACTGTTTTACATTCATCGTTTTAGACTAGACTATCGTGTTTATATCATTTAGACTATACTATTTTATTTATATCATATTAAAGGCATATTAGGCCTATATTTACATCATTTAGACTAGACAATTACATTTACATCATTTTAGATTAGACTATCATAATTATGTCATTTACACTAGACTAGCCCATGAATCTTACAATATATCTAGATGATACAACTCATTCCTCTGTGTTATGTTTGAATGATTTTTATGCCCTTGATACCTTAAAATAAAAACAAACGGTTTTTTAAATGACAATTTTAGTAAAGAGATTAACTTTGTTTGTTCTTCTAATTAGTTGTACAGATTGTCATTTGTTTGTGCAAGCTGGTAGTATTAAAACATCTGCCTCTAGCCCCATCTTAAACTTGAACAGAAAAATGTAATTATGTTTTTACAGTATTTTGGCACAATGTGAAACATTCATCAAGTTTTGTTCTTCTGTTTTTATCGATATTTAATGAAATCTTTAGGCGTTCACTTCACAGAACTCACTGGACAAAAAAAACAGACATTCGTTTACTTTCAATAACCCATTTCATGGTTTTGATTGTAGCAAATAATGCACTAAGTGCTTGACTGAAGTTGGTCTCATTTGTGCTACAACTTCGAGTACTGGATGTAGGAGATTCATATGCCTACATTAGAAACAAAAAAAATGGTATATTAACTTACTAAAGAAATTTGATAGGCTGAGTCAAAAAAACAGAAGAACAGTTCAACAGAGAGATCGTATACCCCACCTGTTGGTTGTATGATTGTGGTATGTTAATACTTTAATTCCATTATTCATAAAGGTGTCATATTTATACTCACTGTCGTTGGTCTAGCAACTCACTTCCACGACAACTGCCATTAAAACAAGGGTATCTGTGTCACAGGGAAGGTATACTCTCGTCAAGTATCTGTGTCACAGGGAAGGTATACTCTCGTCAAGTATCTGTGTCACAGGGAAGGTATACTCTCGTCCAGTATCTGTCGCAAGGAAAGTATACTCTCGTCCAGTATCTGTCACAAGGAAAGTATACTCTCGTCAAGTATCTGTGTCACAGGGAAAGTATACTCTCGTCCAGTATCTGTGTCACAGGGAAGGTATACTCTCGTCAAGTATCTGTGTCACAGGGAAGGTATACTCTCGTCAAGTATCTGTGTCAGAGGGAAGGTATACTCTCGTCAAGTATCTGTGTCACAGGGAAGGTATACTCTCGTCAAGTATCTGTGTCACAAGGAAAGTATACTCTCGTCCAGTATCTGTGTCACAGGGAAGGTATACTCTCGTCAAGTATCTGTGTCACAGGGAAGGTATACTCTCGTCAAGTATCTGTGTCACAGGGAAGGTATACTCTCGTCCAGTATCTGTGTCACAGGGAAGGTATACTCTCGTCAAGTATCTGTGTCACAGGGAAGGTATACTCTCGTCAAGTATCTGTCACAAGGAAAGTATACTCTCGTCCAGTATCTGTCGCAAGGAAAGTATACTCTCGTCAAGTATCTGTCACAAGGAAAGTATACTCTCGTCAAGTATCTGTGTCACAAGGAAAGTATACTCTCGTCCAGTATCTGTGTCACAGGGAAGGTATACTCTCGTCAAGTATCTGTGTCACAGGGAAGGTATACTCTCGTCAAGTATCTGTGTCACAGGGAAGGTATACTCTCGTCCAGTATCTGTGTCACAGGGAAGGTATACTCTCGTCAAGTATCTGTGTCACAGGGAAGGTATACTCTCGTCCAGTATCTGTCACAAGGAAAGTATACTCTCGTCCAGTATCTGTCGCAAGGAAAGTATACTCTCGTCCAGTATCTGTCACAAGGAAAGTATACTCTCGTCAAGTATCTGTGTCACAGGGAAAGTATACTCTCGTCAAGTATCAGTGTCACAGGGAAGGTATAGTCTCGTCCATTGTTGATCTAAGTGTCTACCAAGTAGGTACATTTCTTTCAAGAATTTATTTTCTAATGGAATATAATCGTAGATTATGCATAGAAAACATATTTTTTGACCTTTATATGTAACCTTCTAAATACAGTTTTTAGCCTTGTAATTTAACCTTCTAAATACGGTTTTTAACCTTCTAATTTAACCTTCTAAATACAGTTTTTAACCTTATAATTTAACCTTCAAAAGACAGCTTTTAACCTTCTAAATATGATTTTTAATATCACCTGAAAGATGATATGTTTATCTGTCAGATCCTTTAGACTACTCATAGGACGGTTTTATGGTGCCTTTCTTTCATCACCACTATTGCCAAAAGTGCAATGGCCTTGGAGGCACCACGGACACATAGGTGACTGGATACATCTGGAATAGAGCCGTAACCCACAACATACAGATCATAAGTAGAGGATAGTGAAGAGAGTAGTGTTTGCCTGTAGTAGGGGAAGACAGTCAATACGCATTCCGGGGCTCTTTCCGCTTCCCCCCCCCTCTCCTTTTCATATATCACCTTTTAAGAGTCAGTTTGGAAAATAAATTTTAAGAGACAAAAACTGTATGATGTCTGAACAGATTACATTCTGAAGATGAATTTTTTAGTTCATACATTTTCATGTTTTATGTGCAATATTTTAGAGAATTGGCTTATATGTATATGTCAGATTACACCCCTGGTTTGAAGCATTTTACTTTAGGAAACTAAATATTCAGATTCCACTCCTGGTCGACGGCACAAACAATGTAAAACATAGCATTGTGGGGAACCTGTATTTTTTTATATTCAAACTAAAAATATTTAGACAAGAGTATTAGAATGGACATTATTAAATGACAAATGATATTGGCATATTATCACATGACAATTTTCAAAATGGACATTATAAGATGATACATGATACTGACATACTAAGACCCGAAATTAAAATAGACATTATAAGATGATAATTGATACTGACATATTATGACACGTAATTAAAATGGACATTAAAAGATGATAATTGATACTGACATATTATGACCCGAAATTAAAATAGACATTATAAGATGATAATTGATACTAACATATTATTACATGAAAATCAAAATGCATTTACAATATTCATGTTTATTGAATCGCACCGTGTCCTAGATGTCTATAAGACAATAAGAGGTAACCTAAAATAGACCAACATCACAGCACGCGCTTTACAGCATTGTAGAAGTCTCTGTCAATGTTCTTCAGTCTAGGATAGTCTATTTATTTGAGTAAATTGATGGCGTGTGTATGGGTCATATCATATAATAAACACACAGCATTGTAGAAGTCTCGGTCAATGTTCTTCAGTCTAGGATAGTCTATTTATTTGAGTAAATTGATGGCGTGTGTATGGGTCATATCATATAATAAACACACAGCATTGTAGAAGTCTCTGTCAATGTTCTTCAGTCTAGGATAGTCTATTTATTTGAGTAAATTGATGGCGTGTGTATGGGTCATATCATATAATAAACACACAGCATTGTAGAAGTCTCGGTCAATGTTCTTCAGTCTAGGATAGTCTATTTATTTGAGTAAATTGATGGCGTGTGTATGGGTCATATCATATAATAAACACACAGCATTGTAGAAGTCTCTGTCAATGTTCTTCAGTCTAGGATAGTCTATTTATTTGAGTAAATTGATGGCGTGTGTATGGGTCATATCATATAATAAACACACAGCATTGTAGAAGTCTCTGTCAATGTTCTTCAGTCTAGGATAGTCTATTTATTTGAGTAAATTGATGGCGTGTGTATGGGTCATATCATATAATAAACACACAGCATTGTAGAAGTCTCTGTCAATGTTCTTCAGTCTAGGATTGTCTATTTATTTGAGTAAATTGATGGCGTGTGTATGGGTCATATCATATAATAAACACACAGCATTGTAGAAGTCTCTGTCAATGTTCTTCAGTCTAGGATAGTCTATTTATTTGAGTAAATTGATGGCGTGTGTATGGGTCATATCATATAATAAACACACAGCATTGTAGAAATCTCTGTCAATGTTCTTCAGTCTAGGATAGTCTATTTATTTGAGTAAATTGATGGCGTGTGTATGGGTCATATCATATAATAAACACACAGCATTGTAGAAGTCTCTGTCAATGTTCTTCAGTCTAGGATAGTCTATTTATTTGAGTAAATTGATGGCGTGTGTATGGGTCATATCATATAATAAACACACAGCATTGTAGAAGTCTCTGTCAATGTTCTTCAGTCTAGGATAGTCTATTTATTTGAGTAAATTGATGGCGTGTGTATGGGTCATATCATATAATAAACACACAGCATTGTAGAAGTCTCTGTCAATGTTCTTCAGTCTAGGATAGTCTATTTATTTGAGTAAATTGATGGCGTGTGTATGGGTCATATCATATAATAAACACACAGCATTGTAGAAGTCTCTGTCAATGTTCTTCAGTCTAGGATAATCTATTTATTTGAGTAAATTGATGGCGTGTGTATGGGTCATATCATATAATAAACACACAGCATTGTAGAAGTCTCTGTCAATGTTCTTCAGTCTAGGATAGTCTATTTATTTGAGTAAATTGATGGCGTGTGTATGGGTCATATCATATAATAAACACACAGCATTGTAGAAGTCTCTGTCAATGTTCTTCAGTCTAGGATAGTCTATTTATTTGAGTAAATTGATGGCGTGTGTATGGGTCATATCATATAATAAATACACAGCATCAAGAAGTAGGTCATTGTGCAAGGTTGATAATTCATTAATACCAAAACTATTACATGTTATATTTGTCTATACAAGGCATGTCATACTAACGGTCTTCAGGTCACATGTGCCATTTACCTTCCCATGTGCGGTTCAAACAAAACATATATTGATAATCAATATGTACATTGATTGGTATGCAAAATTACAGTGATTGGTTTACAATTTGTACTGTGATTGATTATCAATATATACAGTGATTGATTAACAATATGTACATTGATTGGTATGCAAAATTACAGTGATTGGTTTACAATTTGTACTGTGATTGATTATCAATATATACAGTGATTGATTAACAATATGTGCAGTGACTGGTTAACAATATTACAGTGATTGGCGTACAATTTTTACAGCGGTTGGTTTGCAATTTGTACAGTGAATGGCATACATTGTGTACAGTGATTGGTTTACATTTTGTACAGTGATTGGTTTGTAGTATGTACTGTGATAAGTTTACAATGTCGCACAAATTGACACGGGCAATTATCATACAAAACAGAAAGATGACAAAAATTTACAGCTTGATGTGTGCTGCCTTCTACAGTCTGACGACTTTAGTGACGTCTGCCAGGATCAACACTGGAAACAAAGACGTTTTGATTGAAACATTGTTAGAGCTGATATCACAGGGGCAGGTAAAACCAATAAATATGTTACTTTGTTAGAACTACTATAATAGTGACAAGTAAAGTATATTAATTTGTTAGAGCTAAAATAATAGTGACAAGTAAAGTATATTAATTTGTTAGAGCTAATATAATAGTGACAAGTAAAGTATATTAATTTGTTAGAGCTAATATAATAGTGACAAGTAAAGTATATTAATTTGTTAGAGCTAATATAATAGGGACAAGTAAAGTATGTTACTTTGAAAGTGTTACTATGATAAATTTCGCATCGTCAATTGAATCCTTGATCCATCTCTCCCCATCAGACTAAAACTGAACAGCCTCTCATTCCACTGAAACAATGGCACCGTATGAAAGGTTCCTATAAGAATGAAATCAAATGGAACTTTCATGGCTCATATGACAAGGCGTTAGCTCGACAGCTACTTGGTGTGTATGACAATAATGCTTTTGTTACGTCATGCCTGGTGACTAACTTGGTAGACGCCATGAAGTATGGAAACATTACTAAACCTGGACATGATCAGCTGAATTTGGCCATTGAAGTAAGTTTGTCAGTCAACAGTTTTGTAATGATATACGGGTATTTTAAAGTATCTGTTAAAGATGACACTTTTGAGTTTTGTTTAACGATATACACTTTTCATTTTGTGTAATGATGGAGAAGAAACTTTTCTTTATGTGTATGGTATGTGACAAAAAATATCAAAGTGCTCAAGATTGGACTCTCAACCCTTTATTGCGTTCCTTTTAATTGAAAAATAAACTCTGCAAAATATTATTAAGATATTTTCATATTTAGGGGTCGCACAATGAAATTATCAGATTTAAGGGTCAGCAAAAAATAAAAAAGAATGCATTTTAATTTTTTTCTAATACAAAGTTTTAGTTGTGTTATTCAAATTAAGTGTTATTTATATGATTTTATACAATGTTTGATTTCAGAATGTTCACTTGTTTATTGCTCGTTTTTTTTCATTAATACGTTCACAATTGTAGACTTCCGCATATATGGACTTTGATGTCTATGTTCTTTCACGGTTTGCAAAATATATTGCAATTGAGTTTCATCTTTCGTTAAAGCTATTGCATAATCTGAAATGAGTTTCACCATTCTTTTGGCTGTATCATTTACAACTTTCATAGAATTAATAATTTTATATGTATATGCTTCCTGGTATTCAGTTGCTGTACTCTATGTGTCTGGGTGATTTTCTTTCATGAATGCCCAATTTATTCCAAGCACTTCAAATAATACTTTGATCTCTCTGTTACAAAGTCATCTAAGTTCATGCTTACAATTTTATCCATTAATCCTTTGTCTTCAAGACTTTTTACCTGTTTTTTTTTTTTTGGCTTTTCAAGTGCAATCAACATTTTTTCTTTAGTTTGGTTATCAACATCATTGGTGAAAAAAGAGAGACTCACGAGGTCTTCAGTTAAATACCATAAATGTCAGGCAATGGTTTTAAAGGCAGATTCAGCAACTTCTTTGTGAAATATTTTGAAATTATTAAATTTCTTAATCAAAGTCATGTCATTGTGAGGAGCAGATGTAGAGATAAGAGCCTGAAACCAATGTTCTATGTAAATCAAAGTCATGTCATTGTGAGGAGCAGATGTAGAGATAAGAGCCTGAAACCAATGTTCTATGTAAATCAAAGTCAGGTCATTGTGAGGAGCTGATGTAGAGATAAGAGCCTGAAACCAATGTTCTATGTAAATCAAAGTCATGTCATTGTGAGGAGCAGATGTAGAGATAAGAGCCTGAAACCAATGTTCTATGTAAATCAAAGTCATGTCATTGTGAGGAGCTGATGTAGAGATAAGAGCCTGAAATATTGTTTTCTTCATTTATTTTGTCCAATGAAATTGATGTCTAAACAGGTAAATTTTGAATGAGTACAGTGTTTTCGCCATCCATCGTGCATGGTGTATAGCACCAGGAGTACGGAAAGTTATTCCGCTTTGGCCTGGAGGAGTTTCTCCTAAAAAAATTATCCACAGTTGCAAAAATTCTTTGTAATCGTCGTGAGGTTGTTTTGTTCCTTGCATCATATTTACAGCAAAGTCTACTGCTGATGGTGCAAGCGAACCATAAACTTTGAGATCAGCATAAGTTCAATGTCATGATTCAGAATTAAGTTTACTCCACTGATCACGAAATCGTTGAAACAACTTAATCTCTGGACCAGAAGATGCTCCAAAACATGTTTTGTAAACATGGGATAAAATCACTTCATGAACATGGTTTCGACAGGCTGTGTATAATAAAGATTTTCCAATTAATTTCTCCAGCAGGGTACAAGCACCTGAAGTGTATACCTGTGTTGCTTGAAATAGTATCAAAACAGAGTGCCCTAATTTTATCATATGAAATGTTCCAATCTTTTAAAGCTTGTCCAATGATGTAATACTACAGTGGGTGTTCTGAATTTCGGCAAACTTATTTTATTTTTTAACTTATTAATTTTCCCCAAAGAATAATGATGTGTATTATGTATGATGACTCATAAAATTAACAAATAATAAAATATTGATAACATTTTCAACTTAATTATTAAAATAGAAAAGATAAATATTAAAAACGTATGAAAAATGTGGATTCGAGGAACCTTGCAAAATTTAACAGCGTTGAGCAACCCCTAAACATCAACGGATTGTCTTCAAAATTTCCCTATATATATTTTTTTCATTAAAAGGAACCAAACAAAAGGTTGAGAGCATTAAAAAAATTGTTAACAATGCATTTGTTTGTCATCCTAGTGTATAGGTATTGTTAACATTTTTTAAATTTTATTTAATGATATATAAGACTGATTTCATTATGTGTAAAGATAAAAGATTGTACTTTTTTCAACTGGAAGTTCACTTAAGTAGATATGAATATTTGGCGGAACACCTAAGAAAAATCATTTGTATTAATACTCACAGAAAACATTGTTTTTTTAGCGTCTTGATTAATTAATCAACGTAAAAAAATGAAAGTCTCTTCGAAAGAAACATTGGAAGTTCTGCATTATAAAAAAATTCAAACTTGATAGTTTATCGTCATGTAACAGTAACAATTATGTAAGAACATCTCTTGATTCTGTCTTGATCCTCTCTTTATCCTGTCTTACTCCTGTGTTGATCCTCTCTTGGTCCTACCTTGGTCCTGCCTTGATCTTGTTTTGGTCCTGATTGATCCTGTCTTGATCTTGTCTTGATCCTATATTGGTCTTGTCTTGATCCTCTCTTGAGCATGTCTTGATCCTGCCTTCATCCTGTCTTGATCCTCTCTTGGTCTTGCCTTGATCCTGTCTTGATCCTCTCTTGATCGTGTCTCGATCGTGTCTTGATCCTCTCTTGGTCTTGCCTTGATCCTGTCTTTATCCTCTCTTGATCGTGTCTCGATCGTGTCTTGATCATCTCTCGGTCCTCTTTTGATCCTGTCTTTATCCTGTCTTGCTCTTGTCTTGATCCTGCCTTGATCCTGTCTTGATCCTCTCTTGATCCTGTCTTTGACCTGTCTTGATCCTCTCTTGATCCTGTCTTTGACCTGTCTTGATCCTCTCTTGATCGTGTCTTGATCCTCTTTTGATCCTGTCTTGATTTTTTTTAAAGTGTGTTGCTGTTCTTGTTGTTTTCTTTTTGTTTGTTGCCATGGCAACATTTTAACTTGCAAGTTGCATTGTTATATAATATTCATTCATACACTTTTATAGGTCAGTTCAGTTTAGCTATGCAGTGTATGCATTTCAGATGCTGCATATCTTTTACTGATTTTCATTCAATAAAAAGATAATGATTTTGTGCTGAAGTTCAAATATTCTGACCAGTAGCAAAGGAGACAGTCAACTTACAGAAATAGAAAATAATCATGACTGGTTTCTTGAGCCCACTTTCTGTGAAGCATGTTTTGATTTTATTAATGGATTTTACAACTTTTTAAAAAAATTATTAATACATTCTGATGTACTTATGTGTGCAGTAGTGGATACGTTTGATTGATATATTTTGTTACTTTACCCTGGCAAGAAATTATTTTTCTTCGCCGATTAGTGCACAAAGGTGCTATATCATTGGACATTGGGTCATTCTTTTATTATCCACAGTCAAAGAAACATAGTAAATTAAATAACTTTCTTCTCCCACGCATCAGTTGAAAGGTTTCCGTGTGTGTTAGTTTAAACTGTGAATTGACTATAAAAAGTATTTTTAGTATGTGTAATAATTTTTACATAGTATTTCAACGCTTGACCCCCCACCACCAATTAGTGGGAGTAATTTGATGAATGTATTGTTTGTTTCTACAGTTTCTTGACAATTTTCACGACAAAACTAAAAACTACTCCACTTCTTTGATGTCGATATGGCCCCAGGTTTACGACAATTACCAGCATCGCTGGAGATGTGAGGTCGACAACCTGAAGGTAACAAGGGAGTTTGTATGGCTCATCCGTAAACAATGCTGGAAACTTAAGTATGACGCTGTTACTAGAAACAAAGCACACACAAATATATTATGTAACTGCAATGTAACCGGTGGTGCGCGGGAAAGTAAAGAATTCAAAGAATAAAACAACGGTTAGACTATGTCTAATACAAACAGAAACTTCAGGAAATATGAGACGCATGGCGCAGCCTTAACATTGTATTGAAAAAAACAAAACAGTTGATGAATATAGCTTGTCATCAAAGTCATAATTAAAGTCATAATCAAAGTCATAATCAAAGTTATAAACTGTCTCCTGATGCGAGAGTTATTTATTAAAGAAAGTGTGATTAAATTGAAAAATAGAAAGTTAACTCTACCTCAAAAAATCTATCTCTACTTTTTATACAGAGAAAACTTCTATTTAGTATTCATATACTGAGTTCACAGATTTTTCCACGGTTAGGCTGGCCTAGATATATATATATATATATATATATATATATATATATATATATATATATATATATACACTTATATTACAAAGTTACTACACTCATTTTTTTTTTTAAATTAGACGATTTTTAGTGGACGCCATCACATTTTACAATTTTTGTTTACCTATCAATGACTCATTTTGCCGGGAATTCTGTGAATCTGGTTCCTGTCTTGATTGTCCCTAAATTCTTACTTCTGAGGTTATGTACTTGTGTTAATTTATTGTTCCTCATTTCGCGCTCTGTATATTTTATGTGACTTTTATAAGGTTAAGCTCGTCAGTAAGCTCTAGGAATTGCTCTTTGTTCAAGATTTTTATTTTACTCAATTTCTCTTCATCTTTCTCCTTGTATTTTTACCTTGCTATATGCGTACATAAAGTTTTTATTCAGAATGTAATACACAATCTTAAACTCTGTCTAGAACTTATGTAGATCAATAAATGTTTTTCTAAATTATTTCGTGTGTAGAGCTAGAAGATGTCGGGACGAATGGTCCTGCGGTGTAGATCACTTGACTGTCAACCGGATGGGTCCCTCGATGAGAATCTTGAGATTTTCTCAGGTCCTGGTGAAAGTCCCAAAGTCCACCTTACCTTATGTTAAGGGGGTAAAGTTGGCTAGGCGTTGTGCTAGCCGCACAATCCTTCAATATGCCGTGGCTACTAAAACAGATGAGTTTTGCTTTTCATTTGGCCATATCATCCCGAAGGGGCTTTAGGGAACATTACTAGAAGATGTGGTCAGTGGTTGATGGAACTTTACTTAACTAGATGACATGGTCAGTGGTTAAGGAAACTTTACTTTACTAGAAGATATGTCAGTGGCTGATGGAACTTAACTTTACTAGGAGATGTGGTCAGTGGCTGATGGAACTTAACTTTACTAGGAGATGTTGTCAGTGGCTGATGGAAATAAACTTTACTAGAAGATGTGGTCAGTGGCTGATGGAAATAAACTTTACTAAAAGATGTGGTCAGTGGCTGATGAAACTTAAATTTACTATGAGATGTGGTCATTGGCTGATGGAAATAAACTTTACTACAAGATGTGGTCAGTGGCTGATGGAACTTAAATTTACTAGGAGATGTGGTCAGTGGCTAGTGGAACTTAACTTTACTAGAAGATGTGGTCAGTGGTTGATGTGGTCAGTGGTCTGATTACACTTTTGTAGTCACCTAAGAATGTTTTACTAAAGTTACCCATTATTTTAGTAATGAAATGGTTTTTGTATAGGCTACTGTATTTAGTGGATCCCCCTAGAGTTGTTTTTAGTTTGAATTTGATCTTTTTTGTGGAGTGAGATTATTAAGGTACTAGCTGTATCCTACAAAACTTTTGCATAGCGTTATTATACTCCCTTAGGTTTCATCAGTAGGCTAGGTTATTTTTGGTTTCGGACAGATCAGATTTTTCATGATAATTTTACAATTTAAAGATGCAATATGTTGTAGAAAAACAAAATCAAACAAATATTTAAAATGTAATTATTTCACGTTAGGGCCTTTGGTTTTGATGTTTAAAACCAAAGAACCTATTCAAAACTGTAGATTTACAAAAAAAAATATTTATCGAATCGAGACTCAAGTAAAACGCCATTTTGAATTCTTGTTTTCCCGCTTTCGATTTAACGCAGAACCCATACCGCTATATATATATATATATATAATTATTTAGGTACTATCAAAACTGCTTCACGTTCTCTTGGATATGTCTCTTCTTTCCACACTTTTATTATGATTTAATAAATTTCCTTCTGTCAATTTAATGTGAGATCTCAATATTTTAGTGTTTACACATTTATATAGTTTTCCCCTGGTGCTTTATTGTTTTTAGTCTTTTTTATCACATTTGTAAATTTTTCTATTGTTGGCTGTTCTTTATCTCTGTCGTTGGCCATATGCGATGATTGGTATTTAGTTTACATTTACATATGTGCTGATGGGTATTTACTCTTTATGGCCTGATGTGATATGTGTAATTACTTTTCATGACACCTGTTAAAGAGTTTATTAATCAAACACACAAAACATTTGAAAAGAAGTGAAAAGAAGTGGAAAAAAGTATATACAAATTCATAAAGAGAACATTTGACAGAGTATAGAGCTTTAAATAACTGGGATTCACATGGTGGGGAATAATAGATGATGATAAAGATATAACACTAATTATAAATAAGTAACAGCCTACACAACAGCCTACACAACAGCCTACACAACAGCCTACACATTACTTAAAATACTCAAAAAAATCACCAGAAAACTTATGAAAACTATATACAAGACCATGACAAATGTCTCCTGATGATACCACTTAATGTCTTATGATGATACCACTTAATGTCTTATGATGACACCAGTTAATGTCTTATGATGATACCACTTAATGTTATGATGATACCACTTAATGTCTTATGATGATACCACTTAATGTCTTATGATGATGCCACTTAATGTCTATGATGATACCACTTAATGTTATGATGATACCACTTAATGTTATGATGATACCAGTATACTGAAACGTGGACCATAAGAAAGCAGGCAGAAAATAAACACTATGAAACGCCTCTAAAAATGTATGGCAACAATCAATGAATAGTAAAAGTGGGAAAAACTCAAAATTGTAAGAGAGATATTAACATCCTAAAATAGCAGAAATCTAAATCGAATACATTTTGGTGTTTAATGCAGATTTTTTTGTCAGTTAGGATTATATTGTGTTTGTTACTACTAATGTACTCTCTTGTCATGTTTTTTCCCATCAGATATTTTACAAACTTGTGAATGAATATTCAGAGTCACAGCTGCAAACTTTGTTGAACATTCATGGATTTAGAAACTTATCAAAAGAGTTGAATGATGCCATATATGACTTGTAAGTTCAATCGGAACGATGCTATGTATGACTTTTAAGTTCAAGTGGAACGATGCCGTATGACTTGTAAGTTGAGTTGAACGATGTTATGTATGACTTGTAAGTTGAGTTGAACGATGCTGTGTATGACTTGTAAGTTGAGTTGAACGATGCTGTGTATGACTTGTAAGTTGAGTTGAACGATGCTGTGTATGACTTGTAAGTTGAGTTGAACGATGCTGTGTATGACTTGTAAGTTGAGTTGAACGGTGTTGTGTATGACTTGTAAGTTGAGTTGAACGATGCTGTGTATGACTTGTAAGTTGGGCTGAACGATGCTTTGTATGACTTGTAAGTTGAGTTGATGGCCCGTTAGGGCTGAGGGAACTTTCCTCAAATCCATCAAATGGTATACCATGAGAAGTAAAAGCTACTGTGGGTTGTGTTAGCCCCACAATTTTTATACATGCAGTATTTATTGAAACAATTATAAGCTAATTAGATAGGGACTCTGTAGGCCTCCAACGATTTGTTGCTAATTCTCGGTCAATAAAGTTTTACGCCAAAGTAATTTATGACAGTCACTGGCTCGATTCACCGAAATCCTCATTGTTACCAATGGTGACTTATCAATGGATAACAAATCAATTAGTAAAATATTAGTAGGCTAAATATCACTAGTTAAAAGATTAATAGATAACATATCAGTCAACAGCATATCCAACTAATATAGTGCTATTCTTGGCGTGCGTGCGTCCGTGCAGAATGGGAACACCGTCCCTAAGAATAATTCTTTACTTGGGATATCCTCTATGACGTCATTTTACGTCACTGGGTTACCTCGGGAAGTCGGCTGCGCATGTGACGAACAAAATGTGGTGTTTTTTATATAGTATGATTTTAACCCTGTTAAAACCGTGTTAATAGTTCCTATTAAAGAAGACAGTAAGGCAAAATTTGAAAATATTATTGCACGAGCCCATTAAATAATTATTTACGCACCCGATGGTACAATTTTTTTTATTAATTTAAATTCATACTATTTGTAAAAAAAAAAAAGTGCGACAAGTAATCAGCCAATTGTAAATATTACATTGCTAACTATATTTCTGGTCTTGGGGCCGGTTTGCGTGTAGTTTTTAAAAGATTATTCTCATATTAAACATTTTATTGAGATAAAACCTTTAGTTGCAAATGCAACGGGCAACTACTAGTAAATAGATAATTTATAATTTGTCAAATGACAACATATTCATGAGACTTATCTGATTAAAAAAAAAACAATGGCGAAAAAAAAGCTATGTAAGGTTTAAATGAACAATACCTGCGGCCGATTTATAACAGTTTCAATTATTAATTAAAAAGCTATGTAAGATTTAAATGAACAATACAAGTTAAATGTTAAATAAATGATTATCGAGTATTTAAAAAAAATATTCATGTTCTTGAAGATGGTTTTGCCTTGAGTTCAATCTTGATATTTGCATAATTACTTCCCTCCACAGGGGTATGCTCCTGACTTACTTTGAGCTACAGACCGCGACAGACATGGATGATTCCAGTGTCAATCTTGGACTTGGGACTTCACTGTATCAACTAAGTGACCAGTTGACTGAAGAATGGACGATGTGGAGAAATCAGAACACTAACTTGACTTCAGGTTTCTGACTTAGTAAATTGTTTGATTCTTTCTATGTGGATATTATTGACTTATACTATAGCCATTATTGACTTATACCACATATACTATAGACATTATTGACATATACCACATATACTATAGACATTATTGACATAAAACACATATACTGTAGACATTATTGACATAAAACAAATATACTGTAGACATTATTGACTTATACCACATATACTAAAGACATTATTGACATAAAACACATATACTATAGACATTATTGACATAAAACACATATACTGCAGACGTTATTGACTTATACCACATATACTGCAGACGTTATACTTATACCACATATACTATCGACAAAATTGACATATATTATAGACATCATTGACATATATTATAGACATCATTGATATATATTATAGACATCATTGACATATATTATTTATAGAAATAAAAGCCAGTCCTCGTCTATCAAATAATTTTTCATGATTTTTCCTCGCTAACTTCAAACAAGGAAATCTGGAAAACTTTTTAAATTATGTGGAAAAGACCATAGACGTGGTGAGTGGAATGTGGAATTGAAAATAAATTTCACTGGTGGTACAGTTGGTGAACACGGCGTCTTATTTAGTAACTAGAGTTAGGCCCACATTAAATGTAACACAGGCCTGGCTGTAGACCACTACATGAAATGTAACACGGCCCTGGCTGTAGGCCACTACATTAAATGTAACACGGGCCTGGATGTAGGCCACTACATTAAATGTAACACGGGCCTGGATGTAGAACACTACATTAAATGTAACATGGCCCTGGCTGTAGTCCACCACATTAAATGTAACACTGGCCTGGCTGTAGACCACTACATTAAATGTAACACGGGCCTGGATGTAGAACACTACATTAAATGTAACATGGCCCTGGCTGTAGTCCACCACATTAAATGTAACACGGGCCTGGCTGTAGGCCACTACATTAAATGTAACACGGGCCTGGATGTAGAACACTACATTAAATGTAACATGGCCCTGGATGTAGAACACTATATTAAATGTAACACGGGCCTGGATGTAGTCCACCACATTAAATGTAACACGGGCCTGGATGTAGAACACTACATTAAATGTAACACGGGCCTGGATGTAGGCCACCACTTTAAATGTAACACGGGCCTGGATGTAGAACACTACATTAAATGTAACATGGCCCTGGATGTAGAACACTACATTAAATGTAACACGGGCCTGGATGTAGAACACTACATTAAATGTAACACGGGCCTGGATGTAGGCCACCACATTAAATGTAACATGGCCCTGGATGTAGAACACTACATTAAATGTAACACGGGCCTGGATGTAGTCCACCACATTAAATGTAACACGGCCCTGGCTGTAGGCCACTACATTAAATGTAACACGGGCCTGGATGTAGAACACTATATTAAATTAAAACGGCCCTGGCTGTAGAACACTACATTAAATGTAACACGGGCCTGGCTGTTGGCCACTACATTAAATGTAACACGGGCCTGGCTGTAGGCCACTACATTAAATGTAACATGGCCCTGGATGTAGAACACTACATTAAATGTAACACGGGCCTGGATGTAGACCACTACATTAAATGTAACACGGCCCTGGCTGTAGGCCACCACATTAAATGTAACACGGGCCTGGATGTAGAACACTACATTAAATTAAAACGGCCCTGGCTGTAGAACACCACATTAAATGTAACACAGGCCTGGCTGTTGGCCACTACATTAAATGTAACACGGGCCTGGCTGTAGGCCACTACATTAAATGTAACACGGGCCTGGCTGTAGAACACTACATTAAATGTAACACGGTCCTGGCTGTAGGCCACTACATTAAATGTAACACGGGCCTGGCTGTAGAACACTACATTAACTTTGCTTCAATTAGGTTCATACTTTCTTGTCATACCTTACACACAGAGTACTTAATGACGAATGTATGTAGGAAAATTATTTGCGGGAGTAGAGTCACCGAGAGAAAGTCCTTGTCACAGTACAGTGAAGTCATTTAGGCTCAACCTATAGAATATCACTATTATGTATTTTATGTATATAAGCCTTATCGTTATTGTTTTGCTATCTCTCTCTATCTCTCTATCTGTCTCTCTCTGTCTCTTTCTCTATCTCTCTATCTGTCTCTCTTTCTCTCTCTCTCTCTCTCTCTCTCTCTCTCTCTGTCTGTCTCTTTCTCTCTCTCTCTCTCTCTCTCTCACACACACACACACTCTCTCAGTGATTACTGCGGGCTGAGACTTAGTCTCTTAGAGCCCGTGAGATCAGACTTGCTGTGTCTCTCAACATCTGGAGACTGCCAAAAAGCCCAATGGCCAGCAAGCTTCCGACTGGTCCACCCTGTGATCTGTCAGCCCGGGGCACTCGTAAAGCACATGATATATGGTTTCCTCCATTTCCCTGCAGTGTCTGCAAAGGATATCGTCATTGGTCCTCAACCACCCACAGTACGCGCCAATAGAACGATGCCCAGTGCGAAACTGGGCAATTAGCGCCTGTTCGAACCTACTAAGGTCAGTTTTGTACGGCCGCTCCATCTGACTTCGGACATTTCTGCCCGTCACCCCATTGTCCCAACCCTAGAACCACCGGGAATGTCCAAAGAGCCAGATCCTGGCACACATTGCCTCAGGGGAGCTCTTTCGTGCACTCAAGGGCTGCGCTTGGGCGTGTATCGACTGCACTTGGGCGTGTATTGACTTAGCAAGACAGTCGGCCCTTTCATTACCGGACACGTCCGCATGCCCGGGACCCAGAAGTTCAGGCCATTCTCCCGTCTCCTTTACGGCTTGGAGAACAGACAGCGCATCGGTCAGGATAACAATGCTCGTAGCAGGCAAAGTACCTTCCCGGGTAAACCCCCTCCCTCCCCCCCCCCAATGTGGTCCACTGCCTCAGTAATGGCTGTCATCTCTGCCTCGTAAGCACAGAGCGACCCACATGGCCCTGCATGGTTTCCATGGGAAACACTGATATGGACCTCAAACGAGGAGAGGGTTCGACCGTCAATACTGGTTACAGAAGCTTCAGTATAGGTCAACATAGCGTTCCCCGGATAAGATCCAATCGTCTCCATAGCCGCATTGTGCAGGGTTTAGCGATCCTTTGCCTTCCAACGTTGATTTCCACAAGGCCCGTACGGACTTCCGACATGTAGGAGCCCGGGATGCGATCTATAGCATAAGGCGGTTGGTAGGCAGCTATCACGGCCTGTTGTTTTTTGCTAACTGTCGTCAAATTACAAATTGACCTATGGAAAAACTGAAGATACATTTTAATAGGACATAGTATGCAACACATTGGGCTTCTCAAGAAACGTCTCCATTACACCCCCTTCTCCTAACGCCGGTGTAGTAGTAGATCTTGGATGGTATTAACTTTAAAAGTATTTGGTATTTAAAGTAACAGTTCTCTATCAAAACTCTTTAACGCCACATCTATGTCAGCCACTATGTCAGCCACCCATGTCAGCCACCCATGTCAGCCCTCTATGTCAGCCACCTATGTTAGCCACCTATGTCAGCCACCCAAGTCAGCAACCTACGTCAGCCACCTATCTCAGCCACCCATGTAAGCCACCCATGTCAGCCCTCTATGTCAGCCACCTATGTTGGCCGCCTATGTCAGCCACCCATGTCAGCCCTCTATGTCAGCCACCTATGTTAGCCACCCATGTCAGCAACCCATGTCAGCCACCCATATCAGCCGTCTATGTCAGCAACCCATGTCAGCCACCCATGTCAGCCCTCTATGTAAGCCACCCATGTCAGCTACCCATGTTTGCCACCCATGTCAGCCACCTATGTCAGCCACCCATGTCAGCCACCCATGTCAGCCACCCATGTTAGCCCTCTATGTCAGCCACCCATGTCAGCCCTCTATGTCAGCCACCCATGTCAGCCACCCATGTCAGCCACCCATGTCAGTCCTCTATGTCAGCCACCCATGTCAGCACTCAATGTCAGCCACCTATGTTAGCCACCTATGTCAGCCCTCTATGTCAGCCACCCATGTCAGCCACCCATGTCAGCCACCTATGCCAGCCCTTTATGTCAGCCACCCATGTCAGCCACCCATGTCAGCCACCCATGCCAGCCCTCTATGTAACCCCCTATGTCATCCCTCTATGTCAGCCACCCATGTCAGCCATTTAAATCAGCCCTCTATGTCAGCCACCCATGTCAGCCACCCATGTCAGTCACCCATGTCAGCAACCCATGTCAGCAACCAATGTCAGCAACCCATGTCAGCAACCCATATCAGCAACCCATGTCATGCACCCATGTCCACAACCCATGTCAGCCCTCTATGTCAGACACCCATGTCTGTCACCAATGTCAGCCCTCTATGTCAGACACCCATGTCAGCCACCCATGTCAGCCCTCTATGTCAGCCACCCATGTCAGCCACCCATGTCAGACACCAATGTCAGCCCTCTATGTCAGCCACACATGTCAGCCAAACATGTCAGTCAACCATGTCAGACCTTTATGTCAACCACCTATGTCAGCCACCCATGTCAGCCACCCATGTCAGCCACCCATGTCAGTCACCCATGTCAGCAACCCATGTCAGCTACCCATGTCAGTCACGCATGTCAGCAACCCATGTCAGCAACCCATGTGAGCCACACATGTCAGCAGAACATGTCAGCCCTCTATGTCAGCCACCCATGTCAGCCACCCATGTCAGCCATCTATGTCAGCCCTCTATGTCACCAACCCATGTCAGCGCTGTATGTCAGCCACCCATGTCAGCCACCCATGTCAGCCACCCATGTCAGGCCTCTATGTCAGCCACCCATGTCAGCCACCCATGTCAGCCCTCTATGTCAGCCACCCATGTCAGTCACCCATGTCAGCCATCTCTGTCAGTCACTTATGTTAGCCACCCATGTCAGCCACCCATGTCAGCCCTCTATGTCAGCAACCCATGTCAGCCACCCATGCCAGCCCTCTATGTCAGCCATCTTTGTCAGCCACCCATGTCAGCCACCTATGTCAGCGCTCTATGTAAGCCACCCATGTCAGAAACCCATGTCAGCCACACAGGTCAGCCACCCATGTCAGCCACCCATGTCAGCCACCCATGTCAGCAACCCATGTCAGTCACCCATTTCAGCCCTCTATGTCAGCCACCCATGTAAGCCACCCATGTCAGCAACCCATGTCAGCTACCCATGTCAGCCCTCTATGTCAGTCACCCATGTCAGTCACCAATGTCAGCCATCTATGTCAGCCACCCATGTCAGTCACCTATGTCAGCCATCTATGTCAGCCACCCATGTCAGCCACCCATGTCAACGACCCATGTCAGTCACCAATGTCAGCCACCCATGTCAGCCACCTATGTCAGCCCTCTATGTCAAACACCCATGTCAGCCACCCATGTCAGCCACCCATGTCAGCCCACTATGTTAGCCACCTATGTCAGCCACCCATGTCAGCCCCCCATGTCAGCAACACATGTCAGCAACCCATATCACCAACACATGTCAGCCACCCATGTCAGCAACCCATGTCAGCCCTCTATGTCAGACACCCATGTCAGTCATTAATGTCAGCCCTCTATGTCAGACACCCATGTCAGCCACCCATGTCAGCCAACCATGTCAGCCACCCATGTAAATCACCCATGTAAGTCACCCATGTCAGCCATCTATGTCAGCCACCTATGTTAGCCACATATGTCAGCCACCCATGTCAGCCACCCATGTCAGCCACCCATGTCAGTAACCCATGTCAGCTACCCATGTCAGCAACCCATGTCAGCCCTCTATGTCAGCCACCCATGTCAGTCACCAATGTCAGCCATCTATGTCAGCCACCCATGTCAGTCACCTATGTCAGCCCTCTATGTCAGCCACCCATGTCAGCCACCCATGTCAGCGACCCATGTCAGTCACCAATGTCAGCCACCCATGTCAGCCACCTATGTCAGCCCTCTATGTCAAACACCCATGTCAGCCACCCATGTCAGCCACCCATGTCAGCCCACTATGTTAGCCACCTATGTCAGCCACCCATGTCAGCCCCCCATGTCAGCAACCCATGTCAGCAACCCATATCACCAACACATGTCAGCCACCCATGTCAGCAACCCATGTCAGCCCTCTATGTCAGACACCCATGTCAGTCATTAATGTCAGCCCTCTATGTCAGACACCCATGTCAGCCACCCATGTCAGCCAACCATGTCAGCCACCCATGTAAATCACCCATGTAAGTCACCCATGTCAGCCATCTATGTCAGCCACCTATGTTAGCTACATATATCAGCCACCCATGTCAGCCACCCATGTCAGCCACCCATGTCAGCCACCCATGTCAGCCACCCATGTCAGCCCTCTATGTCAGCCACCCATGTCAGCCACCCATGTCAGCCACCCATGTCAGCCCTCTATGTCAGCCACCTATGTTATCCACCTATGTCAGCCCTCTGTCAGCCACCCATGTCAATCACCCATGTCAGCCATTTATGTCAGCCCACCCATGTCAGAAACCCATGTCAGCCACCCATGTCAGCCACCCATGTCAGCCCACTATGTTAGCCAACTATGTCAGCCACCCATGTCAGCCACCAATGTCTGCCACCCATGTCAGCCACCTATGTCAGCCGTCTCTGTCAGCCACGCATGTCAGCAACCCATGTCAGCAACCCAAGTGAGCCACCCATGTCAGCAACACCTGTCAGCCCTCTATGTCAGCCACCCATGTCAGCCACCCATGTCAGCCCTCTATGTCAGCCACCCATGTCAGCCCTCTATGTCAGCAACCCATGTCAGCCACCTATGTTAGCCACCCATGTCAGTTACCCATGTCAGCCCTCTATGTCAGCAACCTAAGTTAGCCACCTATGTCAGCCACCCATGTCAGCCACCCATGTCAGCCACTCATGTCAGCCACCAATGTCAGCCACCCATGTCAGCCCTCTATGTCAGCCACCCATGTAAGTCACCCATGTCAGCCATCTATGTCAGCCTCCTAAGTTAGCCACCCATGTCAGCCACCTATGTCAACCCTCTATGTTGGCCATCAATGTCAGCCACCCATGTCAGCCACCTATGTCAGCAATCTATGTCAGCCACCTATGTAAGCCACCTATGTTAGCCACCTATGTCAGCCACCCATGTCAGCCACCCATGTCAGCCACCCATGCCAGCCCTCTATGTCAGCCCCCTATGTCATCCCTCTATGTCAGCCACCCATGTCAGCCACATAAATCAGCCCTCTATGTCAGCCACCCATGTCAGCCACCCATGTCAGCCACCCATATCAGTCACCCATTTCAGCCCTCTATGTCAGCCACCCATGTCAGCCACCCATGTCAGTCACCCAGTTTAGCCCTCTATGACAGCCACCCATGTCAGCAACCCATGTCAGTCCACCATGTCAGCAACCCATGTCAGCCCCCCATGTCAGCAACCCATGTCAGCAACCCATATAAGCAACCCATGTCATCCACCCATGTCAGCCACCCATGTTAGCCCTCTATGTCAGACACCCATGTCAGTCACCAATGTCAGCCCTTTATGTCAGACACCCATGTCAGCCACCCATGTCAGCCACCCATGTCAGCCACCCATGTCAGCCCTTAATGTCAGCCACCCATGTCAGTCACCCATGTCATCCCTCTGTGTCAGCCACCTATGTCAGACCTCTATGTCAGCCACCCATGTCAGCCACCCATTTCAGCCACCCATTTCAGCCACCCATGTCAGCCACCCATGTCAGCCACCCATGTCAGCAACCCATGCCAGTCACTTATTTCAGCCCTCTATGTCAGCCACCCATGTCAGCCACCCATGTCAGTCACCCATGTCAGCAACCCATGTCAGCAACTCATGTCAGCAACCCATGTCAGCCACCCATGTCAGCCAACCATATCAGCAACCCATGTCAGCCACCCATGTCAGCAACCCATGTCAGCCCTCTGTGTCAGCCATCCATGTCAGTCACCAATGTCAGCCATCTATGTCAGCCACCTATGTCAGCCACCTATTTCAGTCACCTATGTCAGCCCTCTCTGTCAGCCACCCATGTCAGCCACCCATGTCAGCCACCCATGTCAGCCACCCATGTCAGTCACCAATGTCTGCCACCCATGTCAGCCACCTATGTCAGACGTCTATGTCAGCCACGCATGTCAGCAACCCATGTCAGCAACCCATGTGAGCCACCCATGTCAACAACACCTGTCAGCCCTCTATGTCAGCCACCCATGTCAGCCACCCATGTCAGCCCTCTATGTCAGCCACCCATGTCAGCCCTCTATGTCAGCCACCTAAGTTAGCCACCTATGTCAGCCACCCATGTCAGCCACCCATGTCAGCCCTCTGTGTCAGCCACCCATGTCAGTCACCAATGTCAGCCCTCTATGTCAGCCACCCATATAAGCCAGCCATGTCAGCCCTCTATGACAGCCACCCATGTCAGTCACCCATGTCAGCCATCTATGTCAGCCACCTAAGTTAGCCACCCATGTCAGCCACCTATGTCAGCCCTCTATGTTAGCCACCAATGTCAGCCACCCATGTCAGCCACCTATGTCAGCAATCTATGTCAGCCACCTATGTCAGCCACCTATGTTAGCCACCTATGTCAGCCACCCATGTCAGCCACCCATGTCAGCCATCCATGTCAGCCACCCATGTCAGCCACATATGTCAGCCCTCTATGTCAGCCATTTATGTTAGCCACCTATGTCAACCCTCTATGTCAGCCACCCATGTCAGCCACCCATGTCAGCCACCCATGCCAGCCCTCTATGTCAGCCCCCTATGTCATCCCTCTATGTCAGCCACCCATGTCAGCCACCTAAATCAGCCCTCTATGTCAGCCACCCATGTCAGCCACCCATGTCAGCCACCCATGTCAGCCACCCATATCAGTCACCCATTTCAGCCCTCTATGTCAGCCACCCATGTCAGCCACCCATGTCAGTCACCCAGTTTAGCCCTCTATGACAGCCACCCATGTCAGCAACCCATGTCAGTCCCCCATGTCAGCAACCCATGTCAGCCCCCCATGTCAGCAACCCATGTCAGCAACCCATATCAGCAACCCATGTCAGCCACCCATGTCAGCAACCCATGTCAGCCCTCTATGTCAGACACCCATGTCAGTCACCAATGTCAGCCCTTTATGTCAGACACCCATGTCAGCCACCCATGTCAGCCACCCATGTCAGCCACCCATGTCAGTCACCCATGTCATCCCTCTGTGTCAGCCACCTATGTCAGCCACCCATGTCAGTCACCCATTTCAGCCCTCTTTGTCAGCCACCCATATCAGCAACCCATGTCAGCAACCCATGTCAGCCACCCATGTCAGCCCACTATGTTAGCCACCTATGTCAGCCACCCATGTCAGCCCTCCATGTCAGCAACCCATGTCAGCAACCCATGTCAGCAACACATGTCAGCCACCCATGTCAGCAACCCATGTCAGCCCTCTATGTCAGACACCCATGTCAGTCATTAATGTCAGCCCTCTATGTCAGACACCCATGTCAGCCACCCATGTCAGCCAACCATGTCAGCCACCCATGTAAATCACCCATGTAAGTCACCCATGTCAGCCATCTATGTCAGCCTCCTATGTTAGCCACATATGTCAGCCACCCATGTCAGCCACCCATGTCAGCCACCCATGTCAGCCACCCATGTCAGCCACCCATGTCAGCCCTCTTTCAGCCACCCATGTCAGCCACCCATGTCAGCCCTCTATGTCAGCCACCTATGTTATCCACCTATGTCAGCCCTCTGTCAGCCACCCATGTCAATCACCCATGTCAGCCACCCATGTCAGCCCACTATGTTAGCCACCTATGTCAGCCACCCATGTCAGCCACCAATGTCTGCCACCCATGTCAGCCACCTATGTCAGCCGTCTATGTCAGCCACGCATGTCAGCAGCCCATGTCAGCAACCCATGTGAGCCACCCATGTCAGCAACACCTGTCAGCCCACTATGTCAGCCACCCATGTCAGCCACCCATGTCAGCCCTCTATGTCAGCCACCCATGTCAGCCCTCTATGTCAGCCACCCATGTCAGCCACCTATGTTAGCCACCCATGTCAGTTACCCATGTCAGCCCTCTATGTCAGCCACCTAAGTTAGCCACCTATGTCAGCCACCCATGTCAGCCACCCATGTCAGCCACTCATGTCAGCCACCAATGTCAGCCACCCATGTCAGCCCTCTATGTCAGCCACCAATGTCAGCCCTCTATGTCAGCCACCCATGTCAGTCACCCATGTCAGCCATCTATGTCAGCCTCCTAAGTTAGCCACCCATGTCAGCCACCTATGTCAGCCCTCTATGTTGGCCACCAATGTCAGCCACCCATGTCAGCCACCTATGTCAGCAATCTATGTCAGCCACCTATGTCAGCCACCTATGTTAGCCACCTATGTCAGCCACCCATGTCAGCCACCCATGTCAGCCATCCATGTCAGCCACCCATGTCAGCCACCAATGTCAGCCCTCTATGTCAGCCATTTATGTTAGCCACCTATGTCAGCCTTCTATGTCAGCCACCCATGTCAGCCACCCATGTCAGCCACCCATGTCAGCCACCCATGCCAGCCCTCTATGTCAGCCCCCCTATGTCATCCCTCTATGTCAGCCACCCATGTCAGCCACATAAATCAGCCCTCTATGTCAGCCACCCATGTCAGCCACCCATGTCAGCCACCCATATCAGTCACCCATTTCAGCCCTCTATGTCAGCCACCCATGTCAGCCACCCATGTCAATCACCCAGTTTAGCCCTCTATGACAGCCACCCATGTCAGCAACCCATGTCAGTCCACCATGTCAGCAACCCATGTCAGCCCCCCATGTCAGCAACCCATGACAGCAACCCATATCAGCAACCCATGTCAGCCACCCATGTCAGCCACCCATGTCAGCCCTCTATGTCAGACACCCATGTCAGTCACCAATGTCAGCCCTTTATGTCAGACACCCATTTCAGCCACCCATGTCAGCCACCCATGTTAGCCCTTAAAGTCAGCCACCCATGTCAGTCACCCATGTCATCCCTCTGTGTCAGCCACCTATGTCAGACCTCTATGTCAGCCACCCATGTCAGCCACCTTTTTCAGCCACCCATTTCAGCCACCCATGTCAGCCACCCATGTCAGCCACCCATGTCAGCAACCCATGCCAGTCACTTATTTCAGCCCTCTATGTCAGCCACCCATGTCAGCCACCCATGTCAGTCACCCATGTCAGCAACCCATGTCAGCAACTCATGTCAGCAACCCATGTCAGCCACCCATGTCAGCCACCCATATCAGCAACCCATGTCAGCCACCCATGTCAGCAACCCATGTCAGCCCTCTGTGTCAGCCACCCATGTCAGTCACCAATGTCAGCCATCTATGTCAGCCACCTATGTCAGCCACCCATTTCAGTCACCTATGTCAGCCCTCTATGTCAGCCACTCATGTCAGCCACCCATGTCAGCCACCCATGTCAGCCACCAATGTCAGTCACCAATGTCTGCCACCCATGTCAGCCCTCTATGTCAGCCACCCATGTCAGCCACCCATGTCAGCCCTCTATGTCAGCCACCCATATAAGCCACCCATGTCAGCCCTCTATGACAGCCACCCATGTCAGTCACCCATGTCAGCCATCTATGTCAGCCACCTAAGTTAGCCACCCATGTCAGCCACCTATGTCAGCCCTCTATGTTAGCCACCTAAGTTAGCCACCTTTGTCAGCCACCCATGTCAGTTGCCCATGTCAGCCCTCTATGTCAGCCACCTAAGTTAGCCACCTATGTCAGCCACCCATGTCAGCCACCCATGTCAGCCCTCTGTGTCAGCCACCCATGTCAGTCACCAATGTCAGCCCTCTATGTCAGCCACCCATATAAGCCAGCCATGTCAGCCCTCTATGACAGCCACCCATGTCAGTCACCCATGTCAGCCATCTATGTCAGCCACCTAAGTTAGCCACCCATGTCAGCCACCTATGTCAGCCCTCTATGTTAGCCACCAATGTCAGCCACCCATGTCAGCCACCTATGTCAGCAATCTATGTCAGCCACCTATGTCAGCCACCTATGTTAGCCACCTATGTCAGCCACCCATGTCAGCCACCCATGTCAGCCATCCATGTCAGCCACCCATGTCAGCCACCCATGTCAGCCACCCATGCCAGCCCTCTATGTCAGCCCCCTATGTCATCCCTCTATGTCAGCCACCCATGTCAGCCACCTAAATCAGCCCTCTATGTCAGCCACCCATGTCAGCCACCCATGTCAGCCACCCATGTCAGCCACCCATGTCAGCCACCCATATCAGTCACCCATTTCAGCCCTCTATGTCAGCCACCCATGTCAGCCACCCATGTCAGTCACCCATGTCAGCAACCCATGTCAGCAACTCATGTCAGCAACCCATGTCAGCCACCCATGTCAGCCACCCATATCAGCAACCCATGTCAGCCACCCTTGTCAGCAACCCATGTCAGCCCTCTGTGTCAGCCACCCATGTCAGTCACCAATGTCAGCCATCTATGTCAGCCACCTATGTCAGCCACCCATTTCAGTCACCTATGTCAGCCCTCTATGTCAGCCACTCATGTCAGCCACCCATGTCAGCCACCCATGTCAGCCACCAATGTCAGTCACCAATGTCTGCCACCCATGTCAGCCACCTATATCAGCCGTCTATGTCAGCCACGCATGTCAGCAACCCATGTCAGCAACCCATGTGAGCCCTCTATGTCAGCCACCCATGTCAGCCACCCATGTCAGCCCTCTATGTCAGCCACCCATGTCAGCCCTCTATGTCAGCCACCCATGTCAGCCACCTATGTTAGCCACCCATGTCAGTTACCCATGTCAGCCACCCATGTCAGCCACTCATGTCAGCCACCAATGTCAGCCACCCATGTCAGCCCTCTATGTCAGCCACCCATGTCAGCCACCCATGTCAGCCCTCTATGTCAGCCACCCATATAAGCCACCCATGTCAGCCCTCTATGACAGCCACCCATGTCAGTCACCCATGTCAGCCATCTATGTCAGCCACCTAAGTTAGCCACCCATGTCAGCCACCTATGTCAGCCCTCTATGTTAGCCACCTAAGTTAGCCACCTATGTCAGCCACCCATGTCAGCCACCCATGTCAGCCCTCTGTGTCAGCCACCCATGTCAGTCACCAATGTCAGCCCTCTATGTCAGCCACCCATATAAGCCAGCCATGTCAGCCCTCTATGACAGCCACCCATGTCAGTCACCCATGTCAGCCATCTATGTCAGCCACCTAAGTTAGCCACCCATGTCAGCCACCTATGTCAGCCCTCTATGTTAGCCACCAATGTCAGCCACCCATGTCAGCCACCTATGTCAGCAATCTATGTCAGCCACCTATGTCAGCCATCTATGTTAGCCACCTATGTCAGCCACCCATGTCAGCCACCCATGTCAGCCATCCATGTCAGCCACCCATGTCAGCCACCAATGTCAGCCCTCTATGTCAGCCATTTATGTTAGCCACCTAAGTCAGCCCTCTATGTCAGCCACCCATGTCAGCCACCCATGTCAGCCACCCATGCCAGCCCTCTATGTCAGCCCCCTATGTCATCCCTCTATGTCAGCCACCCATGTCAGCCACCTAAATCAGCCCTCTATGTCAGCCACCCATGTCAGCCACCCATGTCAGCCACCCATGTCAGCCACCCATATCAGTCACCCATTTCAGCCCTCTATGTCAGCCACCCATGTCAGCCACCCATGTCAGTCACCCAGTTTAGCCCTCTATGACAGCCACCCATGTCAGCAACCCATGTCAGTCCCCCATATCAGCAACCCATGTCAGCCCCCCATGTCAGCAACCCATGTCAGCAACCCATATCAGCAACCCATGTCAGCCACCCATGTCAGCAACCCATGTCAGCCCTCTATGTCAGACACCCATGTCAGTCACCAATGTCAGCCCTTTATGTCAGACACCCATGTCAGCCACCCATGTCAGCCACCCATGTCAGCCACCCATGTCAGTCACCCATGTCATCCCTCTGTGTCAGCCACCTATGTCAGCCACCCATGTCAGTCACCCATTTCAGCCCTCTTTGTCAGCCACCCATGTCAGCAACCCATGTCAGCAACCCATGTCAGCAACCCATGTCAGCCACCCATGTCAGCCCACTATGTTAGCCACCTATGTCAGCCACCCATGTCAGCCCTCCATGTCAGCAACCCATGTCAGCAACCCATGTCAGCAACACATGTCAGCCACCCATGTCAGCAACCCATGTCAGCCCTCTATGTCAGACACCCAAGTCAGTCATTAATGTCAGCCCTCTATGTCAGACACCCATGTCAGCCTTCCATGTCAGCCAACCATGTCAGCCACCCATGTAAATCACCCATGTAAGTCACCCATGTCAGCCATCTATGTCAGCCACCTATGTTAGCCACATATGTCAGCCACCCATGTCAGCCACCCATGTCAGCCACCCATGTCAGCCACCCATGTCAGCCACCCATGTCAGCCCTCTATGTCAGCCACCCATGTCAGCCACCCATGTCAGCCCTCTATGTCAGCCACCTATGTTATCCACCTATGTCAGCCCTCTGTCAGCTACCCATGTCAATCACCCATGTCAGCCCTTTATGTCAGCCCACCCATGTCAGAAACCCATGTCACAGCCACCCATGTCAGCCACCCATGTCAGCCCACTATGTTAGCCACCTATGTCAGCCACCCATGTCAGCCACCAATGTCTGCCACCCATGTCAGCCACCTATGTCAGCCGTCTATGTCAGCCACGCATGTCAGCAGCCCATGTCAGCAACCCATGTGAGCCACCCATGTCAGCAACACCTGTCAGCCCTCTATGTCAGCCACCCATGTCAGCCACCCATGTCAGCCCTCTATGTCAGCCACCCATGTCAGCCCTCTATGTCAGCCACCCATGTCAGCCACCTATGTTAGCCACCCATGTCAGTTACCCATGTCAGCCCTCTATGTCAGCCACCTATGTTAGCCACCTATGTCAGCCACCCATGTCAGCCACCCATGTCAGCCACTCATGTCAGCCACCAATGTCAGCCACCCATGTCAGCCCTCTATGTCAGCCACCAATGTCATCCCTCTATGTCAGCCACCCATGTCAGTCACCCATGTCAGCAACCCATATCAGCAACCCATGTCAGCCACCCATGTCAGTCACCCATGTCAGCCCTCTATGTCAGACACCCATGTCAGTCACCAATGTCAGCCCTTTATGTCAGACACCCATTTCAGCCACCCATGTCAGCCACCCATGTTAGCCCTTAATGTCAGCCACCCATGTCAGTCACCCATGTCATCCCTCTGTGTCAGCCACCTATGTCAGACCTCTATGTCAGCCACCCATGTCAGCCACCCATTTCAGCCACCCATTTCAGCCACCCATGTCAGCCACCCACCTGTCAGCCACCCATGTCAGCAACCCATGCCAGTCACTTATGTCAGCCCTCTATGTCAGCCACCCATGTCAGCCACCCATGTCAGTCACCCATGTCAGCAACCCATGTCAGCAACTCATGTCAGCAACCCATGTCAGCCACCCATGTTAGCCACCCATATCAGCAACCCATGTCAGCCACCCATGTCAGCAACCCATGTCAGCCCTCTGTGTCAGCCACCCATGTCAGTCACCAATGTCAGCCATCTATGTCAGCCACCTATGTCAGCCACCTATTTCAGTCACCTATGTCAGCCCTCTATGTCAGCCACTCATGTCAGCCACCCATGTCAGCCACCCATGTCAGCCACCCATGTCAGTCACCAATGTCTGCCACCCATGTCAGCCACCTATATCAGCCGTCTATGTCAGCCACGCATGTCAGCAACCCATGTCAGCAACCCATGTGAGCCACGCATGTCAGCAACACCTGTCAGCCCTCTATGTCAGCCACCCATGTCAGCCACCCATGTCAGCCCTCTATGTCAGCCACCCATGTCAGCCCTCTATGTCAGCCACCCATGTCAGCCACCTATGTTAGCCACCCATGTCAGTTACCCATGTCAGCCACCCATGTCAGCCACTCATGTCAGCCACCAATGTCAGCCACCCATGTCAGCCCTCTATGTCAGCCACCCATGTCAGCCACTCATGTCAGCCCTCTATGTCAGCCACCCATATAAGCCACCCATGTCAGCCCTCTATGACAGCCACCCATGTCAGTCACTCATGTCAGCCATCTATGTCAGCCACCTAAGTTAGCCACCCATGTCAGCCACCTATGTCAGCCCTCTATGTTAGCCACCAATGTCAGCCACCCATGTCAGCCACCTATGTCAGCAATCTATGTCAGCCACCTATGTCAGCCACCTATGTTAGCCACCTATGTCAGCCACCCATGTCAGCCACCCATGTCAGCCATCCATGTCAGCCACCCATGTCAGCCACCAATGTCAGCCCTCTATGTCAGCCATGTATGTTAGCCACCTATGTCAGCCCTCTATGTCAGCCACCCATGTCAGCCACCCATGTCAGCCACCCATGTCAGCCACCCATGCCAGCCCTCTATGTCAGCCCCCTATGTCATCCCTCTATGTCAGCCACCCATGTCAGCCACCTAAATCAGCCCTCTATGTCAGCCACCCATGTCAGCCACCCATGTCAGCCACCCATGTCAGCCACCCATATCAGTCACCCATTTCAGCCCTCTATGTCAGCCACCCATGTCAGCCACCCATGTCAGTCACCCAGTTTAGCCCTCTATGACAGCCACCCATGTCAGCAACCCATGTCGAGTCCCCCATGTCAGCAACCCATGTCAGCCCCCCATGTCAGCAACCCATGTCAGCAACCCATATCAGCAACCCATGTCAGCCACCCATGTCAGCAACCCATGTCAGCCCTCTATGTCAGACACCCATGTCACCAATGTCAGCCCTTTATGTCAGACACCCATGTCAGCCCCCCATGTCAGCCACCCATGTCAGCCCTTAATGTCAGCCACCCATGTCAGTCACCCATGTCATCCCTCTGTGTCAGCCACCTATGTCAGCCACCCATGTCAGTCACCCATTTCAGCCCTCTATGTCAGTCATCCATGTCAGCCCTCTTTGTCAGCCACCCATGTCAGCAACCCATGTCAGCAACCCATGTCAGCAACCCATGTCAGCAACCCATGTCAGCCCCCTATGTCAGCCACCCATGTCAGCCCTCTGTGTCAGCCACCCATGTCAGTCACCAATGTCAGCCATCTATGTCAGCCACCTATGTCAGCCACCTATTTCAGCCACCTATGTCAGCCCTCTATCTCAGCCACCCATGTCAGCCACCCATGTCAGCCACCCATGTCAGCCACCCATGTCAGTCACCCATGTCAGCCACCTATGTCAGCCGTCTATGTCAGCCACGCATGTCAGCAACCCATGTCAGCAACCCATGTGAGCCACCCATGTCAGCAACACCTGTCAGCCCTCTATGTTAGCCACCCATGTCAGCCACCCATGTCAGCCCTCTATGTCAGCCACCCATGTCAGCCCTCTATGTCAGCCACCCATGTCAGCCACCTATGTTAGCCACCCATGTCAGTTACCCATGTCAGCCATCTATGTCAGCCACCTAAGTTAGCCACCTATGTCAGCCACCCATGTCAGCCACCCATGTCAGCCACTCATGTCAGCCACCCATGTCAGCCACCCATGTCAGCCCTCTATGTCAGCCACCCATGTCAGCCACCCATGTCAGTCCTCTATGTCAGCCACCCATGTAAGCCACCCATGTCAGCCCTCTATGACAGCCACCCATGTCAGTCACCCATGTCAGCCATCTATGTCAGCCACCTAAGTTAGCCACCCATGTCAGCCACCTATGTCAGCTCTCTATGTTAGCCACCAATGTCAGCCACCCATGTCAGCCACCTATGTCAGCAATCTATGTCAGCCACCTATGTCAGCCACCTATGTTAGCCACCTATGTCAGCCACCCATGTCAGCCACCCATGTCAGCCATCCATGTCAGCCACCCATGTCAGCCACCAATGTCAGCCCTCTATGTCAGCCATTTATGTTAGCCACCTATGTCAGCCCTCTATGTCAGCCACCCATGTCAGCCACCCATGTCAGCCACCCATGCCAGCCCTCTATGTCAGCCCCCTATGTCATCCCTCTATGTCAGCCACCCATGTCAGCCACCTAAAACAGCCCTCTATGTCAGCCACCCATGTCAGCCACCCATGTCAGCCACCCATGTCAGCCACCCATATCAGTCACCCATTTCAGCCCTCTATGTCAGCCACCCATGTCAGCCACCCATGTCAGTCACCCAGTTTAGCCCTCTATGACAGCCACCCATGTCAGCAACCCATGTCAGTTCCCCATGTCAGCAACCCATGTCAGCCCCCCATGTCAGCCACCCATGTCAGCAACCCATATCAGCAACCCATGTCAACCACCCATGTCAACAATCCATGTCAGCCCTCTATGTCAGACACCCATGTCAGTCACCAATGTCAGCCCTTTATGTCAGACACCCATGTCAGCCACCCATGTCAGCCACCCATGTCAGCCATTAATGTCAGCCACCCATGTCAGTCACCCATGTCATCCCTCTGTGTCAGCCACCTATGTCAGCCACCCATGTCAGTCACCCATTTTAGCCCTCTATGTCAGTCATCCATGTCAGCCCTCTTTGTCAGCCACCCATGTCAGCAACCCATGTCAGCAACCCATGTCAGCAACCCATGTCAGCAACCCATGTCAGCCCCCTATGTCAGCCACCCATGTCAGCCAACCATGTCAGCCCTCTATGTCAGCCCTCTATGTCAGCAACCCATGTCAGCCCTCTATGTCAGCCACCCAAGTCAGCCACCTATGTTAGCCACCCATGTCAGTTACCCATGTCAGCCCTCTATGTCAGCCTCCTATGTTAGCCACCTATGTCAGCCACCCATGTCAGCCACCCATGTCAGGCACCCATGTCAGCCACCCATGTCAGCCCTCTATGTCAGCCACCCATGTCAGCCACCCATGTCAGCCCTCTATGTCAGCCACCCATGACAGTCACCTATGTCAGCCATCTATGTCAGCCACCTATGTTCGCCACCCATGTCAGCCACTCATGTCTACCCTCTATGTCAGCCACCCATGTCAGCCACCCATGCCAGCCACCCATGCCAGCCCTCTATGTCAGCCCTCTTTGTCAGCCACCCATGTCAGCCACCTATGTCAGACCTCTATGTCAGCCACCCATGTCAGCCACCCATTTCAGCCACCCATGTCAGCCACCCATGTCAGCGACCCATGCCAGTCACCTATTTCAGCCCTCTATGTCAGCCACCCATGTTAGTCACCCATGTCAGCAACCCATGTCAGCAACCCATGTCATCAACCCATGTCAGCCACCCATGTCAGCCACCCATATCAGCAACCCATGTCAGCCACCCATGTCAGCAACCCATGTCAGCCCTCTGTGTCAGCCACCCATGTCAGTCACCAATGTCAGCCCTCTATGTCAGCCACCTATGTCAGCCACCTATTTCAGCCACCTATGTCAGCCCTCTATGTCAGCCACCCATGTCAGCCACCCATGTCAGCCACCCATGTCAGTCACCAATGTCTGCCACCCATGTCAGCCCTCTATGTCAGCCACCCATGTCAGCCACCCATGTCAGCCCTCTATGTCAGCCACCCATATAAGCCACCCATGTCAGCCCTCTATGACAGCCACCCATGTCAGTCACTCATGTCAGCCATCTATGTCAGCCACCTAAGTTAGCCACCCATGTCAGCCACCTATGTCAGCCCTCTATGTTAGCCACCAATGTCAGCCACCCATGTCAGCCACCTATGTCAGCAATCTATGTCAGCCACCTATGTCAGCCACCTATGTTAGCCACCTATGTCAGCCACCCATGTCAGCCACCCATGTCAGCCATCCATGTCAGCCACCCATGTCAGCCACCAATGTCAGCCCTCTATGTCAGCCATTTATGTTAGCCACCTATGTCAGCCCTCTATGTCAGCCACCCATGTCAGCCACCCATGTCAGCCACCCATGTCAGCCACCCATGCCAGCCCTCTATGTCAGCCCCCTATGTCATCCCTCTATGTCAGCCACCCATGTCAGCCACCTAAATCAGCCCTCTATGTCAGCCACCCATGTCAGCCACCCATGTCAGCCACCCATGTCAGCCACCCATATCAGTCACCCATTTCAGCCCTCTATGTCAGCCACCCATGTCAGCCACCCATGTCAGTCACCCAGTTTAGCCCTCTATGACAGCCACCCATGTCAGCAACCCATGTCAGTCCCCCATGTCAGCAACCCATGTCAGCCCCCCATGTCAGCAACCCATGTCAGCAACCCATATCAGCAACCCATGTCAGCCACCCATGTCAGCAACCCATGTCAGCCCTCTATGTCAGACACCCATGTCAGTCACCAATGTCAGCCCTTTATGTCAGACACCCATGTCAGCCCCCCATGTCAGCCACCCATGTCAGCCACCCATATCAGTCACCCATTTCAGCCCTCTATGTCAGCCACCCATGTCAGCCACCCATGTCAGTCACCCAGTTTAGCCCTCTATGACAGCCACCCATGTCAGCAACCCATGTCAGTCCCCCATATCAGCAACCCATGTCAGCCCCCCATGTCAGCAACCCATGTCAGCAACCCATATCAGCAACCCATGTCAGCCACCCATGTCAGCAACCCATGTCAGCCCTCTATGTCAGACACCCATGTCAGTCACCAATGTCAGCCCTTTATGTCAGACACCCATGTCAGCCACCCATGTCAGCCACCCATGTCAGCCACCCATGTCAGTCACCCATGTCATCCCTCTGTGTCAGCCACCTATGTCAGCCACCCATGTCAGTCACCCATTTCAGCCCTCTTTGTCAGCCACCCATGTCAGCAACCCATGTCAGCAACCCATGTCAGCAACCCATGTCAGCCACCCATGTCAGCCCACTATGTTAGCCACCTATGTCAGCCACCCATGTCAGCCCTCCATGTCAGCAACCCATGTCAGCAACCCATGTCAGCAACACATGTCAGCCACCCATGTCAGCAACCCATGTCAGCCCTCTATGTCAGACACCCAAGTCAGTCATTAATGTCAGCCTCTATGTCAGACACCCATGTCAGCCTTCCATGTCAGCCAACCATGTCAGCCACCCATGTAAATCACCCATGTAAGTCACCCATGTCAGCCATCTATGTCAGCCACCTATGTTAGCCACATATGTCAGCCACCCATGTCAGCCACCCATGTCAGCCACCCATGTCAGCCACCCATGTCAGCCACCCATGTCAGCCACCAATGTCAGCCACCCATGTCAGCCACCCATGTCAGCCCTCTATGTCAGCCACCTATGTTATCCACCTATGTCAGCCCTCTGTCAGCCACCCATGTCAATCACCCATGTCAGCCCTTTATGTCAGCCCACCCATGTCAGAAACCCATGTCAGCCACCCATGTCAGCCACCCATGTCAGCCCACTATGTTAGCCACCTATGTCAGCCACCCATGTCAGCCACCAATGTCTGCCACCCATGTCAGCCACCTATGTCAGCCGTCTATGTCAGCCACGCATGTCAGCAGCCCATGTCAGCAACCCATGTGAGCCACCCATGTCAGCAACACCTGTCAGCCCTCTATGTCAGCCACCCATGTCAGCCACCCATGTCAGCCCTCTATGTCAGCCACCCATGTCAGCCCTCAATGTCAGCCACCCATGTCAGCCACCTATGTTAGCCACCCATGTCAGTTACCCATGTCAGCCCTCTATGTCAGCCACCTATGTTAGCCACCTATGTCAGCCACCCATGTCAGCCACCCATGTCAGCCACTCATGTCAGCCACCAATGTCAGCCACCCATGTCAGCCCTCTATGTCAGCCACCAATGTCAGCCCTCTATGTCAGCCACCCATGTCAGTCACCCATGTCAGCAACCCATATCAGCAACCCATGTCAGCCACCCATGTCAGCCACCCATGTCAGCCCTCTATGTCAGACACCCATGTCAGTCACCAATGTCAGCCCTTTATGTCAGACACCCATTTCAGCCACCCATGTCAGCCACCCATGTTAGCCCTTAATGTCAGCCACCCATGTCAGTCACCCATGTCATCCCTCTGTGTCAGCCACCTATGTCAGACCTCTATGTCAGCCACCCATGTCAGCCACCCATTTCAGCCACCCATTTCAGCCACCCATGTCAGCCACCCATGTCAGCCACCCATGTCAGCAACCCATGCCAGTCACTTATTTCAGCCCTCTATGTCAGCCACCCATGTCAGCCACCCATGTCAGTCACCCATGTCAGCAACCCATGTCAGCAACTCATGTCAGCAACCCATGTCAGCCACCCATGTTAGCCACCCATATCAGCAACCCATGTCAGCCACCCATGTCAGCAACACCTGTCAGCCCTCTATGTCAGCCACCCATGTCAGCCACCCATGTCAGCCCTCTATGTCAGCCACCCATGTCAGCCCTCTATGTCAGCCACCCATGTCAGCCACCTATAATAGCCACCCATGTCAGTTACCCATGTCAGCCCTCTATGTCAGCCACCTATGTTAGCCACCTATGTCAGCCACCCATGTCAGCCACCCATGTCAGCCACTCATGTCAGCCACCAATGTCAGCCACCCATGTCAGCCCTCTATGTCAGCCACCAATGTCAGCCCTCTATGTCAGCCACCCATGTCAGTCACCCATGTCAGCCATCTATGTCAGCCTCCTAAGTTAGCCACCCATGTCAGCCACCTATGTCAGCCCTCTATGTTGGCCACCAATGTCAGCCACCCATGTCAGCCACCTATGTCAGCAATCTATGTCAGCCACCTATGTCAGCCACCTATGTTAGCCACCTATGTCAGCCACCCATGTCAGCCACCCATGTCAGCCATCCATGTCAGCCACCCATGTCAGCCACCAATGTCAGCCCTCTATGTCAGCCATTTATGTTAGCCACCTATGTCAGCCCTCTATGTCAGCCACCCATGTTAGCCACCCATGTCAGCCACCCAAGTCAGCCACCCATGCCAGCCCTCTATGTCAGCCCCCCTATGTCATCCCTCTATGTCAGCCACCCATGTCAGCCACATAAATCAGCCCTCTATGTCAGCCACCCATGTCAGCCACCCATGTCAGCCACCCATATCAGTCACCCATTTCAGCCCTCTATGTCAGCCACCCATGTCAGCCACCCATGTCAGTCACCCAGTTTAGCCCTCTATGACAGCCACCCATGTCAGCAACCCATGTCAGTCCACCATGTCAGCAACCCATGTCAGCCCCCCATGTCAGCAACCCATGTCAGCAACCCATATCAGCAACCCATGTCAGCCACCCATGTCAGCCACCCATGTCAGCCCTCTATGTCAGACACCCATGTCAGTCACCAATGTCAGCCCTTTATGTCAGACACCCATTTCAGCCACCCATGTCAGCCACCCATGTTAGCCCTTAATGTCAGCCACCCATGTCAGTCACCCATGTCATCCCTCTGTGTCAGCCACCTATGTCAGACCTCTATGTCAGCCACCCATGTCAGCCACCCATTTCAGCCACCCATTTCAGCCACCCATGTCAGCCACCCATGTCAGCCACCCATGTCAGCAACCCATGCCAGTCACTTATTTCAGCCCTCTATGTCAGCCACCCATGTCAGCAACCCATGTCAGTCACCCATGTCAGCCACCCATGTCAGCAACTCATGTCAGCAACCCATGTCAGCCACCCATGTTAGCCACCCATATCAGCAACCCATGTCAGCCACCCATGTCAGCAACCCATGTCAGCCCTCTGTGTCAGCCACCCATGTCAGTCACCAATGTCAGCCATCTATGTCAGCCACCTATGTCAGCCACCTATTTCAGTCACCTATGTCAGCCCTCTATGTCAGCCACTCATGTCAGCCACCCATGTCAGCCACCCATGTCAGCCACCCATGTCAGTCACCAATGTCTGCCACCCATGTCAGCCACCTATATCAGCCGTCTATGTCAGCCACGCATGTCAGCAACCCATGTCAGCAACCCATGTGAGCCACGCATGTCAGCAACACCTGTCAGCCCTCTATGTCAGCCACCCATGTCAGCCACCCATGTCAGCCCTCTATGTCAGCCACCCATGTCAGCCCCTCTATGTCAGCCACCCATGTCAGCCACCTATGTTAGCCACCCATGTCAGTTACCCATGTCAGCCACCCATGTCAGCCACTCATGTCAGCCACCAATGTCAGCCACCCATGTCAGCCCTCTATGTCAGCCACCCATGTCAGCCACCCATGTCAGCCCTCTATGTCAGCCACCCATATAAGCCACCCATGTCAGCCCTCTATGACAGCCACCCATGTCAGTCACTCATGTCAGCCATCTATGTCAGCCACCTAAGTTAGCCACCCATGTCAGCCACCTATGTCAGCCCTCTATGTTAGCCACCAATGTCAGCCACCCATGTCAGCCACCTATGTCAGCAATCTATGTCAGCCACCTATGTCAGCCACCTATGTTAGCCACCTATGTCAGCCACCCATGTCAGCCACCCATGTCAGCCATCCATGTCAGCCACCCATGTCAGCCACCAATGTCAGCCCTCTATGTCAGCCATTTATGTTAGCCACCTATGTCAGCCCTCTATGTCAGCCACCCATGTCAGCCACCCATGTCAGCCACCCATGTCAGCCACCCATGCCAGCCCTCTATGTCAGCCCCTATGTCATCCCTCTATGTCAGCCACCCATGTCAGCCACCTAAATCAGCCCTCTATGTCAGCCACCCATGTCAGCCACCCATGTCAGCCACCCATGTCAGCCACCCATATCAGTCACCCATTTCAGCCCTCTATGTCAGCCACCCATGTCAGCCACCCATGTCAGTCACCCAGTTTAGCCCTCTATGACAGCCACCCATGTCAGCAACCCATGTCAGTCCCCCATGTCAGCAACCCATGTCAGCCCCCCATGTCAGTAACCCATGTCAGCAACCCATATCAGCAACCCATGTCAGCCACCCATGTCAGCAACCCATGTCAGCCCTCTATGTCAGACACCCATGTCAGTCACCAATGTCAGCCCTTTATGTCAGACACCCATGTCAGCCCCCCATGTCAGCCACCCATGTCAGCCCTTAATGTCAGCCACCCATGTCAGTCACCCATGTCATCCCTCTGTGTCAGCCACCTATGTCAGCCACCCATGTCAGTCACCCATTTCAGCCCTCTATGTCAGTCATCCATGTCAGCCCTCTTTGTCAGCCACCCATGTCAGCAACCCATGTCAGCAACCCATGTCAGCAACCCATGTCAGCAACCCATGTCAGCCCCCTATGTCAGCCACCCATGTCAGCCCTCTGTGTCAGCCACCCATGTCAGTCACCAATGTCAGCCATCTATGTCAGCCACCTATGTCAGCCACCTATTTCAGCCACCTATGTCAGCCCTCTATGTCAGCCACCCATGTCAGCCACCCATGTCAGCCACCCATGTCAGCCACCCATGTCAGCCACCCATGTCAGTCACCCATGTCAGCCACCTATGTCAGCCGTCTATGTCAGCCACGCATGTCAGCAACCCATGTCAGCAACCCATGTGAGTCACCCATGTCAGCAACACCTGTCAGCCCTCTATGTTAGCCACCCATGTCAGCCACCCATGTCAGCCCTCTATGTCAGCCACCCATGTCAGCCCTCTATGTCAGCCACCCATGTCAGCCACCTATGTTAGCCACCCATGTCAGTTACCCATGTCAGCCATCTATGTCAGCCACCTATGTTAGCCACCTATGTCAGCCACCCATGTCAGCCACCCATGTCAGCCACTCATGTCAGCCACCCATGTCAGCCACCCATGTCAGCCCTCTATGTCAGCCACCCATGTCAGCCACCCATGTCAGTCCTCTATGTCAGCCACCCATGTAAGCCACCCATGTCAGCCCTCTATGACAGCCACCCATGTCAGTCACCCATGTCAGCCATCTATGTCAGCCACCTAAGTTAGCCACCCATGTCAGCCACCTATGTCAGCTCTCTATGTTAGCCACCAATGTCAGCCACCCATGTCAGCCACCTATGTCAGCAATCTATGTCAGCCACCTATGTCAGCCACCTATGTTAGCCACCTATGTCAGCCACCCATGTCAGCCACCCATGTCAGCCATCCATGTCAGCCACCCATGTCAGCCACCAATGTCAGCCCTCTATGTCAGCCATTTATGTTAGCCACCTATGTCAGCCCTCTATGTCAGCCACCCATGTCAGCCACCCATGTCAGCCACCCATGCCAGCCCTCTATGTCAGCCCCCTATGTCATCCCTCTATGTCAGCCACCCATGTCAGCCACCTAAATCAGCCCTCTATGTCAGCCACCCATGTCAGCCACCCATGTCAGCCACCCATGTCAGCCACCCATATCAGTCACCCATTTCAGCCCTCTATGTCAGCCACCCATGTCAGCCACCCATGTCAGTCACCCAGTTTAGCCCTCTATGACAGCAACCCATGTCAGCAACCCATGTCAGTCCCCCATGTCAGCAACCCATGTCAGCCCCCCATGTCAGCCACCCATGTCAGCAACCCATATCAGCAACCCATGTCAACCACCCATGTCAACAATCCATGTCAGCTCCTCTATGTCAGACACCCATGTCAGTCACCAATGTCAGCCCTTTATGTCAGACACCCATGTCAGCCACCCATGTCAGCCACCCATGTCAGCCATTAATGTCAGCCACCCATGTCAGTCACCCATGTCATCCCTCTGTGTCAGCCACCTATGTCAGCCACCCATGTCAGTCACCCATTTTAGCCCTCTATGTCAGTCATCCATGTCAGCCCTCTTTGTCAGCCACCCATGTCAGCAACCCATGTCAGCAACCCATGTCAGCAACCCATGTCAGCAACCCATGTCAGCCCCCTATGTCAGCCACCCATGTCAGCCAACCATGTCAGCCCTCTATGTCAGCCCTCTATGTCAGCAACCCATGTCAGCCCTCTATGTCAGCCACCCAAGTCAGCCACCTATGTTAGCCACCCATGTCAGTTACCCATGTCAGCCCTCTATGTCAGCCTCCTATGTTAGCCACCTATGTCAGCCACCCATGTCAGCCACCCATGTCAGGCACCCATGTCAGCCACCCATGTCAGCCCTCTATGTCAGCCACCCATGTCAGCCACCCATGTCAGCCCTCTATGTCAGCCACCCATGACAGTCACCTATGTCAGCCATCTATGTCAGCCACCTATGTTCGCCACCCATGTCAGCCACTCATGTCTACCCTCTATGTCAGCCACCCATGTCAGCCACCCATGTCAGCCACCCATGCCAGCCCTCTATGTCAGCCCTCTTTGTCAGCCACCCATGTCAGCCACCTATGTCAGACCTCTATGTCAGCCACCCATGTCAGCCACCCATTTCAGCCACCCATGTCAGCCACCCATGTCAGCAACCCATGCCAGTCACCTATTTCAGCCCTCTATGTCAGCCACCCATGTTAGTCACCCATGTCAGCAACCCATGTCAGCAACCCATGTCAGCAACCCATGTCAGCCACCCATGTCAGCCACCCATATCAGCAACCCATGTCAGCCACCCATGTCAGCAACCCATGTCAGCCCTCTGTGTCAGCAACCCATGTCAGCAACCCATGTCAGCCCCCTATGTCAGCCACCCATGTCAGCCAACCATGTCAGCCCTCTATGTCAGCCCTCTATGTCAGCAACCCATGTCAGCCCTCTATGTCAGCCACCCAAGTCAGCCACCTATGTTAGCCACCCATGTCAGTTACCCATGTCAGCCCTCTATGTCAGCCTCCTATGTTAGCCACCTATGTCAGCCACCCATGTCAGCCACCCATGTCAGGCACCCATGTCAGCCACCCATGTCAGCCCTCTATGTCAGCCACCCATGTCAGCCACCCATGTCAGCCCTCTATGTCAGCCACCCATGACAGTCACCTATGTCAGCCATCTATGTCAGCCACCTATGTTCGCCACCCATGTCAGCCACTCATGTCTACCCTCTATGTCAGCCACCCATGTCAGCCACCCATGCCAGCCACCCATGCCAGCCCTCTATGTCAGCCCTCTTTGTCAGCCACCCATGTCAGCCACCTATGTCAGACCTCTATGTCAGCCACCCATGTCAGCCACCCATTTCAGCCACCCATGTCAGCCACCCATGTCAGCTACCCATGCCAGTCACCTATTTCAGCCCTCTATGTCAGCCACCCATGTTAGTCACCCATGTCAGCAACCCATGTCAGCAACCCATGTCATCAACCCATGTCAGCCACCCATGTCAGCCACCCATATCAGCAACCCATGTCAGCCACCCATGTCAGCAACCCATGTCAGCCCTCTGTGTCAGCCACCCATGTCAGTCACCAATGTCAGCCCTCTATGTCAGCCACCTATGTCAGCCACCTATTTCAGCCACCTATGTCAGCCCTCTATGTCAGCCACCCATGTCAGCCACCCATGTCAGCCACCCATGTCAGTCACCAATGTCTGCCACCCATGTCAGCCACCTATGTCAGCCGTCTATGTCAGCCACCCATGTCAGCCACTCATGTCAACCACCCATGTCAGCCCACTATGTTTGCCACCTATGTTAGCCACCTCTGTCAGCCACCCATGTCAGCCACCCATGTCAGCCACCCATATCAGCCACCCATGTCAGCCCTCTATGTCAGCCACTTATGTTAGCCACCTATGTCATCCCTCTATGTCAGAAACCCATGTCAACCACCCTTGTCAGCCACCCTTGTCAGCCACCTATGTCAGCCCTCTATGTCAGCCAACCATGTCAGTCACCAATGTCAGCCCTCTATGTCAGCCACCCATGTCAGCCACCCATGTCAGTCACCCATGTCAGCCCTTTATGTCAGCCACCCATGTCAGTCACCTATGTCATCCCTCTGTGTCAGCCACCTATGTCAGCCACCCATGTCAGCCACCCATGTCAGTCACCCATTTCAGCCCTCTATGTCAGTCACCCATGTCAGCCCTCTATGTCAGCCACCCATGTCAGCAACCCATGTCAGTCACCCATGTCTGCAACCCATGTCAGCCACCTATGTTAGCCACTCATGTCAGCCACTCATGTCTACCCTCTATGTCAGCCACCTATGTCAGCCACCCATGTCAGCCACCCATGCCAGCCCTCTATGTCAGCCCTCTATGTCAGCCACCCATGTCAGCCACCTATGTCAGACCTCTATGTCAGCCACCCATGTCAGCCACCCATTTCAGCCACCCATGTCAGCCACCCATGTCAGCAACCCATGCCAGTCACCTATTTCAGCCCTCTATGTCAGCCACCCATGTCAGCCACCCATGTCAGTCACCCATGTCAGCAACCCATGTCAGCAACCCATGTCAGCAACCCATGTCAGCCACGCATGTCAGCAACCCATGTCAGCAACCCATGTCAGCCACCCATGTCAGCAACACATGTCAGCCCTCTATGTCAGCCACCCATGTTAGCCACCCATGTCAGCCCTCAATGTCAGCAACCCATGTCAGCCCTCTATGTCAGCCACCCATGTCAGCCCTCTATGTCAGCCACCCATGTCAGCCACCTATGTTAGCCACCCATGTCAGTTACCCATGTCAGCTTTCTTTGTCAGCCACCTATGTTATCCACCTATATCAGCCACCCATGTCAGCCACCCATGTCAGCCACCCATGTCAGCCCTCTATGTCAGCCACCCATGTCAGTCACCCATGTCAGCCATCTATGTCAGCCACCTATGTTAGCCACCAAGTCTGGAATAGCCTCATTAATAAAAAATGGTTTTTATTTCTAAAATATATACGAGTATGTGTGTGTGTGTGTGTATTGAAAGATGTGATTAAATCTACTGTAAGGACGAGACTTTGTCTTTTGATTCAATCAGCCATTAATGAGTCGTTTAGTTTAGTGTGCTTCTTTCATCTGCACCGTAAATGAATGTGATATAGCTATGGTGGCACCACGGGAGGTATAGATATAAGACATAGATTACATGTCTCGCTGGGATACGAACCCATGGTCTACATCATGCATAAAAGGTTCACAAGAACAACGCCATCATCCATAGTGAGTGATTGAATCCATAACATAATTGTATTTATATCATAAAACAATTTAATCAGTCATATGATTAATATTCTTCAATACAGTCATGTGTTTAATATTCTTCAATACAGTCATGTGTTTAATATTCTTCAATACAGTCATATATTTAATATTCTTCAATACAGTCATATGTTTAATATTCTTCAATGACTCATATGTTTAATATTCTACAATACAATCATTTGTTTAATATTCTTCAATTGGTCATATGTTTAATATTCTGCAATACAATGATATGTTTAATATTCTTCAATCGGTCATATATTTAATACTCTTCAATACAGTCATGTGTTTAATATTCTTCAATACAGTCATGTGTTTAATATTCTTCAATACAGTCATGTGTTTAATATAATTCAATACAGTCATGTGTTTAATATTCTTCAATACAGTCATGTGTTTAATATTCTTCAATTTAGTCATGTGTTTAATATTCTTCAATACAGTCATTTGTTTAATATTCTACAATACAGTCATGTGTTTAATATTCTTCAATACAGTCATATGTTTAATATTCTTCAATACAGTCATATGTTTAATATTCTACAATACAATCATATGTTTAATATTCTTCAATCGGTCATATATTTAATATTCTTCAATACAGTCATATGTTTAATATTCTACAATACAATCATATGTTTAATATTCTTCAATACAGTCATATGTTTAATATTCTTCATTACAGTCATATGTTTTATATTCTTCAAAACAGTCATATGTTTAATATTCTTCAATACAGTCATATGTTTAATATGCTTCAATACAGTCATATGTTTAATATTCTTTAATACAGTCATACATTTAATACTCTTCAATACAGTCATTGATGCAGTAAAAATCAACGCTTATAGACCATTTTCTGATGATTCAAATGCAAATACTATTGACCCAAGGACTTACTTTTACATCAGATCATTTCTAGACAAGGCAAAAACTGCTGGTGAGGACATTGCATTGATGACTGTCTGGGTGAGTAAATTTTAGTTTTTATTTTGTTTATTGTGTCTAATTGGTAGATCGCCAATTAACATTACAAGAGTAGTAATGTGAACTAGTCTTTCAGCTGTAGGTAATGTCAACTAGTCTTTCAGCTGTAGGTTATGTCAACTAGTCTTTCAGCTGTAGGTAATGTCAACTAGTCTTTCAGCTGTAGGTTATGTCAACTAGTCTTTCAGCTGTAGGTAATGTCAACTAGTCTTTCAGCTGTAGGTAATGTCAACTAGTCTTTCAGCTGTAGGTAATTTCAACTAGTCTTTCAGCTGTAGGTAATGCCAACTAGTCTTTCAGCTGTAGGTAATGTCAACTAGTCTTTCAGCTGTAGGTAATGTCAACTAGTCTTTCAGCTGTAGGTAAAGTGAAATAAATCAATTTGTTACATTTCTTCAAAAAAAAGATTTACTAAAGGTGATTGATAAAAAATACAAAAGCAAAAATGTGAAAGATGAAAATATCTAAAAGAAATTTTTTGGTTTCCAAAAATAAAAAATTAGCCATAACTTTACCAATGCACCCTCAAACTAGCCAGGTGAATGGACTCAACGATGTAAACAGTTCATAGTGGATATTTGACTATCTTATATAAAATAATTTGTACTCTTTCTTAGATGCAGCAGCCCACAGCATCATTTGGCATTATTGTAGTCAAATGACGATTTGGTCACTTAATGTATTATCTGTCCCAGATGGTCTGACATAATGCACGTTCTTTAACTTATCTCTTTATATGTAATGTGAAATAGAAAGACTATGTTGACACACATATACCATGACTATGTTTAATACATATGGTGTACCATGACTATGTTTAATACAATACATGTGGTGCACCATGACTATGTTTAAAACAATACATGTGGTGTACCATGACTATGTTTAATACAATACGTGTGGTGTACCATGACTATGTTTAATACAATACATGCGGTGTACCATGACTATGTTTAATACAATACGTGTGGTGTACCATGACTATGTTTAATACAATACATGTGGTGTACCATGACTATGTTTAATACAATACGTGTGGTGCACCATGACTATGTTTAATACAATACATGTGGTGTACCATGACTATGTTTAATACAATACATGTGGTGTACCATGACTATGTTTAATACAATACGTGTGGTGTACCATGATTATGTTTCACATATGTGGTATACCATGACTATGTTTAATACAATACATGTGGTATACCATGACTATGTTTAATACAATACATGTGGTGTACCATGATTATGTTTAATACAATACGTGTGGTGTACCATGATTATGTTTAACATATGTGGTATACCATGACTATGTTTAATACAATACATGTGGTCTACCATGACTATGTTTAATACAATACATGTGGTATACCATGACTATGTTTAATACAATACATGTGGTGTACCATGACTATGTTTAATACAATACATGTGGTGTACCATGACTATGTTTAATACAATATGTGTGGTGTACCATGATTATGTTTAACATATGTGGTATACCATGATTATGTTTAACATATGTGGTATACCATGACTATGTTTAATACAATACATGTGGTGTACCATGACTATGTTTAATACAATACATGTGGTGTACCATGACTATGTTTAATACAATATGTGTGGTGTACCATGATTATGTTTAACATATGTGGTATACCATGATTATGTTTAGCATATGTGGTATACCATGACTATGTTTAATACAATACATGTGGTGTACCATGACTATGTTTAATACAATACATGTGGTATACCATGACTATGTTTAATACAATACATGTGGTGTACCATGACTATGTTTAATACAATACGTGTGGTGTACCATGATTATGTTTAACATATGTGGTATACCATGACTGATACCTTAACTGGAGCGAACTATCAAAGTGCTGATACATTCAATAATTGGGTGTATTATCAAATTACTTTGATATTTCACCGGTGATATATCTTTTTGTTGCAGGCACAATCCATAGAACCGTATATTTCACTGATGATATTTCTGTTTGTTGCAGGCACAATCCATAGAAGAACTTCGTCACCCTCAATTTATGAGTCTAAGTTTAGTTTTCACAGGCAACGAAATTGATATTTGTGTAGCGGCCAACTTTTTGTATGGTGTCACCTCGTCCATACTGTCTGGACTGGTCAGCTCAGATCTTCTTCAATACGACCTACTTTTGCAAGTGTGTTTATATTGGTAGCAACGTAATGTGTAACTATTTTATTCAAGTAGTCATTAACTTTCATCAAAACAATTTACTCTCAGTGGAATCTATTTCTACAAATGTTTCATCTAAAATAGTACAAAATATAATAATTTCTAATTTATAACACCGTAAATTAGATTGATGAAATATTTTATGTTATGTGTTTGATCAGTTAAGTCTTAAGAAATGAAAATTCAATTTTTGAAATGGAATCATGTTTCAGCAAATTTATCTGAACACCACTTCCCTGATCGCACATACTATACAAACCAATTTCTCCGGTCGCCCTGACCTGGCTGTGGTTTACTACAGCTCACAGTTTACATTTTACCACTTTGTTACAAGAACTTTGTCTATTTTAGAAACTGCTCATACACAAGGCAAGATTCCTATACAGGTGAGGTACACTTCAATGTTGGCGAGATAAACATAAACCTGATATATTATAATACGTGTACATTGAATGAATGTTAACATAAACCTGATAAATAATAATACGTGTTCATTGAATGAATGTTAACATAAACCTGATATATTATAATACGTGTACATTGAATGAATGTTAACATAAACCTGATAAATAATAATACGTGTTCATTGAATGAATGTTAACATAAACCTGATATATTATAATACGTGTACATTGAATGAATGTTAACATAAATCTGATTAAATGTCCAGGTGATGGAGTCTGTGTACAACATTTTAAAAGATGTCACAATGAAAGATGTCACAGACAACATTTTGTCACAAGTCAAAGTTGAACAAGACAAGTTTTATTTGGAAGATTTTCTTGGAAACGGTGACGTCACGTTAGATAATAAACCACTGGTATGCAAACAATTGTATCTATTTAATTATCTGTTTTATTGTCAGTAAGTATTAACTGTATCTACCTAATTAACTAATTTTCTGTTTTACTGTCAGTAAGTATTATCTGTATCTATTTAAAAAACTGTTTTACTGTCAGTAAGTATTAACAGAATATTTTCAGTGCGACCTAAAAGTATAGATTTTAGGATTTTACTGCATTTTATTTGCACAATTATAAAATTTGTTAACTATTTCCTAACATACACTAGGATGTTTTATACCATTTGTAATACAAACTTGAGTAATGGGTTATGATAATGTTTCACTTATGCTACTAATTCTTATAAAGACTATTGCATTACCCTAAAAAAAAGAGAAAAGTAATATTATTTTGAAATGGTAACATTAAAAAAAATATTATTTTATCAAAGCAGACACATCAAAGCGAAAAACAGTATTCATCGAAGCTTATTATGTTCAGCAACGCAAATAATTATCACTTCAGTAATTGATATATAAATAATAAATACATGTAGGTTCTATAATAAAGTTGATATACAATGTTGTATTTACTTGTGTGTTAGTACCGAGGGGAGGACAGACTCTTCACAACTTCTTTGGCGGCCAACACTTTGATGTCCATCTGGAGTATTTATAATGAAACTTCAAGGAAATCATACTGGAGACCAGGTTTATATTATATGAACTTTTACATAATGAATCAGACATCTTCTGCTGTTAATAACCAGATTACTTCATTGTACTATATTTTTACAGTGATTAAAGTTTCTCTTTGTTATAAAAATAAACTTATTAAACTTGTAGGACTTGAACACCCTGACCTTTCTATCAATGATGAGACTCAAAAACTAATTTAACGACTTACATTAATTATATTGACTATATAGGGTGTTTCATAAAGTACGTTAAATATATTGATTATATAGGGTGTTTCATAAAGTACGTTAAATATATTGATTATATAGGGTGTTTCATAAAGTACGTTAAATATATTGATTATAAAGGGTGTTTCATAAAGTACGTTAAATATATTGATTATATAGGGTGTTTCATAAAGTACGTTAAATATATTGATTATATAGGGTGTTTCATAAAGTACGCTGTTTTTTTTTTTAAATGCACTAAATCAGTCCCTGTCGATTTCGCGGATTACCCGTTGAATTTCCATCTTCAGTTCGGTAATCGTTTGAGGTTTGTTCACGGGTCTCACATTCACACTGTCTTGCACTTCCGCAATGTTTTGTTGCGTTCGAAAATTACGGTTTCGACCGGGCGATTTTCTGGTTGCAACTGACCCAGATTCTTCGAATTTCTGTACCAACCTCGAAACTGTTGTTGCGGTCGGGGCATTGTCACGTCCAAAGATCGCGCGAAGTTTACGGATGTATTTACTGGTGATATTTCAGTTTGTTGCAGGTACAATCCATAGAATTGTATGATTCACTGATGATATTTCTGTTTGTTGCAGACACTCCCCGTTTTTGTAATGAGTTTTCACAATAAGAATGCGTTGCTCGATACTGAACCGCTCCATGGCTACAAAATGGAAAAACGACAAATGGGTTTCTAATCGGAGTGATAATAGATAACGAAAACGATAGGAACAGTGCTGAGAATCTTCAAACAAAAAAATCCTGCGCTATTAAAAAAACTGTGTACTTTATGAAACACCTCTTAGTCTCGACACACCGCTCAGTATACTACCTCTCAGTCTCGGCACATCACTCAGTATATTACCTCTCAGTCTCGGCACATCACTCAGTATATTGCCACTCAGTCTCGAAACACCACTCAGTATATTACCTCTCAGTCTCGGCACACTACTCAGTATATTACCTCTCAGTCTCGGCACACCACTCATATATTACCTCTCAGTCTCGGCACACCACTCAGTATATCACCTCTCAGTCACGACACACCACTCAGTATATTACCTCTCAGTCTCGGCACACCACTCAGTATATTACCTCTCAGTTTCGACACACCACTCAGTATATTACCTCTCAGTTTCGATACACCACTGTTTATATTTCCTCTCAGTCTCGACACACCACTCAGTATAGTAACTCTCAGTCTCGACACTCCACTCAGTATATTACCTCTCAGTCTCGACACACCACTCAGTATATTACCTCTCAGTCTCGGCACACCACTCAGTATGTTGAACTGTTCCTTCTATCACACTTTCCGTCGTGATGGGTCTGAGAGGCGCCTGGTGCCGGTGATAGGGTTCTCATTAGATGGCCTTGGCGGTAGTCTCGGCATTAGGCATTCCACTGGGCTTCTCATCTCATGTTTTCTCTATGAGCCGTAAGTAGGGGTGGGGGAATGGAGGACATTTCTGGTTCACACCTCACAAGAGTTAAAACTTTGTAACGGACAAAAAAATGACATGACTTTAATCAACACACTATAGCCCCGTCATATGGTACTGGGTAAATGCATTGCTAGCATCACAGACACATTGAATGCCTCTGTGGTTACAATAGTTGGCATCACAGACACATTGAATGCCTCTGTGGTTACAGTAGCTGGCATCACAGACACATTGAATGCCTCTGTGGTTACAATACCTGGCATTGGCATCACAGACACATTGCATGCCTCTGTGGTTACAGTAGCTGGCATCACAGACACATTGAATACCTATGTGGTTACAGTAGCTGGCATCACAGACACATTGAATGCCTCTGTGGCTACAGTAGCTGACAAAATCACTTTACTAGCCCTATTAGGTGCAAGCATTGAACATTTCTTATTTATACTTTTTAAGGACAGAATCTAGACTATAATGATTAACAATTTCAACTTTTTTTTTCCTCCACAGAAACACCAGCATCAGTTGTGACAACAGTTACTGGTTGTATTTCATGGCTGACTGACCACACACTTGATGGCAACTATGCTCCTGACAATGCATTCTTTGTTAATTCTAACAAATACTACTGGGTAAGTTCAATTTATTTATTTTTTCTCTCCAAGATGTGTGCGCACACAAAACGCCAATCGCGCACACATATAATACAAATGTTTTTTTTTCTAGTAGGTCTAATAAGCAATAGGTTGCAAACAGACATTTGAAATTTCCTGTAAGAGTTGCGCATAGCCAATACATTTCGCAGTATAGAACCTTTGAAAAAATAATTGAAATATTGGTCTATACTTATTGTGAACATTGGTCTTCACTTAATGGGAACTTTGGTCGGTCTATATTTAGTGGGAACATTCATATATACTTAATGGGAACATTGGTATATACTTAAAGGGAACATTGATATATACTTAATGAGAACATTGGTTTATACTGAATGGGACCATTGGGTTTCACTTAATGGGAACATTGATCTATACTTAATGGGAACATTGATCGATACTTAATTAATGGAAACATTAGTCTATACTTATGGGAACATTGGTTGTCACTTATTCGGAACATTGGATGTCACTTAATGGGAACATTGGTTGTCACTTAATGGAAACATGTGTCTATACTTAATGGTAACATTGGTCGGTCTATACGTAATGAGAGCATTAATCTATACTTAATGGGCACATTGCATTATACTTAATGGGAAAATTGGTCTTCACTTATGAGAACATTGGTCTTCACTTATGAGAAAATTGGTCTTCACTAAATGGGAACATTGGTCTTCACTTAATGGGATCATTCGTCTATACTTAATGGGAACATTGGTCTTCACTTAATGCCATCATTCGTCTATACTTAATGGGAACATTGGTCTTCACTTAATGGGAAAATTGGTCTTCACTAAATGGGAACATTGGTCTTCACTTAATTCTATCATTCGTCTATACTTAATGGGATCATTCGTCTATACTTAATGGGAACATTGGCCTTCACTTAATGGGATCATTCGTCTATACTTAATGGGAACATTGGTCTTCACTTAATGGGATCATTCGTCTATACTTAATGGGAACATTGGTCTTCACTTAATGGGATCATTCGCCTATACTTAATGGGAACATTGGTCTTCACTTAACGCGATCATTCGTCTATACTAAATGGGAACATTGGTATTCACTTAATGGGATCATTCGTCTATACTTAATGGAAACATTGGTCTTCACTTAATGGGAAAATTGGTCTTCACTTAATGGAAACATTGGTTTTCACTTACTGGGAACATTTGTATTCATTTAATGGGAACATCGGTCTTCATCAAAGAAACCAATCCAAATTATTTACGTTTGTCCTTACTTTAGAATAGTATGTAGGCTATTATAAGTATATCCCTCTAGAGTAGTCTAGAGTACTCTACAGTACACATCAAAATTTTATAGAGTAGCTATTAATCCATAATTTGAATCCAATATTAAGACCTCCCATAGAAAGTATTCAGCCCTTAATGCCATCCATTCTAAGGGAATTACGGACAGCGACTAGGTCACCCCCACCAGCCCATTTCCCTACGTACTTGTGTAAATATTATAATTCAGTACTTGTGTACATATCTAAATTTAGTACTTATGTAAATATTTAAAATCAGACTAAATCAGTACTTATGTAAATATTTAAATTCAGTACTTGTGTACATATTTAAATTCAGTACTTATGTAAATATTTAAACTCAGTACTTGTGTACATATCTAAATTTAGTACTATGTAAATATTTAAAATCAGACTAAATCAGTACTTGTGTACATATTTAAATTCAGTACTTGTGTACATATTTAAATTCAGTACTTGTGTACATATTTAAATTCAGTACTTGTGCACGTTAATATCATCCTGGAAGTCTCTGTGTGATTTCCCATCTAAAACTTGTGAATTTAGTGTTCCGTGATTTCTGAGAGTTTGATGATCTCTGATCTAGAATGTTGACAAGGCCTATTAGGCTGGTAAATAATTTATTTTATGCTGGTACATTCTGTCACACAGACATTTTCATTCAACCTCCGATTCATTTAATTTTATCGGTAAAGAGACCTAAATATGATATCAACATTTGAAAATTAGCTTGACAGGTTCAGAAGTCATGTATCATCTTAAAAAACAAACAAATTATATCTATTTTTATGTTGTACAAATTAGTTCTTGTATGCTGTACCAATTAGTTCTTGAATGTTGTAACAATTATTTCTTGTATGCTGTACCAATTATTCCTTGTAAGTTGTACCAATTATTTCTTGTAATGTTGTACCAATGTATTCTTGTATGTTGTACCAATTAGTTCTTGTAAAATATTCTACAGGGTTTACCCTATTGGTTTCCCGCCAATAGGTTTGAATATCTCAACAGAACTACTATTGAAGACCTGTCAGCTCTACCAAACAAAACTTTTGTGTATGCTGTCACTGGCTACATTGAACCAGACGACTATGACGCCATGTTAGGAGAACCTCACTTTGGACTTAAAACACCCCTGACGTTTAACGGCTTCAACAATAACCCATCTAACTTTATCTATTGGTCGTCTGCACCGTATACTTACTCTATTACTTTGTTAGCTGTGTCAAGATTTGACAATATTGTGGTTTAACAAATAATTTTGATAGGAAAAGGGTTGTTATTTTTTCATAAAGATTTTTGAGGAATAATTTTGCTTTTGGTAACTGGTTTGATTTTTGTGTGTACATTTAATTTTAAACGGTGATTTATGCCCCTTACTTGATGATTATTATAAAATACAATTTTTAAAAAAAGAATACCTGGTTTATCAAAATGTTTCCTATGAAAGTTGCTTTATTATGTTTATAAAACAAAAATTACAAATGACATTAAACAAATTCTAAAACAATGAAATGTTTATTTTATTAAATACACTTTTAGTGACATTTAATCAATTGAATAAAACTTGGTTAGTTTAGATACGAAATTGTACATTAAATGTTAAACTTAATTTTAATGGTGTTGATACAAGCTTATACATCATAAGACATTATAACATAATACAGCCATCGCTGTGATTCAACATCTTCATAAAAACGTAATTAGAGGGATTCAACATCTTCATACAAACACAATTAGAGGGATTCATCATCTTCAAACAAACACAATTAGAGGAATTCAACATATTCATACAAACACAATTAGAGGGATTCAACATCTCATACAAACACAATTAGACGGATTCAACATCTTCATACAAACATAATTAGACGAATTCAACATCTACATACAAACACAATTAGAGGAATTCAACATATTCATACAAACACAATTAGAGGGATTCAACATCTTCATACAAACACAATTAGATGGACTCAACTTCTTCATACAAACACAATTGGAGCGATTCAACGTCATCATACAAACATAATTAGAGGGATTCAAAAAACACAACCATGTTGGCTCGTTAAATGCACAGAAACAACCCTGGTAATTTAACAAGTTAATTAAAACAATCAAGTCCTGTTGAACTTCAGACTGTATCACTTGCACACGAATACAGCAGCACTGATATATACAATAAATATGCGCGAATATCCAAAATGCAAGGTGTCCCAAAAGTTGTGACCAAGATAGTTTTGAAGAAAATAACACATTTACTGATTAGTGAACAATGTTACTGATTAGTGAACAATATTACTTTTAGTGAACAATGTTACTAATTAGTTAACTATGGTTTTAAGTTCCGGCGTCTCCTGATGGTGTCACTTGTAGACTCCATGTAGGCCACTAGAAATGCTTGTTTCTCCGCAGGACCTTTGTTGCCGATTATCCCAATGTGGCTAGGATCTACACTTTCCCCTGTTGACCTAGTGACCTTCAGATAGAGACCTGAATTTAACGCTGGGAAGAACCCCCACAACTTTGCACACTGGGTGACGTCAAAGGTCAACCACCCAATTTTACTTCTCTGAGTTTTCAGCGATGCTTCAAGCTCAAGACGTTTAGCCCCAGATTCAGGGTTGACTTTTATGCCATATAAAGATATCGTGAATGTCTCAGCCATGTCACCAGGAACAGCTTCTTTATACAGGTGAAACTCTGCAGTCTTAACCCGTTCTCCTGGAGAAACTTCAAAGTCGAAATAAAAGACCCGATCTTTTTCGTGTCTAGGTTGACTTGCCTTCCTGGGGATGTTGACAAAACTGACTATCATGTCAGAGTCATCCACTATATTGTGGTTCACTTCGGTTTTTGATTGGTTAAATTTGATACTTTTGACTGTATTGGTCGTTTCCATGGAGATGTTTCCGTAGAGACCGTACATAAAGGAAGACGCTGATTGGAGGTTTTTCTTATTCACCTTGACCTTTGGTCTACTAGGAAGTCCCATCAGCTGAAGTAGCTCCCTTTTGAGTTATTCCTGTTCCCGATGCTGGAATCCACTCAAAGGAACAGACTGGAATGGAATATTAGCGTTGACAGATATAAAATACATAAACATCAGACAGTAAGTCAACATGGTGCAATAGTAGGACCTGTCATGCAGAGTGCGGCTGCAAATCTGAAAGTATAATAAGAGTATAGTCGTAAAGAAAATATATAAGTCATTAAATATTTATAAATTTGCCAGACGTTAAAAAATGTTCTTGCAGTCGGTAAAATCTCCAACATTAGGATTTTATCAAATGGTCAGTGTGCTAAAGTATGTTTAGATGGTCTTGATAACAATAAATAACGTCATTGAAACAACACAGGCCTGACTTAGCGTGATATAACGTCATTGAAACAACACAGGCCTGACTTAGCGTGATATAACGTCATGGAAACAACACAGGCCTGACTTAGCGTGGTATAACGTCATTGAAACAACACAGGCCTGACTTAGCGTGATATAACGTCATTCAAACAACACAGGCCTGACTTAGCGTGGTATAACGTCATTCAAACAACAGAGGCCTGACTTAGCGTGGTATAACGTCATTGAAACAACACAGGCCTGACTTAGCGTGATATAACGTCATTCAAACAACACAGGCCTGACTTAGCGTGGTATAACGTCATTGAAACAACAGAGGCCTAACTTAGCGTGGTATAACGTCATTCAAACAACAGAGGCCTGACTTAGCGTGGTATAATGTGCGCAATATGAAAATCTTAAACAACATATATTTTGTAATGTTGTTTGTGTCCGTACTTAATGGTCATGAAGGGTCTCCTTAGTCTTGGGGTCCGATCGGAAGCAATCATGTCTAATCAACCTAAAGGTGGTCCTGCTTCATATACACTTGACCAACTAATCATACCGCCAGTTGACCGCTGATATAATGTATAGTCAGTCAGTCATTGCTAAAACAGATACAGTAGTCTAATTCACACTGGGACAATATATCAAACCTCCACAGTTCTGATCTAACCACGTGACCCCCCCCTCGCTTCCATCCCTCCCCTCGGTCATAGCCATCCAGTGTGTTCCTAGATGAAACATTTAAAATGTAAAATGAACCCCACCCCCCCTCCAACCGTTCAGTGGTAGTCAGTGATTGCGTGAAGTAACCATGGATACACACAACAGACCTACATAAACAGTCGGACAAAATGAAATGGATATTTTACTTTCACGTCTACGTAAAAACAAATTATTTGTAAAATATTTAAATATGGAAAAAAATAAAAGGCGAAAAAAAAATCAAGGAAAGACGCGAAATGAAGTTGTCGATAAAATGTAATCCAATGTGCCAGGTAATCACTTCACGGCTATTAAACTAACATAGACCTGGTATTGATAGGAACTTGTCTTTGATGTGTTTGTGTTGGTGTAGTCTAAAGCAGTAGAAAATAAAACAAATTCAACAGGCAACCAAAAATAAAATAAGACCCGCTTCGGATGTGTCCACGAGAAACGTTTGATGGTCTTATCTCATGACTGGAGGGTCATCACACATCTTGAACTAACTATTGGGTCTTGTTTTGTGAAGTAGTGCGGGGAAGGGGGGTTGATAACAGCAACATTGACGGGACCAATAGCTTGGTAATAATATACAGACCTCTTTCTCTCGTAGCCAGTTTTAGACACAGAGTTTTAAATTCATCTCTTGATAAGTTAACGCATTAATTAGAGCCTTAGTGTAAGAGAGGAACTGTGTGACTTACAGACATAGAACAATAACTTTAAGTGAAGTATTTCGAGATTTGATTTGTTAACTAAACTAACAACTCAAAGTATACCGCTAGTGTTGTTAAACAAATTACTTTTATGGTATTTGACGCGTCTAGCCAAGTTTTCTCGCTACATTTAGAACTTGAACAAAAAAAAAGAATGTGAACAAATTCTAATGTTCATTGTACATCTATTGTATGTGGGCAACTAATTTAAACACACTCACACAATACTTATATATATCATTAAATTAGGATAAGTTTATATATCGACAATTAATTTAAACACACACTAACACAATACTTGTATATATCATTAAATTAGGATAAGGTTATATGTGGACAATTAATTTAAACACACACTCACACACAATACTTGTATATATCATTAAATTAGGATAAGTTTATATGTCGACAATAAATTTAAACACACACTAACACAATACTTGTATATATCATTAAATTAGGATAAGTTTATATGTGGACAATTAATTTAAACACACTCACACACAAATACTTGTATATATCATTAAATTAATGAAATACCTTTTTCATGGCCGACATGGTGATGGTGAAGAGTTCACAAATATTAAAACACTTTCCAATGTATAAGATTTCACAATAACCAATGAACTATTCCACGTACTTTACCAAATGAAATCAATAACTACGTTTAGTGCTAGTATCACTTTGTTCAATCTTCAGTTTATATACACTGACCACCTTAAATGGGTTGACCACATGGTAATACGGGAAACTGTCAGTCGGTAAACAAATCAGTCATCACAGAGATGTTTTCAATAATAAAAACCAATGCGACCATGAAGTCACACATTGTACATCAATAGCTCAAGAAATAAATATTATGAGCCCAGCGGGTTGAGTCATGCTCAATGAAATAAATATATTTGGACATTTGAATGGGATGGCATACAACCTTCAGGTCATCCATGGTACTGAAAGCTGGTGAAGATAGAGTCTGGGGAGGGGGTATCATACTGTTAGTCTCAAGGACATACTCTCAAATGTTTAAAACGATCTAGTACCTGGAGTGGTGTAACACAAGAATTCTCCAGTCATACTGACATACTTTAGCTCTTCCACTTAGTTTGTGTCATTTACTATTTATAAAACTTTGTCATCTGTCAATTTATATTATTTTCTTCACCTCTTAGATATTATTTAGATTTTTTTTCACATTTACTCATAGTGACGATTTATTCTGTTATTCTTATTGCACATATTACCAATTGGTAAAATGTTTTTATTTAATCTAGGGTCTATTCATACATTTGTTGTTGTCTTTTTTTTAAATAGATCACGTTGAAATTTGTAAATAAAATATTCAAAGTGAAATGTATTTTTTTAGGGTTGTTCTTGAAGCTGGGCAGATGAATGAGTTTTACTTACAGCTGGGTGGCTGCATGAGTTGTTCATAAAGCTGGGTGACTGGGTGTATGAAAATTGTGTACATAACGCTGGGTGGATAAAAAAGTTGTACTTCAAGCTGGGTGGATAAAAAAGTTGTACCTAAAGCTGTGTGGGTGAAAAAGTTGTACCTAAAGCTGGGTGGGTGAAAAAGTTTTACCTAAAGCTGGGTGGGTGAAAAAGTTGTACTTAAAGCTGGGTGGGTGAAAAAGTTGTACCTATAGCTGGGTGGGTGAATGATTTGTCCAGCCACTGAGTATTTAATAGTTTTTTTTTTTGTCGTACCTCGGTTTATCGCAATATCTTACATAAATATATAATGGTATGAAGTTCATTCAGATCATCTTTGTACATTCCTTCAAACAATGATACCCACTGTGGCATGGTGTGTGTCAATACAGTCATAGTACAACGAGTCCTACAAGTTGTGATTGAATCAAAGCAGAAACACATTATTGTACAAATTGGCCTACATGTCCGGGTAGACAGATGGCCGAGTGGTGTAGAGCGCAATTCTGCTATTCATCTGTACCGATGGCACTAAAGGCTAAGGGAACATTACTTTTTTTTACTTTCAGGTCCAGCTTTATAGGTCATGCTGGGCCCAGGAACAAGCCCCAAGGAAATAACATATAACAATATATGCTGCAGAAAATAATAGCCAGATGGGCCCCAAAAACATTGTTATTGTTGCTAAATGTATCTCGAAGACCTACACTCATCTTGTGTTTTTCGTATGTGTACATGATGTTTGTACATGGTGTTTGTACATGATGTTTGTACAAAATGTGGACATGAAATGTTCCATGAGGTATTTATAAAGACAGTTGTATTCCTTTATATAATGAGAAGATAATGTGAAGATAATGTGGAGATAATATGGAGATAGTGTGGAGATATTGTGGAGAAAATGTGGAGATAGTGTGGACATAGTGTGGAGATAGTGTGGAGATAGTGAGGAGATAGTTTGGAGATATTGTGGAGATATTGTGGAGATAGTGTGGAGATTGTGTGGAGACAGTGTGGAGATAGTGTGGACATAGTGTGAAGAAATGTGCAGATAGTGTGGACATAGTTTGGAGAAAATGTGGAGATAGTGTGGACATAGTGTGGTTAAAATGTGGAGATAGTGTGGAGATATTGTGGAGAAAATGTGCAGATAGTGTGGAGATATTGTGGAGATAGTGTGGAGATATTGTGGAGAAAATGAGGAGATAGCGTTAAGATATTGTGGAGATAGTGTGGACATAGTGTTGAGATATTGTGGAGATAGTGTGGACATAGTGTGGAGAAAATATTGCTAGTGACTGGGTAGCTACTAATATTGCTAGTGACTGGGTAGCTACTAATATTGCTAGTGACTGGGTACCATTAATATTAATTATTCACGGCGTAGCTGTAACGAAGAAATTCGACTAAATTCGGGCTAAATAAACCTAAGAGTCTCACCTAGCCCAGCTGTTTCTTAAACATCGAAGTCCTACGTTATTTTAAAGACAATATCTCTTTAGTTATAATACGATATGTTGTGCGTTGTAATAAATAGTTCATTAAAAATATCTCTTTAGTTATAATACGATATGTTGTGCGTTGTAATAAATAGTTCATTAAAAATATCTCTTGAGTTATATAATACGATATGTTGTGCGTTGTAATAAATAGTTCATTAAAAATATCTCTTGAGTTATATAATACGATATGTTGTGCGTTGTAATAAATAGTTCATTAAAATATCTCTTGAGTTATATAATACGATATGTTGTGCGTTGTAATAAATAGTTCATTAAAAATATCTCTTGAGTTATATAATACGATATGTTGTGCGTTGTAATAAATAGTTCATAAAAAATATCTCTTTAGTTATAATACGATATGTTGTGCGTTGTAATAAATAGTTCATTAAAAATATCTCTTGAGTTATAATACGATATGTTGTGCGTTGTAATAAATAGTTCATTAAAAATATCTCTTTAGTTATAATACGATATGTTGTGCGTTGTAATAAATAGTTCATTAAAAATATCTCTTTAGTTATAATACGATATGTTGTGCGTTGTAATAAATAGTTCATTAAAAATGTTTATTAACTTATAGATTACAAGCTTTAAACGTCAATTTACATATGTTTCATTGGGGTTATTAAGAAATTAAATTAACCTGTGTATGAAAACCTTTTCCTTTATCTCCCTTTGTTTATTCGGGTATTTCATCTCTTTCAGCTTCCCAGGTGTTCCCGACCTAAACTGGTCAACTTCACAGGTATTAATTACCATATATGGTCATCTACCCAGGTGATGATTGCTTGATGTGGTATTTAGGAAGGAGAAAAGGGTTATAGGTTTATGCGGGGCAGGAACAGTCTAACAAACAATAATCAGTTGGTCTCTATGGACAGCGTCCATCAATAAACAATAATCAGTTGGTCCCTATGGACAGCGTCCATCAATAAACAATAATTAGTTGGTCTCTATGGACAGCGTCCATCAATAAACAATAATCAGTTGGTCTCTATGGACAGCGTCCATCAATAAACAACAATCAGTTGGTCCCTATGGACAGCGTCCATCAATAAACAATAGTCAGTTGGTCCCTATGGACAGCGTCCATCAACAAACAATAATCAGTTGGTCCCTATGGACAGCGTCCATCAATAAACAACAATCAGTTGGTCCCTATGGACAACGTCCATCAATAAACAATAATCAGTTGGTCCCTATGGACAGCGTCCATCAACAAACAATAATCAGTTGGTCTCTATGGACAGCGTCCATCAATAAACAACAATCAGTTGGTCCCTATGGACAGCGTCCATCAATAAACAACAATCAGTTGGTCCCTATGGACAGCGTCCATCAATAAACAATAATCAGTTGGTCTCTATGGACAGCGTCCATCAATATTGTCTCATCAATACAAGAAAACAAAAATAAACTTCTAATTTAACAGCTGTGATTTGATGCCAACTTTGCTCCGTATAGAATGTAATGAGTTCCAATTAGGAACACACACACGTAGTATTACATGAACTGATGTAATTAATCAGTAGTACAATCAGTTGTCTGTATTGTCAACAATCAGAGGCATATCAGCTGGACAAGATGATATTAGGGGTTGTTTTTTATTATTATTTGAAAGATTCACATGAAACAGGCTTCATTAATTGTTTTAAGTTTTGTCATTAAATTTAACATTTCATCCTCTAGATAGAACATCGTTTGTTGTAATGTGAGAATTTTAATTTAATGTTCACTTGGTAATCAGGCACTATCACTAGCACTTTGTGATGAAGTGATACAATCCTTAGCACTTTGTACTTTGTAATGAAGTGACACAATCACTAGCACTTTTTGATGAAGTGACACAATCACTAGCACTTTTTGATGAAGTGACACAATCACTAGCATTTTGTGATGAAGTGACACAATCACAATTACTTTTTGATGAAGTGACACAATCACTAGCACTTTTTGATGAAGTGAAACAATCACAATTACTTTGTGATGAAGTGACACAATCACTAGCACTTTGTGATGAAGTGACACAATCACTAGCACTTTTTGATGAAGTGACACAATCACAATTACTTTGTGATGAAGTGACACAATCACTAGCACTTTTTGATGAAGTGACACAATCACAATTACTTTTTGATGAAGTGACACAATCACTAGCACTTTTTGATGAAGTGAAACAATCACAATTACTTTGTGATGAAGTGACACACTCACTAGCACTTTGTGATGAAGTGACTTAATCACTAGCACTTTTTGATAAAGTGACACAATCACAATTACTTTGTGATGAAGTGACACAATCACTAGCATTTTGTGATGAAGTGACACAATCACAATTACTTTTTGATGAAGTGACACAATAACTAGCATTTTTTGATGAAGTGACACAATCACAATTACTTTTTGATGAAGTGACACAATCACTAGCACTTTTTGATGAAGTGAAACAATCACTAGCAATTTGTGATGAAGTGACACAATCACAATTACTTTGTGATGAAGCGACACAATCACTAGCACTTTGTGATGAAGTGACACAATCACTAGCACTTTTTGATGAAGTGAAACAATCACAATTACTTTGTGATGAAGTGAAACAATCACAATTACTTTGTAATGAAGTGACACAATCACTAGCACTTTGTGATGAAGTGACACAATCACTAGCACTTTTTGATGAAATGAAACAATTACAATTACTTTGTGATGAAGTGACACAACCACTAGCACATTGTAATAAAGTGACACAATCACTAGCACTATGGCACCTTGTTGGGAGAACCTCACTTTGGACTTAAAACACCACTGACGTTTAACGGCTTCAACAATAACCCATCTAACTTTATATATTGGTCGTCTGCACCGTATACTTACTCTATTACTTTGTTAGCTGTGTCCAGATTTGACAATATTGTGGTTTAACAAATAATAATTTTCATAGGAAAAGGTTTTTTTTTTCATAAAGATTTTTGAGGAATAATTTTGCTTTTGGTAACTGGTTTGATTTTTTTGTGTACATTTAATTTTAATCTGTGATTTTTTTTTCTGCCCCGACTTATGTCCCTTACTTGATGATTATTATAAAATACAATTTAAAAAAAATACACTGTATATCTTTATAAGGTTTTCATATTTTCTCTTATCTGTCACTCAAGTGACTGAATTTTATTATTTTCTACTACATACTCCCACATATATCTTTGTGCACTCTTATCTTAGAACTCCAAACAAGAAGTGATTTGTTAATGAGTGGCTAAGGGAGTTATTGTCTCAGCTTAGAGATTTGATATTGTTGGTAGCAAAACTCGACGTCTGCTTCAGCTTTTCACACTCGCCATTGACCCGCCAATGATCTCGGCCTAGGCCCCAATTACAGCTCACGCCGTCTCTGTTTGCATACTTTGAGTACTGATCAAAATGCATTATTTGTGTATGTCTTGGTTAGATCTGTTGAAGTTCGTATTGCCTTGCGGCAAATCTCTTGGCAATCTCTCTTCCCAATACTTCCAAAGGAAATTCAAAACAACTACATGTATTTGATCTTTGAATGATTTAAGTGGGTGGTGCGCCCCCACCACCAAACCTCACCCCCGTATTTACGTCACCGGGTAGGGGCGGTAAGGTAATTAATATACGAACTTTGGTTTAAATATTAAGGTTAACTCCCTTGGCAAAACAAAATTAAGTATTTTTGCCATTGTAATTTAAAGTAAGTAAGTAGTAAGTAAAGTTCCCTTCTTAGCCCTGTAGAATTCATCTGTTTCTATAACCTCGGCATATGAAGGGATTGTGTGGTCAGCACAACGCCCAGCCGCCTTTACTTCCCCAACTTAAAGTCAGGTACCCATTTAAAGCTGGGTGAACTTGTGGGACGACTTTGCACCAAATTTCACCAGGAAAAATTCCATGGGCCTCACCGAGGATCGAACCCAGGACTCTCAGGTCGACAGTCGAGTATCTACACCACTCGGCCATCCGTCCCATTGTAATTTAAAGGAGGCATTAAATTTTTAAACTTGGTTTTATGTTACGGAACAATTAAAATCCCTCTTGTTATCGTCTGCCTCGTTTTTCAATACAAAAGAATGGGCCTGATTTAATATATCTTTTATCTCATTGAAAATAGGATTAAGTTGGTTTTGTTTTTAATTTAAATTATTGATGTGAAAGCAGAGACCACGTGACTAGTATTAGTCATGGTTTGTTGGAGTTTTGTTTTTCTGGTTGTAAAGATTGTAGCCTATAGCCATAAAACACAATTATACATGACATTGTATAGATTGTAGCCTATAGCCATAAAACACAGTTATACATGACATTGTAGAGATTGTAGCCTATAGCCATAAAACACAGTTATACATGACATTGTATGGATTATGTTGTAACTGAAATAATTATTGAAACAAATGACATCATAGTTTTCCTTCGTGAAAGTTACAATATTACTTTAACTATTAGTTCTTTTAGTTGCCTTCAGTAGGGGGCGCGGTGCAACAGGTTCGCCTAGAGAGCCAAATACTCTGGCGCCGGTCCTGAAAAGAAATGAATCAATTCAGATGAATAGATTAAGTTTAAACAATATTTATAAAGGGGTGCAATCCTAAAACATGCCAAGGACCCGAATGCATTGAACTTAATCAAATGTAGGCTACTAGGTTGGTTTTTCAATGGATCGCCAGTGGCTGTATATTTAATAATTGACTGCCTTAGATATACCATTAAAAACATTTTTATTACTGAAACTCTATACAACTCTAATTAAAATGTGTTTTTCTTATTATTACAACTAAAACTATAATCATTTATTGTATTACGTATAAATATTGCTAGCTATGCCGGATAGTATGGAAGCCATATTATTGCAAACCGAAAAGTCGAGATACGACTGTAAGCTACACACACATAAATATGTAGACATTCGACTGTAAGCTACACACACATAAATATGTAGACATTCGACTGTAAGTTACACACACATAAATATGTAGACATTCGACTGTAAGTTACACACACATAAATATGTAGACATTAGACTGTAAGTTACACACACATAAATATGTAGGCATTCAACTGTAAGCTACACACACATAAATATGTAGACATTCGACTGTAAGTTACACACACATAAATATGTAGACATTCGACTGTAAGCTACACACACATAAATATGTAGACATTCGACTGTAAGTTACACACACATAAATATGTAGACATTCGTATATGGGCCCACATACCTTCTTTGCTACGCGGCCCAGAATTTCTTGCGGCGGCCCGGCTTAGAAGCAACTTTGGGGTAGGTTAATATGATACGTTTTTTATATGGTAGTTATATCTTTGTGACATTCGAAAAATGGTTGCCAATGGCAACTTCTTCATTCACCACCCTGACCAGATACTGCATCTCTGCATACGAATATCTTGTTTGAACTCTTGTATATAAGAGATAGTTATTGTTGTTTTCACACTAAAGCCAGCTGTATCAAGTAGAAATATTTTGTAACCTGAGGTCGGCGAGAGCAGATCGCTGGTTGTTTTGTTTTGTTTTAAAGATTAAAAATACTTTAAGAGCCGTACACAAGTCAGTTATTACAATAAAAGTATTTAGATAATAACAAGAACTGACTCATTAGGATCAAAGGTCATTGAAGAGTCGCAGACTGTTGTGTAATATTTGAAGGTTGAAGTTCCAGGAGGAAGGAGGGTTTATTAATTGTTTAATATTAAGCTAATTAAATTTCAGTTATTATAATTAGTTTTTATGAAACATTTTGGAAGGATAGCAATTTTTCGTCTATATTTCTTCGTTTTTTTAAATAGTTTTTAGAAAAAGGAAAGGGATGGGTTTAACAATTGACTGAATTTTACGGGGGGGGGGGGGGAGAGAGAAAAATGTTAGAATAAAATGTGCTAAATTTATTTTTAGTAATTTGGTTTATCAAAATGTTTACTATGAAAGCTGCTTTATTTTCTTTCTATTTAGTTTTGAGTTCACCTCACTTATGTTTATAAACAAAATTACAAATAAAATTAAACAAATTCTAAAACAATGAAATGTTTATTTTATTAAATACACTTTTAGTGACATTTAATCAATTGAATAAAACTTGGTTAACTTAGATACGAAATTGTACATTAAATGTTAAACTTAATTTTAATGGTGTTGATACAAGCTTATACATCATAAGACATTATAACATAATACAGCCATCGCTGTGATTCAATATCTTTATACAAACATAATTAGAGGGATTCAACATCTTCATACAAACACAATTAGACGGATTCAACATCTTCATACAAACATAATTAGAGGGATTCAACATCTTCATACAAACATAATTAGAGGGATTCATCATCTTCATACAAACATAATTAGAGGGATTCAACATCTTCATACAAACATAATTAGAGGGATTCAACATCTTCATACAAACATAGTTAGAGGGATACGACATCTTCATACAAACATAATTACAGGGATTCATCATCTTCAAACAAACATAATTAGAAGGATTCAACATCTTCATACAAACATAATTAGAGGGATACGACATCTTCATACAAACATAATTAGAGGGACTCAACATCTTCAAACAAACATAATTAGAGGGATTCAACATCTTCATACAAACATAATTAGAGGGATTCAACATCTTCATACAAACATAATTAGAGGGATTCAACATCTTCATACAAACATAATTAGAGCGACTCAACGTCATCATACAAACATAATTAGAGGGATTCAAAAAACACAACCATGTTGGCTCGTTAAATTCACGAAACAACCCTGGTAATTCAACAAGTTAATTCAAATAATCAAGTCCTGTTGAACTAGTCAGACTGTGGCATTTGCACACGAACACAGCAGCACTGATATATACAATAAATATGTGTGATTATCTAATATGCAAGGTGTCCCGAAAGTTGTGACCAAGATTTTTTTAAAGAAATATCACATTTGCTGATTAGTGAACAACGTTAATGATTAGTGAACAATGTTTTTTTTTAAATTCCGGGATCGTTGTTAGAAACAAAAAACGTTTTTCTTGAATTCTTCGATCGATTTTGAAAGTCATATTTTAATGAAAGTCATATTATTTTAATGAGTTTTTACATCTAAAATTATTATGTAATTATTGAACGTCCAACATTATTAAGCTCAAAATGTTGCCAAACACAGTACAGTTCTAAATATAGTCAGTTTTTTTAAAGTTATTTACTGCGGAATGAAAACATTTTTTTTTATTTATTTTGCTACATCCTAACATCAATCAGCGACTATCCTAGTATATACCTTTGTAGGCAACTACCTGGTACCTCCACAAAGTTTGTAAACTAAGTTTAATGCAACAAACAATTGTGAAAATAATGCAAACAAATCACAAGGACAGTTTCAATAATTTGATATTTCAGATCATACAATTATTGACACCCGCATGTTTTAACTTTCATGTCTCTAAATTTTTTCAGCACCACGCTTGACTTATCGTCGTAATACAGCAGGGAGATGCTGCTGTAATCTTTTGGTGCGCAGCAAGGAACTGGCGCGGCATCTGGCCTCATGGTGTGCACCAGCATCTGCATCACAGCGTGGTTTGTGGCATTGGCGTTGACATCCATGGGGAACTGACATTTACCGGCACAGAATGAGGCGTAGTAGCCGTCTGGCGCTATCAGGAACTTGTCGTCGAACCCTATATTTCTAAAACTGATGTAGAAGCTGTGCAGTCTGCACTGGCCTTCATACCAGACGTTTTTTTTGGGGTGTTCGAAGAAAACGTTTTCCTTATAGTTCACTTGCTCTTGTGGCTGCATTAGAATTCTGTTCCTCATAGCTCTACGGCGTCTCCTGATGGTGTCACTTGTAGACTCCATGTAGGCCACTAGAAATGCTTGTTTCTCCGCAGGACCTTTGTTGCCGATTATCCCAATGTGGCTAGGATCTACACTTTCCCCTGTTGACCTAGTGACCTTCAGATAGAGACCTGAATTTAACGCTGGGAAGAACCCCCACAACTCTGCACACTGGGTGACGTCAAAGGTCAACCACCCAATTTTACTTCTTTGAGTTTTCAGCGATGCTTCAAGATCAAGACGTTTAGCCCCAGATTCAGGGTTGACGTTTATGCCATATAAAGATATCGTGAATGTCTCAGCCATGTCGCCAGCAGCAGCTTCTTTATACAGGTGAAACTCTGCAGTCTTGACCCGTTCTCCTGGAGAAACTTCAAAGTCGAAATAAAAGACCCGGTCTTGTTCGTGTCTAGGGTGACTTGCCTTCCTGGGGATGTTGACAAAACTGACTATCATGTCAGAGTCATCCACTATATTGTGGTTCTCTTCGGTCTTTGATTGGTTAAATTTGATACCTTTGACTGTATTGGTCGTATCCATGGAGATGTTTCCGTAGAGACCGTACATAAAGGAAGACGCTGATTGCAGGTTTTTCTTATTCACCTTGACCTTTGGTCTACTAGGAAGTCCCATCAGCTGAAGTAGCTCCTTTCTAAGTTCTTCCTGTTCCCGATGCTGGAATCCATTCAGTGGAACAGACTGGCCTAGGCGGTTGTCTACGTAATTGAATGGAATATTAGCGTTGACAGATATAAAATACATAAACATCAGATAGTAAGTCAACATGGTGCAATGGTAGGACCTGTCATGCAGAGTGCGGCTGTAAATCTGAAATTATAATAAGAGTAGTTTTAAAAGAAAAATATAAGTCATTAATAACTTGCCAGACGTTAAAAAAATGTTCTTGCAGGTTTTTTTGGACAGACCACGGGATCAAATGAAATAATGCACACGATCTAAAGACAACAACACATTTAGACTTAATATGTCCATGGTTGAATAGTGCCATATGTGGGTAAGGGGTGAGATAGGTGTGTCAAGGTCAAGGAGGTCAAGATGGTTGGAATATTCTTGAGTGGGAGTATGCAGCACATGGAGAAAAAGTGTGACTAGTGGTGCAGTGGACATGGATAATAAAGGGGGAGATAAATGGAGAGGTCAGACAGTGTAACAATGCAGCACGGAGATCAAGAGAGTTCAGTTAGTGCAAGGACAGTTCATGATTGGAAGTGTTAGGCAATGTTTGTGAATAGAAGCTAATGTGTTCGAAGTCGAGTGATTTAAGCATGATATGTGGAGATCTGTGCATTTAGTTTATATCATTGATTATTCATGTTGTGGATTTATATGTTACTAGATATTAAGCTCGGTGATGACCGGGAAATCTAGGTGTGGGGTTAAACCCCCCTTCCTAATCAATTTAATTAATTTAATTAGGTGCTGATTTATGCCACCTTCCTAATGTGCAGAAATGACCTACATTTCATACGTCAAAAGATGTGGCTGCCATAACCAA